>CM073470.1:16307500-16740000 GCA_037074535.1 Gleditsia sinensis | reverse complement strand
TTACTGATTTAAATCCAGATTTATCTTTTGAATATACATTTGAACTGTTTAACTTTTCTTTCAATAAATTATGGTTAAATGCTTAATATTTCTATTATTACCTTTACACTTAAATTTCAATTATTAAACTCATTGCGAAACACTCGTACTTGGTTTACCCTGTTTCAGTTATAGTATGATTTACTCATTCACTGAGATGTGATCTCACCCCTCTTCTGTTTCCTCCCCACAGATAGTCAAAGAGACTTTGATCCAGCTACAGCTTCGTAGGAGGCTGAATATAGCGTTGGTGAGCCGCAGTTTGGGCAAGGCTCTTTTGTATTTTTTTTTGTCTAGTTTAGTTTATGTCTAGTGTACCTCCATGAACTTACAGGCAGGATTCTCGCTTCTTGCGTATTTTGATGTGTTGTTTGGAAAACGGTTTTATATTTTACAACGATGTTGATATTATGAGGCCATGGGCCAAGTTGAATTACGGATATTGGATTCATGAGATATATATATATATATATATATATATATATGTATATATGTATATATATATATATATATATGTATATATATACATATATATATATGTATATATATACATATATATATATATATATATATACATATATACATATATATATATATATATATATATATGTATATATATATATATATATATATATATATATATATATATATATACATATATATATATGTATATATGTATATATGTATATATATATATATATATATATATATACAGTATTTTCTGATATTGGATGTGGCATATGTGGCCAGTTATATTTATTATGTACTCTGGATTGTGTGCTGGATGTTTGTATGTACTATGTGTTAGGCTTGCGGCTAGGGAGAAACCCTTATGCCGTGCCGATCATGTGTTCCATCATTTGGGGCCGTGACACACTCACCGGTAAGGGCTCCAGATTGGAAAGCCCTAAAATCCTCGTTTCTGGTCTGAATTCGGTAAAAAAAAACTCCAAAATCGAGTTCGGAAAGTTCAAAAACTTGAAAAATGACTTCGGGAGTTTAGTCACTATTCACGCCGGTAAACACTATTCAATTTTATGCTTTCTCGCTGCGTTAATACACACACATTATCCCTCTTTTCTAGCCAATGAATAAGGTCATATGAGTTCATTAGATAATAAGAATCTCAAATTACGACATTGTAAAGATAAAGAGAATGGATTTAATTTAGCATTTGAAAAAAAATTGAAAAATCAAGCCACAAATTATTTCCTGAGGCAGACATGCAAACCCAAGCCAAAAAACAAAAAGAAAGACCAAGACTGGCTTTATAACAATCCAAGATTGACACAAGGAGCAGAAACCCAATGGAGGTGGTCGAATGTAACCCAGAAGAGAGCTTAAGGCTAAGATTGACTGACCAATCTGCACAGCTATTTTCTTATCTAAATCTTAACATTATAACATCCATATACTTTTCAATATCTCGATTCTCATTTTATGCTAAAAATTCTATATTCTAAAAAATTTAGATAGCAAATAATTGACGTATGTGGTGCAAAAACCATTTCTCTTTTCTAACTCGTGAATAAGGCCATTTGAGTCCATCAGAAAAAATACTTCTACAAAAACGACACTATTGGAGAAAAGAAAGCAAATGGAAATAATTTAGAATTTGAAAAGTAAGCTTAGGAATACAGACATTGACCTAGATATTGCACAATGACATAAAAAAAAACACACTTTTGAAAACGAGATTTTTTTAAAGGACTATATATGAAAAAGTAAAACTTTGAAATATTAAACCAAAAAATGGACATCTTTTAAGGACTAAAATAGCAATTTCCTCAAAAAATGATATTATTAATTAATTATTAAACATAATTTTATATGAAAATTGATAAAAAATAATGATCTTGGTGGAATTCTATATTTCTAAGTTACAATATTATATTAAAAAACTTTTTATTACACAGAAAGGTATACGTACGTACACAGAGTGTCACGACCCTAATTTTAGGGCACGTGAAATCCATATACCATACACATATATTTTCCATAAATGTACATAATGCCATTCTTTATCATATAAACCAATACATATAAGTGCCCATATACATATACAATATACAGTTTACGTCTATAAACACCAGAGTAACAGTAGAAGCAAGGATCCTGCCTGTGACGTTCAGAGCAACACTAGAGTACAAATATATTACAATATAATACACTGAGAGCCTAGAAACAAGTTAGGCTCACCACTGAGGCACGACACCTAGTCGGTCAAGTAGCTGCGGGACCAAATTCTGGGTCTTTATCTGAAAAATATGTCAACCACGTGTAGTGAGTTTTACAACTCAGTGAGCAGATAACACCCCCTATAACCTCTTAGGTCAACATATGGATGTACTTTTCATTTCAAAGTTTCTCATATTGAAAAGTTACATTCAGGAGTACATTCATATGGGACCCGCATTTCAAAACATCTCAATTCAAATCACATACAAATATCTGTAACCACATATGATACAAATTTATCTTAAATCGAATTTGATATGCAATAAAAATCAATTCTTTTATATAATGCTCAAGTATGTCATAACTTTCAATATACTCAATAGATAAACATGGAATGTGAGTTCATCACCCTTCTGCCTCCTCACATTACCATAGTCACAATCACAATAGGTAATCAGGGAATGTGAGTTCATCACCCTACTGCCTCCTCACATTACCACTGACTACAACTTCAATAGATCAACAGGGAATGTGAGTTCATCACCCTTCTGCCTCCTCACATTACCACTGTCATCATCACAATAGGTAATTAGCGAATGTGAGTTCATCACCCTACTGCCTCCTCACATTACCACTAATACCACCTTCACAATACCGTCTCAAGCCATATAATCTCGTCATTTCTCATCAATACATATATATTTTTATATGAATATATAAACATGTATAAAAGTGCATATCCATCATATGCAATGCATCATTATCAAATAATTCGCCATACAATCATATTCAACAACTTATCACTTTACATATCATTTCAAACAGAGCTTTCAGTCTCAGTACAAATATTTTATTATAAATTTTTCAATCAGAGAAATCATATAATCATGCCCATATCCAAGGCAACCATATCACTGTAAAATCAATGTGTCACATGTACAACATACTTTCTTTGACATGTAATGCGAAATACATGTAAAAATCACATGTTCAATGTATTTCAAAATTCATCTGTTATAAATTACCCATTCAGGGTTTATCACATATATATGCCATTTCTCTAGGCAATCATATATCTCTATAAATCAATGTCATAAGCATATCATATTTTCTTTGCCATGTAATGCGAAATGCATTTAGAAATAACGTATCCAAAGCATTTCAAAATCTATTTCAAAAATCATACTCTTCTTGAACTAGATATCATTTCTCAATCATTTCAAATATTTCAAACCATTTCAGAAACATATGAACATATAAATAACATGTAATCATACTCATTTATCAATGGAAAGTTCAAGAAGAGTAAAAACAAGTTATAGGAAGAATTATCTACTCACAGTGTAAGGGCTCCGAATTGGACAGCCCTAAAATGCACTTTTCTAGTCTGAATTTGACCAAATAAGCTTCAAAAACGTGTCCGGAGGGTCCAAAAATCTTAAATGAGCTCGGGTACTGTTCACCGCCGGAAACACTATTCACCGTCACTATTCATCGCCGGAATTACTATTCATCCGCCACTATTCATGCCGGAAATTACTATTCACCGCCACATAAAAAGTTACCAAATCAATAAAATGAATTCATATCCTAATGTTTATCAAGCTTCTGAACCCATCTACGGTGTCAGATTTCTAATTTGAGGTCTCTAAGTAAGGTTTTTCAGAACTTACCTTTTACCGAGATTTTCTACTTCAGATCTACGGCGATTCAACGGTTGATTTGAAAAACTGATCGGTCAAAATTGAAGTACTCTTCGTCCTGAATCCAATAACAATTTCGGTTTTGAGATTGGAAACCCTTAAACACCCCAAATCGACAGATAAAATTTGAGATTACTATTCACTCACTATGCATGCACTATTCTTTTTTTTTTTTTTTCTTTCCTTTTTCTTCTGAAATCGTCCGCCTCCGGTTTTCGTTTATCAACTTTCGTTTTTGTTTTTTTTTTTTTTTTTTTTTAAATATAATAATAATTATTAAATAATTAATAATAAGATTTTCTTTTATAAAAATTCATATAAATTCCATTTTTCATCATAAAATATCCCAAAAATTTCTAAAAATTTTCTTTCTCATAAATCTTTAATTAAACTCTTAAATCATAATTTTTCTCAATAAAAATCATATTAAAACAAATTTCAAAACAAATATCTTTATTCATATTAAAAGAAAGAATATTTCTAAAAATACCATAAAAATTCAATAGAGGCCGATATAATTATTTTAAGCAACACAATACTTCTTTTACTTAAAAGTCCACTTACTTTTAACAAATCATAATTATTTCTACATAAATAATAATATTTTTGCTAATAGCGCGCTAAAATATAAATTCTCATATTTCTTTTTTTTTTTTGTAATTCTTTAATCCATGTAATAAATATACATATTTTCACTGGTTCTTATCTCTATTGTCAAAATTCTTTTTTTTTTTTTTACATTCCCTTTAATTGGAATTTTTCGTTAAATTTTACGGTTATTACATTCTTCCCCCCTTAAAGAAATTCGGTCCCCGAATTTCATCACCCTAGTTGCAGATAATTACTAATCTCATTGTTCAAATAAACGCAGATATCTGACACATATATCATTTTTCCTTTTTCAAGTAGCTTCTTCAGTAGAGTGATTTTTCCATATCACATTTACTGTAGGTATTTCTTTTGACCGTAACTTCTTTACTTATCTGTCCACTATTGCTACTAGTTGTTCCTCATAAATTTAAATCTTTAACTGAATCTATGGACACTGTATAACATGTGTAGAATCCGGTAAATATTTTCGTAGTATAGACACATGAAAAACTGGATAAACATTATCCAATGCAAGTGGTAAAACCAAACAATAAGCCACTGAACCGATCCTATCAAGAATTCAAATAATTCTATATACCGATAGGGTAACTTCCCTTTCTTTCCAAATCTCATTACCTCTTCCCTTGGTGAGTCATTAAAGAATATATGATCACCAACTGAAAATTCCTAGTGCTCAACATTCAGAGTCCTTGTAAACTTTTGACTTGTATTGAGTTTCCAGTATTCTTGTTCTAATCAATTTCACTTTATCAATGACATCTTATAATAAATATAACTCCACTGAGTCATTTAACAGAACATTTGTAACACCTCTTACATAAGGTTTAAATCTTCTAAAACTTAAAGCATATCTTCTAATGTATAAACACATCATTTAATTTTAGTATCAATCATACTATAATCTATTAAAGATCCTTAGATTTCCTGAATAACTCTCTTGAGATTATATATTCAATTCGTACTTGCCAACATACCCGCCAATGAAAAATTTCACTTGTATCTTCTTCTTTTTTTTTTTTTACCATTATACTAGTACCTTTTTTTTATATCTCAGTATATCTTTATTACCTCGGGTTATCCATATTTACAATCTATGGCTTCTTTTGAAATCTCTTTTTTTCAACAATTATTCATACGTGAATTTTCAATCGCAACATGATTTACATTCTAGATACTAGTCTCAATTTAGTAAGGTATAAATCCGTAACACAAATATCTTAATTACTTACATTATACTCTCAAAATATTCTCCATGTTTCCAAATTAAAAATTTCGAGATTAGCTTAAATCTTACTTTCCATACTTTACTCCTCAAAAACTTCAACACCATTAATTCCTTTGATTACATTCGTCAAAGCACCATTACATCATCATCCATCTATCATTTTCAGAATATCTATTACTTTAATCTACTAATCAAAATCTTGCATTTAATACCAAATATTAATGTAGAGCAATGCAGCAGAAAATGCGAAACACGTAATAGAGCATGGTGCCAAAATAGGAAATCAGAAGTTTGGACAAAACATTGACAGGAAATAAAAATCGGTGGCCGTAATTCTTGAAAATCTGTAAACAAAATCTAGCTGCTATTTCGACGAAAATCGGTGGCCGCAATCGGTGGCCGCAAATTTTGAATATATGTGCCAAAATTTAATTCAAAGATATTGTTATTCGGCCGAAGCATATCATATGGAAAAGAAATATTTCTGAGCCTATAAAGTCTGTGAATAACAAGAGCACATAGTTAACTGGTAGGATGCAGTTGGTTGTTTCAAAATATATATAATCAATCAATTGTAAATAACCAGTACAAATTAAAATTTCTCAAAATAGCTAGTCGACTTATAAACTAATAGTCGACTTGTAAAAACATTGAGAAAACAAAATAAATCTTTTGATTGTCCCTCTTCAACAGCTAACTGGTTTGCATTTTTTTCAATCTTTTCTCTCTTTTACGTCTACCACTTACAACTTCTCTGTAAAAATCAAGACATCAATGCTTCATAAAAATAATAAGGAAAAGGCTAATTTCTGGTGATATCTTAACCTTATTCTCTTTACGTGCTTAATAGGGGTCACAGTCATAACTACTGTACATATACCTGCTTGCCGTCATTTTTGAAAATTTCATCTTCAATTTAGCTGATATCTATAAATCATTCACATAATTGTTCTAATAATACCTGGCCTATTCGCATAGCTATTATAAATATATCCTTCTCTGAGTTCTACATTAGTATCTTTATTCTCATACTCAGAGTTAAGGTAAGAACAATTATGGAGGGAACAGCATTCCGTCAGTTTCGAAATATCTGTGTCTTTTGTGGTTCCAGTCCTGGAAAAGATGGAGAATATGTGAAAGCAGCACAAAACCTGGGTATAGTGCTGGCCAGAAGAAAAATTCATCTAGTCTATGGTGGAGGTAACTGTGGGTTAATGGGGTGTGTGGCTACAGCTGCACATGTAGGAGGATGCCAAGTTCTAGGTATTATTCCTACAGCTCTAGCTGCATCCAGCAACATAGGGAAAACAATTGGGGAAGTATATAAAGTAGCTTCCATGCATGAACGCATGGCTAGAATGATGAGCAATGCTGACGCCTTCATTGCCTTACCAGGTGGTTTTGGTACTTTAGAGGAGATTTTCCAAATAGTCTCTTGGGCACAACTGAATATGCATCACAAACCAATAGGTTTGTTAAATGTTAATCACTTCTTTGATGGTTTGTTATCTTTCCTTGATCATGCTGTGGAACAAAGGTTTATCCCACACTCAGCACGACAAATTCTCATCTTAGCTTCAGATGCTGAGGAGTTGATTGATGCTTTACAAGCATATGTTCATGTACCTGATCCAGTCACAGCTCAAATAGAATGGACAACAGACCATAGCAGAAAGCGCAAATTGGACTTGGATCTCAATCTGTAACTAATAGTACATAGCTATTGTTGTACCGCTTTTACTTTCTTAGGATCTACTTGGATACCATCTTTGTCAAACATACTCCCTTAAAGTTTGTGAAACTATCTTTAAATGTTGCTTATGATCCTCTGTACTCTTAAAATATTCTAATATATTATCAATAATTATAATAACAAATTACTCCAGGGATGGATTTAATACCCTTTTTGCAACTGGGCATTTGTTAGACTAAATAACATCACCAAGAACTCATAATGTCAAAACGAGTCCTAAAAGAATTTTTTTTTTTTTAAATGTTGAGCACCTTGTAACTGGTCAAACATATCATCTATATGAAGTAATGAGTATTTATTCCATATTGTCACTTTATTCAATTGTCTATAATCTATGCATAGTCATAGTGATCCATCTTTCTTTTTCACAGATAGAACTGGAGCATTCCAAGTAATAGTACTAGGGTATATAAATCCCTAGTCTAACAAGTGTCTCAACTGATCCATCAATTACTTGAGTTCAGTCGGTGCTCTTATATATAGAGGTATAGACACTGGTTGGGTTCTAGGAAGTAAATCAATACCAAATTATATTTTACGTTTCGAGGTAATCCTGGCAATTCTTCAAGAATTACATCAGAATTTTTTTTTTTTTAAACCACTAAAACTTAATTTACAGTGGTATACTTTATATCAACATCTCTCACTACTGCCAACTATCCTTGGCACCTTTTTGTAGTCACTTATGGACTGTTAAAGCAGAAATTAAATTACTGGGTATCTCATTACGATCCCCTTGTATCAAGAAAGAAAATTCCTCAATAATTGAATTTAATCACCATATAATGACATTTCAAAATGACATGACATAATGCCAACAAATTCATTCTCAATATCACATCACAGTCTATCATATCTAGACAACCGGTACAACGGATGTCACATTCAGAAACCATCATATTTGGTATCTGTCTCAATTCTTTAAATTCTTTAAGACGCATATCTCTTTTACTTTCAAGCTGTAATTGATCCATAGATACCTCTTAAGATGTCACAATATTCAATCTATCTTATACTATAAACTTTAACAACTTCGAATAGAAAGAAATTTGAAATCCTATAGAATCCCTCAGCAGCACCTGAAGTATAAATATGTCCGGCTCATATCGATACTAAAGGTCCTACTAAAGAATCCTTTGCTCTGATTGTCACAGGGAAACCTAATGCTCTGATACCAACTAGTCACGACCCTAATTTTAGGGCACGTGAAATCCATATACCATACACATATATTTTCCATAAATGTACATAATGCCATTCTTTATCATATAAACCAATACATATAAGTGCCCATATACATATACAATATACAGTTTACGTCTATAAACACCAGAGTAACAGTAGAAGCAAGGATCCTGCCTGTGACGTTCAGAGCAACACTAGAGTACAAATATATTACAATATAATACACTGAGAGCCTAGAAACAAGTTAGGCTCACCACTGAGGCACGACACCTAGTCGGTCAAGTAGCTGCGGGACCAAATTCTGGGTCTTTATCTGAAAAATATGTCAACCACGTGTAGTGAGTTTTACAACTCAGTGAGCAGATAACACCCCCTATAACCTCTTAGGTCAACATATGGATGTACTTTTCATTTCAAAGTTTCTCATATTGAAAAGTTACATTCAGGAGTACATTCATATGGGACCCGCATTTCAAAACATCTCAATTCAAATCACATACAAATATCTGTAACCACATATGATACAAATTTATCTTAAATCGAATTTGATATGCAATAAAAATCAATTCTTTTATATAATGCTCAAGTATGTCATAACTTTCAATATACTCAATAGATAAACATGGAATGTGAGTTCATCACCCTTCTGCCTCCTCACATTACCATAGTCACAATCACAATAGGTAATCAGGGAATGTGAGTTCATCACCCTACTGCCTCCTCACATTACCACTGACTACAACTTCAATAGATCAACAGGGAATGTGAGTTCATCACCCTTCTGCCTCCTCACATTACCACTGTCATCATCACAATAGGTAATTAGCGAATGTGAGTTCATCACCTGATGCAGTCCCACATCGGTTGGCGAGGGGATCCTGGTGTTGAATATAAGGGTTCGCAACCCTCCCCCTTACGAGCTAGCTTTTGAGGCGGGAGTTAGGCGGGTCCATTAAATTGGTAATTTAATGGACCCGCCTAACTCCCGCCTCAAAAGCTAGCTCGTAAGGGGGAGGGTTGCGAACCCTTATATTCAACACCAGGATCCCCTCGCCAACCGATGTGGGACTGCATCATTCCCGACCCCTTTAGACTGCACGTCCTCGTGCAGGGAACCTTTGTGCATGCCGTCCACACCGACCGGTCGAGGTTAGGCTCTGATACCAATTTAATGGACCCGCCTAACTCCCGCCTCAAAAGCTAGCTCGTAAGGGGGAGGGTTGCGAACCCTTATATTCAACACCAGGATCCCCTCGCCAACCGATGTGGGACTGCATCATTATTTAATGGACCCGCCTAACTCCCGTCTCAAAAGCTAGCTCGTAAGGGGGAGGGTTGCGAACCCTTATATTCAACACCAGGATCCCCTCGCCAACCGATGTGGGACTGCATCATTCCCGACCCCTTTAGACTGCACGTCCTCGTGCAGGGAACCTTTGTGCATGCCGTCCACACCGACCGGTCGAGGTTAGGCTCTGATACCAATTTAATGGACCCGCCTAACTCCCGCCTCAAAAGCTAGCTCGTAAGGGGGAGGGTTGCGAACCCTTATATTCAACACCAGGATCCCCTCGCCAACCGATGTGGGACTGCATCATTCCCGACCCCTTTAGACTGCACGTCCTCGTGCAGGGAACCTTTGTGCATGCCGTCCACACCGACCGGTCGAGGTTAGGCTCTGATACCAATTTAATGGACCCGCCTAACTCCCGCCTCAAAAGCTAGCTCGTAAGGGGGAGGGTTGCGAACCCTTATATTCAACACCAGGATCCCCTCGCCAACCGATGTGGGACTGCATCATTCAATTTAATGGACCCGCCTAACTCCCGCCTCAAAAGCTAGCTCGTAAGGGGGAGGGTTGCGAACCCTTATATTCAACACCAGGATCCCCTCGCCAACCGATGTGGGACTGCATCATTCCCGACCCCTTTAGACTGCACGTCCTCGTGCAGGGAACCTTTGTGCATGCCGTCCACACCGACCGGTCGAGGTTAGGCTCTGATACCAATTTAATGGACCCGCCTAACTCCCGCCTCAAAAGCTAGCTCGTAAGGGGGAGGGTTGCGAACCCTTATATTCAACACCAGGATCCCCTCGCCAACCGATGTGGGACTGCATCATCACCCTACTGCCTCCTCACATTACCACTAATACCACCTTCACAATACCGTCTCAAGCCATATAATCTCGTCATTTCTCATCAATACATATATATTTTTATATGAATATATAAACATGTATAAAAGTGCATATCCATCATATGCAATGCATCATTATCAAATAATTCGCCATACAATCATATTCAACAACTTATCACTTTACATATCATTTCAAACAGAGCTTTCAGTCTCAGTACAAATATTTTATTATAAATTTTTCAATCAGAGAAATCATATAATCATGCCCATATCCAAGGCAACCATATCACTGTAAAATCAATGTGTCACATGTACAACATACTTTCTTTGACATGTAATGCGAAATACATGTAAAAATCACATGTTCAATGTATTTCAAAATTCATCTGTTATAAATTACCCATTCAGGGTTTATCACATATATATGCCATTTCTCTAGGCAATCATATATCTCTATAAATCAATGTCATAAGCATATCATATTTTCTTTGCCATGTAATGCGAAATGCATTTAGAAATAACGTATCCAAAGCATTTCAAAATCTATTTCAAAAATCATACTCTTCTTGAACTAGATATCATTTCTCAATCATTTCAAATATTTCAAACCATTTCAGAAACATATGAACATATAAATAACATGTAATCATACTCATTTATCAATGGAAAGTTCAAGAAGAGTAAAAACAAGTTATAGGAAGAATTATCTACTCACAGTGTAAGGGCTCCGAATTGGACAGCCCTAAAATGCACTTTTCTAGTCTGAATTTGACCAAATAAGCTTCAAAAACGTGTCCGGAGGGTCCAAAAATCTTAAATGAGCTCGGGTACTGTTCACCGCCGGAAACACTATTCACCGTCACTATTCATCGCCGGAATTACTATTCATCCGCCACTATTCATGCCGGAAATTACTATTCACCGCCACATAAAAAGTTACCAAATCAATAAAATGAATTCATATCCTAATGTTTATCAAGCTTCTGAACCCATCTACGGTGTCAGATTTCTAATTTGAGGTCTCTAAGTAAGGTTTTTCAGAACTTACCTTTTACCGAGATTTTCTACTTCAGATCTACGGCGATTCAACGGTTGATTTGAAAAACTGATCGGTCAAAATTGAAGTACTCTTCGTCCTGAATCCAATAACAATTTCGGTTTTGAGATTGGAAACCCTTAAACACCCCAAATCGACAGATAAAATTTGAGATTACTATTCACTCACTATGCATGCACTATTCTTTTTTTTTTTTTTCTTTCCTTTTTCTTCTGAAATCGTCCGCCTCCGGTTTTCGTTTATCAACTTTCGTTTTTGTTTTTTTTTTTTTTTTTTTAAATATAATAATAATTATTAAATAATTAATAATAAGATTTTCTTTTATAAAAATTCATATAAATTCCATTTTTCATCATAAAATATCCCAAAAATTTCTAAAAATTTTCTTTCTCATAAATCTTTAATTAAACTCTTAAATCATAATTTTTCTCAATAAAAATCATATTAAAACAAATTTCAAAACAAATATCTTTATTCATATTAAAAGAAAGAATATTTCTAAAAATACCATAAAAATTCAATAGAGGCCGATATAATTATTTTAAGCAACACAATACTTCTTTTACTTAAAAGTCCACTTACTTTTAACAAATCATAATTATTTCTACATAAATAATAATATTTTTGCTAATAGCGCGCTAAAATATAAATTCTCATATTTCTTTTTTTTTTTTGTAATTCTTTAATCCATGTAATAAATATACATATTTTCACTGGTTCTTATCTCTATTGTCAAAATTCTTTTTTTTTTTTTTACATTCCCTTTAATTGGAATTTTTCGTTAAATTTTACGGTTATTACACAGAGAGAGAGAGAGAGAGAGATATATATATATACATATATATATATATATATACATATATATATATATATATATATATATATATATATATATATATATATATATATATATATATCACACTCCCACACACATGTATTAATAATTTTTATTCAAAAATAGAATATTTTTTATACATAATTTTTTTTATTATGCTTATTAGGGTGACTCAATTCTTTATTTCCTTGAGCAGAAAAACATATTATGATATCATTTAAAAATATTTTTATGTGTGAATCTAATACAAAAATAAAACCTCTATAGTGTTGGGCATGGTTCAAGCCGGTTTGCACTTACCGGCTTCTTAAAGGAATGAAGCCGCCACCATTTTTTCCCTAGAAAGTAAAATAGGTAGATATCTAAAGTAGTTTGAAAAAAATGGGAAAAAAGTGGAGGGCTATATGTAATTGGAATCTTTAAAGTTTCCTTGGCAAAGCTACATCGTGGGATTGACTAATTCATCTTTTCGAGGGCCTACGTTGTTTGCGTGAAATTCTACGACAAGAGTTATTAATTTCCTTCTCTATCTTTTTTTATTATTTATAAGAGTTAAGTATCTTGTTTTCTCTAAGAATCCAACACTCCTCATTCAAGTCACCCATTATTCAGTCTTTGAATCTATTCCTGATTCAAAAATTTTCTTAGTGACCAAACCATGGTATCCCCGTTTGAAAAGGCTTATTCCACTCAGATTCTAGCAATTCTCTGCATTTTTTTCTGTGTCTTTATAAACTTCTCTAATATATCCCAAGTTGCTTCTTTTGCACATGCAGCAGCAGAAGAAGATAGTACTGAAACCAATGCTCTATTGAGGTGGAAAACCAACCTTGACAAACAAAGCCAAGCTACCTTGTCTTCTTGGAGTAATGGAACTAGTGCTTGCAAAAACTGGAAAGGGATTTCATGTGATGAATCCATGTATGTCTCCACAATCAATCTTACAAGTCTGGGGCTACGAGGTAGGCTTCACAAACTCAACTTCTCATCCTTTCCTAACCTCCAAGTTTTAGATATAAGTTACAATCACTTTTATGGTGACATTCCACCTCAGATTGGGAACTTGTCCAGCATTCATGGATTGGAAAAACTTTCCCTTGGTTCGAACAAAATTTCTGGACTTATTCCTTCCACTATAGGAAATTTGGTCAATTTGAAAAATCTTTACCTTTTTGAGAACAAACTTTTTGGACCTATTCCTTCCACCATGGGAAATTTGGTCAATTTGAAAAATCTTTACCTTTTTGAGAACAAACTTGTCACAGCCCCAAATCATGGAACACATGACCGGCACGGCATAAGGATTTCTCCCTAGCCACAAGCCTAACACATAGCATGCACAAACATCCAGCACACAATCCAGAGTACATAATAAGTATAACTGGCCACATATGCCACATCCAATATAAGAAAATACTGTATATATATATATATATATATATATATATATATATATATATCTCATGAATCCAACATCCGTGATTCAACTTGGCCCATGGCCTCATAATACAAACATCGTTGTAAAACATATAACTATTTTCCAAACAACACATCAAAATACGCAAGAAGCAAGGATCCTGCCTGTAAGTTCATGGAGGTACACTAGACATAAACTAAACTAAACAAACAGTACAAAAGAGTCTTGCCCAAACTGGGGCTCACCAACGCTATCTTCAGCCTCCTACGAAGCTGTAGCTAGATCAAAGTTTCTTTGACTATCTGTGGGGAGGAAACAAAAGAGGGGTAAGATCACATCTTAGTGAATAGGTAAATCACACTATAACAGAAACAGGGCAAACCAAGCACGAATGTTTCGCAATGAGTTTAATAATTGAAATCAAAGTCTAAGGATAATAATAGAAATATTAAGCATTTAACCATAATTTATGGAAAGAAAAGCTAAACAATTCAAATGTATGTTCAAAAGATAAAACAGGATTAAATCAGTAATCGTAAAGTAAATCAATTATGCATGGTAAGTAATAAATGAAGTTATTTATGCAATAACAATGATGAATAAGATTGATTAGAAATATTTAATATTTAAGAAAAATGCACTAGTCTATTGGAGGTCTTTCCTAACAGATCTATCATCTTTCCCAAGCACATAGCAAGGGGAGGGTAATCACTGTAAGCGTACACATAAGTCCACCCTAAATTTCTCAAGAACATAGCAAGGGTGTGGCAATCACTGTAGACGTAAACATAAGTCCACCCTAAATTCTGTGACTCAGGCGGTCATAAGCCCGTCACAATATCATAAGCCGAAGCCTTAACATGACCATGGTGCACCAGGGCTAGCACTACCTGCGGCTAGCTAACAGTGATCTAAAAGGGTTCCTCCAATAGAAAACATTTGAAAATATGCTATTCAAAGAGTTTAAAGTAAACATTTCAATAACATTATAATAAAGCTATAATTCTCCATCTAGCTCTTTACATGCATAAAACTCCGTTTTAAAATATATCTCATCCATGGATTCCCATGGAGACCTTTATCATCATAAACTTTCCTTTTAAACATAGATCGTCCGTAGACGTCGCATAGATGTTCATCATGCATCAAATCATTTCATAGCTAACTTAGTTCATTTCTATGACTAAGTTCGCATTTCTATAAATCTAGCTCAATGGAGAATTATCAGCCTAGATGCTTGCCCTGCATACCTAGAGTTCAACTAGGATTGAAATTTATAATTTCTAACATGGTTGGAACATATTGATTTTCAAAACGGTAAAACAATTTAGCATACATTCCAACTAGTTAAAATCATACGAGAGAGTTATAAACTGAATTCGTAAAACATGCGCTATAGTATGAAAAACCCACTCACCGTACTAGGAGTCCAACAACGAGAATTTCACCTCGTGGTGGCTCAACAACCTATAAAACATAAACATAACATGAGAATTCGATAAACCCTAAACATCACTATTCATGCCAGAAAAGACTATTCACCCTAAACCTAAAAAACCTATATTCTAGCATAGAAACTAATTTTAAGACTATCTATGGAAAGAATTTCGGAAGAACGAAGCTTAAAACGCGATTGGACGGAGTTTTACCTTTGGAGGTACTATTCACGCAATTTTCTGGCGACCTTCTGGCAACTTTCCGGTGAAATTGATAGGTGGGTTTTGAAGTACTCTTCGCCACGAGTCCAACGGTCCAGACAGTTCGTCAATCGGAAGTCCGTAGCTCCAATTATGAGGGTTTGAAATTGAAGAGGAAAAAGGAAATGGGGGAGTTGCGTTTTTGCTTTCTGCTTTCTGGTTCCCGTATGCATATATGTGCAGCGCTACAGTAATTTATTTTTTTTAAATAATAATAATTATTAAATAATTAATAATAAGATTTTCTTTTATAAAAATACATATAAATTCCGTTTTTCGTCATAAAATATCCCAAAAACTTCTAAAAATTTCCATTCTCATAAATCTTTAGTTAACTCTTAAATCATGATTTTTTTCTTGATAAAAATCATAATAAAACAAATTTCTAAACAAATATCTTTATTCATATTAAAAGAAATAGTATTTCTAAAAATACCATAAAAATTCAATAGAGGCCGGTATAATTATTTTAAGCAACACAATACTTCTTTTACTTAAAAGTCCACTTACTTTTAACAAATCATAATCATTTATAGCGCACAAAAACATAAATTCTAATATTTCTTTTGTAATTCTTTAATCCATGTAATAAATATACATATTTTCTACGGTTCTTATCTCTATTGTTAAAATTCTCTCTTTTATTCTAAATTTCCTTTAATTGAAATTTTCATTAAATTTTACGGTTATTTCATTCTTCCCCCCTTAAAGAAATTCGGTCCCCGAATTTTAAAAAAACCAACAACATGAAAACATAAGACTACTCTTGGAACAGCTGTGGATACTTCTCTCTCATGACGTCCTCTATTTTCCACGTAGCTTCCTCTTTGGAATGATTCTGCCAGATCACCTTCACTGTAGGGATATCCTTAGACCTCAACTTTTTCACTTGTCTATCAACAATGGCCACGGGTTTCTCTTCATAGGCCAACTTGTCATCTAAAAGGATTTCTTGCGGTTGAATCACATGAGATGGGTCGGGTAGATACTTCCTCAACATCGAGACATGGAAGACTGGATGCACTTCACTCAATCCAGGTGGTAAGGCTAGGCGGTATGCCACTGTTCCTACCCTATTCAGAACTTCAAAGGGTCCAATATACCTCGGGCTTAACTTCCCTTTCTTACCAAACCGCATGATTCCCTTTATGGGTGAAACTCTGAGGAACACGTGATCGCCTAGAGAAAACTCCAACTCCCGATGCCTATGGTCCACATAAGCCTTCTGACGACTTTGTGCAGTTAAAAGCCGTTCCCTTATCAACTTGACCTTCTCTATGGCATCTTGCACCAAGTCTGGCCCTAGCAGCTTGGCTTCTCCAACTTCAAATCATCCAACGGGAGATTGGCATCTTCTCCCATAAAGAGCTTCAAAAGGTGCCATCTGAATACTGGCTTGATAACTGTTGTTGTATGCAAACTCAACTAATGGCAGGTATCCTTCCCAACTGCCACCAAAATCCAAAATACATGCTCTAAGCATATCCTCAAGAATTTGAATAGTGCGTTCTGACTGGCCATCTGTTTGGGTATGAAAAGCAATGCTTAGATCCAACCTCGTCCCCAAAGCTTCTTGAAAAACTTTCCAAAATCTTGCCGTAAATTGTGGACCTCGATCAGATATGATGGATACAGGGACTCCATGCAATCTGACGATCTCATTCAGATATAGGCTTGCATACTGAGCCGCATTAAAGGTAGTCTTCGCTAGTATGAAGTGGGATGACTTGGTCATTCGATCCACTATCACCCATACTGAGTCATAACCCTTAGGGGTCCTTGGTAACCCTGTAACGAAGTCCATAGTGATCTTTTTCCACTTCCGCTCCAGTATCTCAATCTGTTGGTGCAAACCGGCAGGTTTCTGGTGTTCAGCTTTCACTTGCTGACAAATCAAGCACTGAGCCACAAAGTCTGCTACATCCTTCTTCATCCCATTCCACCAATACAAGTCCTTGAGGTCATTGTACATCTTATTTGTTCCTGGGTGGATAGTATAGGCTGATTGATGTGCCTCCTCCAAAATTTGCTTCCTCAAGCTATCCACATCAGGTACACACAAGCGCTTCCCACATCTTAACACTCCTTCAGCATCCACGATGAATTCAGAAGTCTGATTATTCCTAGCTTCATCCTTGAGCTTACACAACTTAGCATCCTTGTCCTGGTCTGCCTTAATCTGCTCAACCAGTGGAGAGTGTAGTTGCATGTAGGCTAACAACACCCCTGGCTCCTTTACTTCAAAGCGCATCCCCTCACCTTCTAGCCGATGAATTTCCCTTATCAACGGCCTCCGGAGTAGGGTGATATGGGCTAGACTCCCCATTGACTTTCTGCTCAAAACATCTGCTACCACATTGGCCTTGCCTGGGTGGTACAAAATGGTGCAGTCGTAGTCTGTCACCAACTCCATCCACCTCCTCTGTCTCAAATTAAGATCCCTTTTTTGAAAGATGTACTTGAGGCTCTTGTGGTCCATGTAAATCTCACAGGGTTCACCATAGAGATAGTGCCTCCAAATCTTCAAGGCAAAGACCACTGCCGCCATCTCCAGATCATGTGTAGGGTAGTTCTGTTCGTGCTTCCTGCGCTGCCTAGATGCATAGGTTACAACATGACCATTCTGCATTAACACACAACCCAAGCCCACCCTTGAGGCGTCACAGTACACTGAGTATCCTCCTGTGCCCGTTGGGATAGTTAGAACTGGGGTTGTGGTTAGACACTTCTTCAAGATCTAGAAACTTTCTTCGCATACATCCAACCACTCAAACTTAACTCCCTTCCTGGTTAATCTGGTCAAAGGAGCAGTAATCCTGGAGAAATCCTTGATGAACCTCCGGTAATACCCTGCTAGACCCAAGAAACTTCGGATATCTATCACACTAGCGGGGCGAGGCCACTACTGTATTGCCTCTACCTTCTCAGGGTCTACTTGAATGCCGTCCTTCGTGACTACATGCCCCAGAAACATAACGTTGTCCAACCAGAACTCACACTTAGAGAGCTTGGCATACAACTGCTGATCCCTCAAGATCTACAGAATGACCCGTAAGTGTTGTTCATGCTCCTCATGGTCTTTAAAATAAACCAAGATGTCATCAATGAACATAATGACAAACCGATCCAAGAATGGCTTGAACACCCTGTTCATCAAGTCCATAAAAGCAGCTGGTGTGTTAGTTAGTCCAAAAGACATAACCAAAAACTCATAATGACCATAACGGGTCCTAAAAGCTGTCTTGAGAATATCCTCCTTCCTGATCTTCAACTGATGGTACCCTAACCTCAGATCAATCTTAGAGAAACATTTCTCTCCTTGAAGTTGATCGAACAGATCATCAATCCTGGGTAAAGGGTAGTTTTTGCGCACCGTTAGCTTATTCAGTTGCCGATGGTCAATGCAAAGACGCAAAGACCCGTCCTTCTTTTTCACAAAAAGGACCGGAGCACTCCATGGAGAAGTGCTCGGCCTGATGAAGCCCTTATCCAACAAATCCTGCAACTGACTCTTTAACTCCTCAAGCTCTGTGGGTGCCATCCTGTAAGGCGGTATAGAAATTGGTCGAGCCTCTGGAATAAGGTCGATACCAAACTCTACCTCCCGTTCAGGAGGTAATCCTGGCAACTCCTCTGCAAAGACATCCAGGAATTCTTTTACTACTGCCATCTTGTCTATATCGGGTACCTTCCCATCCACATCTCTAACATACGCCAAGTATCCCTGGCATCCCTTCTTCAACATCCTCTGAGCACCTAAGACTGAAATCAAGTTACTTGGAGCTTTACTTCGGTCACACTGGAACCGGAAAAGAACTTCACTTGGAAAATTGAACTTGATTGCCTTCCCATAGCAATCCAAGGTAGCATAACATGATGCCAACCAATCCATTCCTAGGATTACGTCAAAGTCGATCATGTCCAGGATGATCAAATCAGCAGATGTCTCCCTATCACCCACTAACACTTTACATGACTTGCATACATGCTCTACTGGCAAACAATCACCGACCGGGGTGGTTACAAAGAAAGGGGCATCCATCCGAATCGGATCTTTACCCAAGCTCTTAGCAAAACTAGGGGAAACATAGGAATATGTAGACCCGGGGTCAAACAAAACATATGCTTTATGTAGGCAAACTGAAAGAGTACCTGTCATGACCGCATTTGAAGCTTGTGCATCCTGCCTGGTGAGAGCAAAAATCCTCGGTTGACCTCGGCCTGCTTGGCTTTGACCTCGACCCATCATCCCTCTACCAGTACCTCTGCTACTTGCTTGGCCTGGTATAGTCCTTATAGGCTGAACTGCCACTGGGGTTGGTAGCAAAGCCGGTCGAGTTGACCCTTGGCTTGAGCCATACAACTGGGGACACTCCCTCTTCATGTGTCCAGGTTGGTTGCAATGATAGCAAACATCCATCTCCCTGCGGCACTGACCAAAGTGATGGTTGCCACAAATAGGGCATTGTGGCCTGTTCTGCTGAATGGCCCTTGGTCCTGGTTGACCTGTATACCTGGTGTTCCATTAGTTAGGACCTAGCCTACCACTTGCATCTGATCTCTGGTTGGGATTCCCAACATTCTGTGGTGCTGGGCGCTGCTGGCCCTGAAATCGTGGTCCTTGGGAATGAGAACTTTGCCCCCCTTTGGAGCTCCCGTCCCTATCCCTCTTTCTCAGCTTGGCATTCTCGACATCGGCCAAATGCCTAGTCTTCATCATTCTTGCACAGTCCACAGCCTCTGCATAGTTGGGGAATTTCTTCATTTGGGGTGCCACTGATTTAAACAATGATGGCATCAACCCTTAGATAAACTTCTTGATCATAGCCCTTTCATTAGGGACCATCTGCAGTGTATACGGCGACAGCTGAGTGAAACGGTAGTCATACTCCGTGACTGACATACCGGGAGTCTGCTTCAACTCGACAAATTCCTGACACTTGGCATCTCGGATACTCTCAGGCACAAACCTCTCCATGAAGACTTCCTTGAACTCTGGCCATCCCAAAGGTGACGCTGCAGCTCCCCTTCCGCGCATCATGGTCTTAAACCATACCTGTGCTACACCAGACAATTAGAAGGATGCCAACTCTACTGATCGGCTCTCTAGACACTTAAGCACCTCACAGATCTTCTCAGTGTCCTCTATAAACTCTTGAGGATCTTCACTAGCCAACAACCCCTTGAAGGTTGGCGGTTTCAGCTTCAGGAACTCAAATAGTTCCACTTTCCTCTCAGCGGGTCTAACATGCCGCTCCACAGACCTAACTGGCTCTGGAACAGAGGTAGCTGTTTCAGATTGTTGTGAGTCCCTTCCACCTTGCCCATCCCTTCTTTCGACTAGATTTTCTATCGCCCGCTGCATACCCTGCATGGTTGCCAGCATCTGGGCTATCACATCATCCCAGGAGTGAGAAGACATTTCCCCCGCCCTGGGAGTCTCAGCTTGCTCATTGCTCAACTTCGCTTGTTCGGCTGCTTCAGCAGCCCTTACACCTCTGCCACTGCCTCTTGCACTGGCTCTAGGTCGGCCTCTTCCACGACCTCTACCTCGACCTCTAGGTACGGGTACTGCGGATTGAGCAGACTCTTCAACCATCTGCTCTTGAGCCGCGGGTTGCCTAACCTTTGATCTCGTTCTTGGTGGCATCTCGCTATAAAACAGAGATAGCACAACCGTCATTTAACCATGCCAAAATAGCATACTATAAACTGACTTACTTGAACAAAAAGACAACATCCTAAACTAACTTACTTGAACAAAAAGACAACATCCTATCAAACCCTTTTAGCAGCACCGTGAGTATAAGCATGTACAGATTCACACCCATACTCAAAGTCCTACCTAAAGGTCCGTTAGTCCATGAACACAGGAAAACCTAAAGCTCTGATACCACTGTCATAGCCCCAAATGATGGAACACATGACCGGCACGGCATAAGGGTTTCCCGCTAGCCGCAAGCCTAACACATAGCATGCACAAACATCCAGCACACAATCCAGAGTACATAATAAGTATAACTAGCCACATATGCCACATCCAATATAAGAAAATACTGTATACATATATATATATATATATATATATATATATATATATATATATCTCATGAATCCAACATCCGTGATTCAACTTGGCCCATGACCTCATAATACAAACATCATTGTAAAACATATAACTATTTTCCAAACAACACATCAAAATACGCAAGAAGCGAGGATCCTACCTGCAAGTTCATGGAGGTACACTAGACATAAACTAAACTAAACAAATCGTACAAAAGAGCCTTGCCTAAACTGGGGCTCACCAACGCTATCTTCAGCCTCCTACGAAGTTATAGCTGAATCAAAGTTTTTTTGACTATCTGTGGGGAGGAAACAGAAGAGGGGTGAGATCACATCTCAGTGAATGGGTAAATCACACTATAACAGAAACAGGGCAAACCAAGCACGAATGTTTCGCAATGAGTTTAATAATTGAAATCAAAGTCTAAGGATAATAATAGAAACATTAAGCATTTAACCATAATTTATTGAAAGAAAAGCTAAACAGTTCAAATGTATGTTCAAAAGATAAAACAAGATTAAATCAGTAACCGTAAAGCAAATCAATTATGCATGGTAAGTAATAAATGAAGTTATTTATGCAATAACAATGATGAATAAGATTGTTTAGAAATATTTAATATTTAAGAAAAATGCACTAGTCTATTGGAGGTCTTTCCTAACAGATCTATCATCTTTCCCAAGCACATAGCAAGGGGAGGGTAATCACTGTAGGCGTAGACATAAGTCCACCCTAAATTTCTCAAGAACATAGCAAGGGTGTGGCAATCACTGTAGACGTAGACATAAGTCCACCCTAAATTCTGTGACTCAGGCGGTCATAAGCCCGTCACAATATCCTAGGCCGAAACCTTAACATGACTATGGTGCACCAGGGTTAGCACTACCTGCGGCTAGCGAACAGTGATCTAAAAGGGTTCCTCCAATAGAAAACATTTGAAAATATGCTATTCAAAGAGTTTAAAGTAAACATTTCAATAACATTATAATAAAGCTATAATTCTCCATCTAGCTCTTTACATGCATAAAACTCCGTTTTAAAATATATCTCATCCATGGATTTCCATGGAGACCTTTATCATCATAAACTTTCCTTTTAAACATAGATCGTCCGTAGACGTCGCATAAATATTCATCATGCATCAAATCATTTCATAGCTAACTTAGTTCATTTCTATGACTAAGTTCGCATTTCTATAAATCTAGCTCAATGGAGAATTATCAGCCTAGATGCTTGCCCTGCATACCTAGAGTTCAACTATGATTGAAATTTATAATTTCTAACATGGTTGGAACATATTGATTTTCAAAGCGGTAAAACAATTTAGCATACATTCCAACTAGTTAAAATCATACGAGAGAGTTATAAACCGAATTCGTAAAACATGCGCTATAGTATGAAAAACCCACTCACCGTACTAGGAGTCCAACAACGAGAATTTCACCTCGTGGTGGCTCAACAACCTATAAAACATAAACATAACATGAGAATTCGATAAACTCTAAACATCACTATTCATGCCGAAAAACACTATTCACCCTAAACCTAAAAAACCTATATTCTAGCATAGAAACTAATTTTAAGACTATCTATGGAAAGAATTTCGGAAGAACGAAGCTTAAAACGCGATTGGACGGAGTTTTACCTTTGGAGGTACTATTCACACAATTTTATGGCGACCTTCCGGCAACTTTCCAGCAAAATTGATCAGTGGATTTTGAAGTACTCTTCTCCACGAGTCCAACGGTCCAGACGGTTCGTCAATCGGAGGTCCGTAGCTCCAATTATGAAGGTTTGAAATTGAAGAGTGTAATAACCGTAAAATTTAACGAAAATTTCAATTAAAGGAAATTTAGAATAAAAAAGAGAATTTTGACAATAGAGATAAGAACCGTAGAAAATATGAATATTTATTACATGGATTAAAGAATTACAAAAGAAATATGAGAATTTATGTTTTGACGCACTATTAGTAAAAATATTTTTATTTATGTAGAAATAATTATAATTTGTTAAAAGTAAGTGGACTTTTAAGTAAAAAAAGTATTGTGTTGCTTAAAATAATTATACCGGCCTCTATTGAATTTTTATGGTATGTTTAGAAATATTCTTTCTTTTAATATGAATAAAGATATTTGTTTTGAAATTTGTTTTATTATGATTTTTATCAAGAAAAATCATGATTTAAAAGATTAACTAAAGGTTTATGAGAAAGGAAATTTTTGGGATATTTTATGATGAAAAACGGAATTTATATGAATTTTTATATAAAAAAATCTTATTATTAATTATTTAATAATTATTATTCTATTTAAAAAAAAACAACGGCAGAATGTTAAATTGAAACCGGGGGCGACGAAATATCGAAAAGGAAAAAAAAACAGACGGAAGATGTATAGTAATGAATAGTGAGTGAATAGTGATATCAAAATTTATCTTTCGATTTAAAGTGCTTAAGGGCTTCCGATAGTAAAACTGAAAGTGTTATTGGATTCAGGACGAAGAGTACTTCAGTTTTGACCGATCAGTTTTTCAAATCAACCGTTGAATCGCCGTAGATCTGAAGTAGAAAATCTTGGTAAAAGGTAAGTTCTGAAAAACTTTACTTAGAGACTTCTAATTAGAAATCTGATTCCGTAGATGGATTCAGAAACTAGATAAACATTAGGATATGAATTCGTTTTGTTGATTCGGTAAAAAATTTTATGACGGTGAATAGTATTTTTCAATGATGAATAGTGGCGGTGAATAGTAATTTTTGGCGTGAATAGTATTTTCCGGCGGTGAACAGTAACCGTAAGGTTTTTGGACCCTCCGAACATGTTTTTGAAGCTTATTTGGTCAAATTCAGACTAGAAACGAGGATTTTAGGGCTGTCCAATCTGGAACCCTTACCTGTGAGTAGATGATTCTTCCTATGATTTGCCTATACTCTTCTTGATATTTGAATATGTATATGATTATGTTTATGAGATATACACACTGTGATATATTTCTGAAATGCATTAAAACGATCTGATATGCTTACATTTTAAAATACAGTTCAAGAAGAGTATAGTTTTGAAAATAGATTTATGAACTCATGGTATATATGATTTCACATGTATTTCTCATTAAATGATAAAGTGAATATTTATACACGTGACATTGATTTATAGAGATATATGATTGCCTAGAGAAAGGGCATATATATGTGATAAACCCTGAATGGGTAATTTATAACAGATGAATTTTGAAATACATTGAACATGTGATTTTTACATGTATTTCGCATTACATGTCAAAGAAAGTATGTTATACATGTGACATTGATTTTACAGTGATATGTTTGCCTTGGATATGGGCATATATACATGTTTCCCCTGAATGGGAAGTTTTGACATATGAGTATTTTGAGACTGAAAGTCTGTATTATATTGAGAATTTATACTGGATTATATGGCATATGTGCACATGGTATTTTCTGTGGAGGAATCCTATTAGAAATACTGTCTGCTAACAGCAGGTGATGTTAGTCTTGGTGCGCACCTTGAATGCCTCAGCTAGCAGGGGAGGTGGTGCTAGTCTCATGTGAGGGCCAACACACGGGAGTTTATATGTGAAGGAGAGTGGAATGCCTCCTATATATGGGCGAGATGCCAGTTATATGAGATGTTATTTTACCTTCCCTTACTGTGTGCTTGGGAAAGACCCATACAGAGTCCCTTCGCGTGTCCTCTTGAATGGTAGTAGGGCAAACCTCAGCGGGATGCAAAGTTTAGGCAAATCCTATACCACCAAAGTACGGAAGGGGTCAAACTCTGGTATGGTGGTTCTGATATGGGATCCTCCGAATATTTTATGAGAAATGTTTTGATGCATAGCATAATTTGATTAATGATTTTACAGTATTAAATATGATTTTGAACTTGACATGAGCATTGTGTATACAGTACCGCTTATGGTTTGAAAGACCTGATTATGATTTTTGAATAGAGAATATTTGAAAATGTGGGTCCCATGTGGATGTACTTCTGAAATGTAATTTTTGATAACATAAATTTTATTATATGAGTACATCCATATGTTGACCTAAGAGGTCATAGGAGGTATTATCTGCTCACTGAGTTGTAAAACTCACTACACGATGTGGATCTATTTTTCAGATAAAGACATAGAGTTTGGTCCAACAGCCACGTGATCGACTAGAGATCGTACTTCAGTGGTGAGCCTACATTGTTTCTAGGCTCTCAATGTTTTATATTTGTAAAATATTTGTACTCTAGAGTTGCTCTGAACGTCACAGGCAGGATCTTTACTTCTACTGTTACTCTGGTGTTTATAGACGTAAACTTTATATTGTATGTGTATGGGAACTTATATGTATTGATTTATATGATTAAGAATGGCATTATGTACATTTATGGAAAATATATGTGTATAGTATATGGTAAAGGTATTCTTAGAGCAGCTTGTATGTTAATTGGAGACTAAGTTTCTCTTCTAACGAACTTTTAATAGACTCCAGCTCTCTCCATATTCATTATCCTTTATGAAATTGCATAGTAAGATTTAAACCTTCATTCAATTCTATATCTCCCTAAATAATAAAGCTCAATTTTAATTATTGTATGTATACATTTCTGAAGAAAATTATACGAAAACTAATCAATTTACGAGTTTTGATATCATTGGCATAGAGCGTTCTCTTCATTTACTACATATATTGTGCATAGAAACTGTAAGAAAAAACGGTTATGGAACATTCAAAATTAATTTGTTTTTATAATAGGAAGCTAAATAACATGTGTGTGTATATATTATATATATTAATAAAGTTTAATATATTTATACTTAGAATTTGAATATTTTAAAATTATGTTATTTTGATTTTTTTTAACAGTTACTTAATTTTCATAAAATAGTACAAGTTAATATGGGGGTCCCTGTAAATCTTCATAAATCTGTAAAAAAAAAAAAGTGAATAGAAAACCGTCCCTCAATATAAAGAAACATCTTGTTGATATCTCTTACATTTTGCAACTCCAACTGAAATTCGAACTTAAACTCAGACATAGAGATCATTTCAGTAACATTGAGTCAATTGAATCATTAGTATCTCTTGGCAATAATTTGTTGCTTCTTATCGATTATCTTTTAGAATTTAGAAGTTAGCACAAAAACTCAATATATGATAATAAAGATACTGAAAGAGTATAATGATGTTATCAACTTATAATTTTATATTAGACATGTTTTGAAATTATTGAAGCACTAAACAAAAAATTGAATCGAATTATATCTAAATACTTAAAATTTTATTACTTGCAATATCAAAGTCAATGTCTATCTGATAAGTCTGTATGCCTATCTATGTCCATGAGTCAGTCGTCAAGACGAGTGCCCGTATATGTCTGTCTCAAAAAGCAAAGCCAAACCCTAAACCCAAGAAGGGTTTGCTATCCAAAAGGATAATGGAGTTTGCTGACTTTTCAAATTCCAAATAAATCCATTACCTGTGTCTTTCTCAGGTAGTTGTGACTTAGAAAAAAGGGAATGATTTTTCCCCTCATAAATATAACTTTTTTCAGTATAAATTCATTGTTATCAAATCATTTATTTTTAAAATTTAGAATTTAACATAAAAACCAATCTGAGAATTTAACATAAAATTTAATTTTCAAATTAAATTTGTAGTTTTTTTATCAATTCTGTAATTTCTATTGATATTTAATTTAAATATAATAACAATAACTTTTAAATTGAAATAGTAAATAATCTAAGGCACCGTTTTCATTGAAGATTTCTTTTAAGGAAAATGTTTTGTTATGAAAAAATTTCTTGAGTTTGATTTTGAGAATTTTTTTATCAATTTCTTTTTTAAATAAAAAGCCTCCAAAAAATAAGTAAGAAAAATAATTTAAATTTTTGTTTCAATCCGCTATTGTAAATTCACTACCACCTCTGTCATCTATCATAGGCCGACATCACCATCGATGGGCATTGAGGGCCGCACTAAGGTTTCAAATAAAAATTTTAAAAATTAATCAGACTTGGTTTTAGGTTAGACCTTAACATTTCAATTTGGGCTAAATTAGGAATGTTTAATTGGGCTAGTCTTGAGTCCAAGCTCAGGCCTTTACATTTCTATTTAGGTTAAGTTAAAGTCCAAACAAAAAATTTTAAAACAAGCCAGACACAAACTTGGTATTGTCAGTCCGCCAAATAAACTTGGTATTGTGATAAAATATAAATTTTAAAAATGAACTGAGACTACACATTTTCATTGAGGCAATATGCCAAATATATATATATATTTCTCTCTCTCTCTCTCTCTCTCTGTGTGTATATATATATATATATATATATGTATGTATACATACTCTTCGCTTTCGAATGTTTTGTCTAATTACATAGTCCTCCCCTCTGTTTTTCGAAATTACACAAATCTCTCTTGAAATTAAAGTTGCGCTACAACTAAAGTCATTTTAACTATTTTGTTAGTTAACCATCATGTTATTGTTTTTTATATTCTTTTCACCAAAATATCCTCATAGAAATTTTATTTGAGCAATATTTTGACAATATTTTTACATAACTGCTCCTATTAAAACATACAAATAATTTTTATAAAAGAGTTTAACAAATGTACGGAACATTTTATTTTTAAATATATTCCAATTACTTTCACTACAATCAAATAGTAATTTTAGTATTTTTTATACTATTCTTTTATATAGATCATTTGACTACAAATCATATCATTAATATTAAATGATAATGAAGGAAAAAAAAGTGCAATTTTTTCTGCAGGAATGCTAGAATAAGAGTCCAACAATACTTATATTGCATTAACTTATTCAATATTAATTTGATAAAATTACACTCATTGCTTTTTCTAAAAATAATTTACAGAAGTAGATGAAAATAGTCAAATTTGTGTTTTTCTTAAATGAAAAAGATTGTACTTTTTTTGTCTTAATTATAATCTAATATTAATATTACAATCTATATCCAAACAATCCATCCAAAAAATAGCATAAAAATTGAAATTTTCATTTAATTGCATTAAAATTAATTGAAATATATTTAAAATAAATAATTTGGTACATTTTTTAAACTATTTTATAAAAATTATTTGTTTATTTTAAGAAGTGCATTTATGTAAAGATACTGTTAAATACTATTAAAATATAATTTTTTATAAAAATAAAAAATATGAGTTTAATCTTAGCAATTAATATTTAAAAATTTAATATAATTTAATTACTTTTTAATTCTTATTTTGACATTTCTGTAGAAAAGTTTGCACTTTTTTGCCTTGATTATCGCTAAATATTAATGGTCTAATCTATATCCAAGTGATTCATCTAATAAAATAGTATAAAAATACGGAAAATACTGTTTGATTGCATTAAAAATAATTGGAATATATTTTAAAAAATAATGTATTTGACACATTTGCTAAAATATTTCAAAAGAATCATTTCTATAAGAGGTGCAGTTATATAAAAATATTATTAAAATACTATCAAAATACAATTTTTATGAAGGTATTTGGTAAAAAGAATATAATAAAATAATAATATAACAGTTAACTAACAAAATAGTTAAAATAGATTTAGTTATATTTCACCAAGATTTTGTTTTTTCAATTTCCATATAAAAATATGTTTAATCATTAATAACATCATTTTTTTGAAGGTTTAGCCCTTAAAAAATATACATTTTTTTAGTTTAGTATTTCAAAATTTTACTTCTTCAAATATAATCCTCCAAAAACATTTCCTTTCCAAAATGTCTCTATGTTAAATATGTCGGTATACCATATATACTTTGAATTATTTGTCTAAAGTATGTCGTCTATATATTATATTATACACTACCTGGGTCAAAAATTATATCCAAGTCTCTTTTTTCTTTTTTCTTTTTCGGGAGGTCATTGTGCAATATCTAAGTAAATGTCGGTTCCAAGTCTATATTCCAAGGCATGTTCATAACTCACTCACAGGAAATAATTTGTGGCTTGATTCATTGTCTACAGTAGTGCTGTGATTTAATATACTTATTATCTAATAGACTCAGATGACTTCTTTTTTCCGGTATAAAAAATGGTGGAGAAAATAAAAAATACTATTTCAGACTAAAGCATATTGGGTAAAGTCCTCTCTAATGGGACGTTTTCAGAAATTTAACTTTTATCATTTCTGAACGTCAAATAATGCCAAATGGTAAGAACAGGGAATAGAAATAAAACCACAAACCCCTGCTCATCTAATTCGACATGCAATCTGGAGGATATAACTTTTCAGGAAAAAAATTATACAATAATTAATCAATTTACGGGTTTTGATATTATTGGGATAGAGTTCTCTTCATTTACTATATATATTTCTGTGAAAAGAAAATGTAAGAAAAACAATTCTGGAACATTCAAAATTAATTAATTTTTATGATAGGAGCTAAATAGTGCGTGTATATATTATTTATATTAATAAATTTTAATATATTTATACTTAGGATTTTAGTTATAAACTATGTTATTTTTATTTTTTAAAAATTTTAATTAATTTCATAAAATAATGCAAGCTAATGGGGGGTCCCTTAAATCTTAATAACTCCGTAAAAAATGTGAATGGAGGAATTTGTCCCTCAATATAAAGAAACGCCATGTTGCTGTCTCTTACATATGGATTTTTTTAAAATTTATTTAGTTCCGACTGAAATTCGAATTCAGATCCTCAGAGCTAATTTCAATTACACTGAGCCAATTACTTGACTCATTAATATCTCTTACATATGTTTGCCTCAAAGCAAAGGCTAATTTAATTTGTTGCTAGATTACAAATTCATTCTTATCTATTTCGTTTTAGAATTTAGAAGTTAGCACAAAAAATCAATATATGGTTATCAAGATATTGAAAAAGTAAAATTATGATATCAACTTATAATTTTATATTGAGACATATTTTGAAATTATTAAAACACTAAACAAAAAATTGAATGGAATCCAATCCAAAATATTTAGATATCAACTTAAGTCTGTATACCTATCTGCGTCCACGACTCAGTCATCAAGACACTTTCCTGCATATGTCTGCCTCAAAGCAAAACCAAACCCTAAACCCAAGAAAGGGTTTACTATCCCAAAGGACAATCGAGTTTTGCTTATTTTTTAAATTCCAAATGAATCCATTTGCTGTGTCTTTCTGAGTTAGTTGCTGTCTTCACAATGTCACCTTATCATCTAGCCACTACTAGAAAAATGAGATTTAGAGACAAAAATTAGAGACGGAATAAATTCCGTCTCTAACAGAGACGAATTTGGGAAGTTAGAGACGGATAGAAATGTTTGTAATTTAGAAAACGGAATTTAGAGACAGAAATATTCCGTCTCTAAAAATCCGTCTCTCATTCCGTCTCCATAGAAGCATAAAGACGGAATATTCCGTCTTTGACTCCGTCTCTAATTTCGTGAATAGTTTTAGAGACGGATTTAGAGACGGAATTTTAGAGACGGAATATTTTCCGTCTCCAATTTCGCCTCTAATATATTTGTGTATATAAATTTGTTATCTCTCATTTTATATCAAATTTTTGAAATAATATTTAAATTATTAGTAAAATTAGTTAAAATTTAGATAATTTTTGAAAAAATTTAAGTTCCGTTTAATTTGTAGAAATAAGTTGATAGAATGGAAATTAAGATTCTCTTACATTAATTTATTGTATTTGTTTGATATAGTTGACTATAATTTTTATTTTCACGATATACAGATTCTTTTCTATATAAAAATGATTTTATTTTGAAAAACTTCTAAAAAAAGAACAAGTGAAATGAAATAAAAAAAGAGGTTAAAAGAGATAAATGATGAGTAGATATATTTTATAAATATCTTTTATTGTACACATTTTTCATATTTACTTTCATTTTACATTTTTCAAAATTGATAAATAGATATATTTTATTAATATTATAAGAAATGATTTAATAATTTTAAAAAGATATAAACATTTATGAAAAATAAAGAGAACTCCTAATTCTGAAATTTGGGGTTTAGGGTTTGGAGGGATTTGTGGTTTAAGTTTTAGAGTTATGAAATTTTAAGATTTGGAATTATGATATTTTAGTATTTGGGATTTTGTTTTTGAGGTTACGAGTTTTTTGGATTTGATGTTTGAAATTTAGGGTTTCAAGAATTAGGTTTTGGATTTTAGGGTTTTGGAGTTTGTGGTTTTAAAATTAGGGGTTAGGGGTTTAGTATTTTTGAACTTGGGTATGAGTTTTAGAATTTTGGGATATAGAGTTTGAGTTTAGATTTTTAAATTTCGGTTTTTGAATTTTGAAATTTTGTATTTAAAGTTTTGTAATTTTAAAGATTTAAAGTTTGTGGTTTACAGTATTAAAGTTTATAAATTTAGATATGAGGTTTAAAGTATAAGAGATAATTTTTTATATATTAAAGGCTTTTAAAAAAAAATTAATTGAGGGATAAAATAAAATAAAATTAAATTAAAAATTAAAAAAACTAATAGAGTAATTTAATTTTGTTTTCAAAAAAAAAATAATTCAATAAGTTGAGGTATAGTATCTTGTCAAAAATACATTTATCAAATTTTATCAATATTTTTAACAATAATTAATAATTAAAAATTTTAAATTATTTGATATTTAATAAATTTAAAAATTAAATTATATAAAAACATAAAATTAAAAAAAAACTAAAATTTAAATCCTTAATAAATTTAGAAATCGATTTCTACTTTTTTCCTTTTTATAAATCACGTAGAAATATAAGAATTCGCGGAATGCAATGCTCCAAACCCCGCCAGGCTCTTGTTTTTAAACCTCAACTGGCTAACCTCCCCACGTCATCGATGCGAAAGTGCTCCAATCTCCCATCTAAATCGTCCATAGGAGTCTATCAACTGTCTAAAATGCCTTATTCCAAATCAATACACGGATCCTCCGAATAACCTTAACCCCACCACCTCCTATTGATTATCTTCTTTCTCTTTCTCGAGGGGAAACATTCGGGCAAATTTATCAAAATCCTCCACTGCATCCAGGATCACAAGTGGAAATATCCTAAAGAGCCAAAAGCCCCCAAAATAGATCGCTAAGTCCCTCTTCTCGATTTCTAAAACCTCTAGGTAATGTATTACTCCTTTTCGTTATGCCTTTGTTAATTTCTCATTTCCGATTATTCTGTTAATTGCTATTTTTTTCTTCTCTTCTCTATGTGTTTTTTATTTTGCTCAAACTTGTGGCATGCAGGTTTTAACTGAGATCCCAAGCAAGATGTCTAGGCATGGAAAGGGAGGAAAGGGATTGGGCAAAGGAGGAGCAAAACAGCATCGTAAGGTGTTGCGGGATTGTCACATCCCTACTTTAGGAACGCGAAAATCTCTAATATCCGATAAACTTTATTATTATGCACTTGTAAATAGTTTCACAATATCACATATCCGAGTATTACCATATGTTTACAAATTTGCAATACTAATAATTACACATGCCAAGTCTATATATTTAATAGGTTTACAGCGGAAACAAAGATCCTGCCTGTGATGTTCAGAGCAACTCTAGAGTACAAATATATTACAAGTTTCCATATTGAGAGCCCAGGAATAATTTAGGCTCACCACTGAAATACGACACCCAGTCGATCAAGATGCCGCAGGACCAGACTCTGGGTCTTTATCTGAAAAATATATCAACCACGTGTAGTGAGTTTTACAACTCAGTGAGCAGATAATACCTCCTAAGACCTCTCAGGTCAACATATAGATGTACTCGTCTAATAAAAATTAAGCATTCAAAAATTACATTTCAGAAGTACACCCACATGGGACCCGTATTTTCAAATATTCTCTGTTCAAAAATTATAATCAGATTTTTCAAACCATATGCGGTACTGTATAAACAATGCTCATATCAAGTTCATATTCGTATTCAATACTGTAAAATTAGTAATCAAAATATGTTATGCATCAAAACATGTCTCAAAAAATGTTCGGAGGATCCCATATCAGAACCACCACATCAGAATCTAATCCCCTTCCGTACTTTGGTGGTATAGGATTTGCCTAAACTCAGCCTTTTGTTGAGGTTTGCCCTACTACCATTCAAGAAGACACGCGAAGGGACTCTATGTAGGTCTTTTCCCAAGCACACAACAAGGAAAGGCAAATAACATCTCATATAACTAGCATCTCGCCCATATATAGGAGGCATTCCGCTTTCCTTCACATATAATCTCCCGTGTGTTGGCCCTCACATGAGGCTAGTACCACCTTCCCTGCTAGCTGAGGCAATCAAGGTGCGCACCAGAGCTAACATTACCTGCTGTTAGCAGACAGTGTTTCCAATAGGATTCCTCCACAGAAAATATCATATGCACATATGCCATATAATCCAGTATAAAATTCTCAATATAAAACAGACTTTTCAATCTCAGTATATTCATCTGTCAAAACTTTTCAATCAGGGAAAACATATAATCATGCCCATATCCGAGGCAAACGTATCACTTTATAAATCAACTTCACATGCATAACATAATTTCTTTGCCATATAATGCGAAATACATTTAAATATCACATGTTCAATGTGTATCAAAATTCATTTCAAAATTCATACTCTTCTTGAACTAAATATCATATTTCAACCATTTTAGATATTTCAAACTATTTCAAAAACATATAAAAGTATAAATAACATGTAATCATACTCATTTATCAATGTAAAGTTCAAGAAGAGTAAAAATAAGCCATAGGAAGAATTATCTACTCACAAATTTGAAGTACAAAGTTGGACACCCTTAAAATCTTAGTTTCTGATCCAAATTCAGTAAAATAAACCCCAAAATCGAGTTTAGAATGTCCGAAAACCTTAAAAACGACTCCAGATTTGTGAAATTTGGCCTCCGGAAGCTCGGTCAACGCAGGTCAACGAAAAGAGGTCTGACTGTCACGCACTACACGCACCGCCCAAGGACCTATGCATAGGCTTCACTCTCCGAGAGAGATTCGGCGCATGGGAACGTGTGCGGTGGTGGATCGGCCTAAAATTTGAGATCCAAAGGTTTCGGTGCCTTCTGGATCGACCTACGGTGTTATTTTTTGCGTTTGAGAACTAAAAATAGAAGTTTCGGGGGTTATCTTTTTGGCCGATTTTTCCTTCAATTTTTCAGCTAATTTTCGGCCAATTCTCCAAAAACCAATCAGATGGATTTGAAGAACTTTTCGTCCTGTGTCCGTAGGTGGAGAAATCTTAGAGAGAAGTTAAAGGGTTTTCGGGAAAAATTTTCTGAAGAGAGATGAAAAAAATCTGTAAATGACCAACTTCCGGAGTGGTTGAGGCCCTTAAAATATCCCGGGGGACCTTTCTGCAAAATTTCACTTTTAGAGGGAGGTCCTTGCAAATTTTTCTTATTTACATTTTAACCCCGAAACTTTTAAGAAATTACATTTTTGCCTCGAAACGTAAATTTCTCATATTTCTTTTATAATTCTTTAATCCATGTAAATAATAACTTATTTTCACCGAGTCCTAACTCCATTTTCAAAATCTTCTCTTTAATTCCAAATTTTCTTTAATTTGAATTTAATTAAATTTACGACTATTACAGGGATAACATCCAGGGCATTACAAAGCTAGCCATTCGGCGTTTGGCTCGTAGGGGTGGTGTGAAACGTATTAGCAGACTCATCTATAAAGAGACTTGAGGAGTTCTCAAGATCTTTCTTGAGAATGTGATTCGCGACGCCGTCACCTACACTGAGCATGCTAGGAGGAAGACAGTTCGGCCATGGACGTTGTCTACGCCCTCAAGAGGCAAGGAAGAACCCTATACGGATTCAAGGGTTAGGGTAGTTTAGGTTTCTTCATCGCTACATACAATTTGATGGGCGTGGAAAAGTCTTGCTATCAAGAAAAAATGGCAAGGATGGGGTGTATTTGGGTGTTGGTGTATCTTCTTGGTTAGTGTAGGAGAGGAGTTATTGGATGTATGCGTTTGTAGTCTATATATAGCATTTGAAGACTCTGTCATCTAAGCATTGCGATTGTAATCCAACAACAATCTCTGATTTGACTTTATGAATTTTTGCAATCTTTCAGGAAATTGTCATCGTAAGCTAATGGGATTACGAGAGATAAAAAATTTGTCTCTGGAATCAGAGACGGATTTTTCCGTCTCTGACTCTAGAGACAGAATTTTTCATCTCTGAATTCCAAACCAAATTTAGAGACGGATGTCTTAATTTTAGAGACGGAAAAATTCCGTCTCTAAATTTTAGCAACCGCATTTTTAGAGACGGAAAAATTCCGTCTCTAAACATAATTTTTCTAGTAGTGTAGCTGACTCAAATGACCTTATTCGTTGACTTAGAGAAAAGGGAATGATTTTTAAACCCCATAAATATAATTAAACTATTTCAGTATAAATTCATTGTTATCAAATCATTTGCTTTTAAAATTTAAAATTTAACATAAAAATCAATATAAGAATAAAAATAATGAAAAGTATTGGTATGTTATAATGCTAAGTTTTGTATTAATGTCACTCTACTCAAATATATATTCAATTCCTGTTCTGTCAGTATATAGTTATTTAAATTGTAATAATAAAAAATTTAATTACTCTGTTAGTTCTTTGTAGCTTCATTTCTTTTTTAATTTGTGTGTACATACATACATACATACATACATACATACATACATACATATATATATATATATATATATATATATATATATATATATATATATATATATATATATATATATATATTATCCTTAATAGTTTTTCTCCATATTGAAAAAAGTGCAAAAATATGAAAACATGTGCATGATTCATATAAAAGAAATTTAAAAACAAAAAAAACTTTAGCGATGGCATAGAGATGAATTTAGCAACGGATAGTCAACATTAAAAGTAAACACTTACAATATGTTGATTAAATATAGTGAAGAGTGACAGCCATCACTAAAATTTAGTTAGCAATTTGGCTAGGGATTAGCAATGAAAATATGACACTTAGAACGGAATAAAAATTTTACTAGTTAACTAGTAATTTTTTCTAGTGTAATTTTTTCTTCAAATGTATTAAATTTAACTAGTTATGCTCCTTCAATTTTAAATAAAAATTATTGATAACCTTTACTTATCAATTTAAATTTTTGAGCTGAAATAACTTTTAATATGGATACTTCAAAATTTTGACTTAAATAAAGTCATAGTAAAATATCTAGCTTCTCAGTGCCAGTTGTTCTGTGGAGCTAGCCATGGACAACATGAAGAAGACATGGTTCTGGCTTCTGTTCCTGTCCTGTGTTTTTCTTTTCACCCCCACCCCTCCCTTGGAGCTGAAACCATCTCTGCAAATCAAACTCTTTCTGGGGATCGAACGCTTATCTCTCCCGATGGGGTCTTCGTATTGGGTTTCTTCAAGGCAGATAATTCCTCAGACTACTACACAGGAATCTGGTATAAAAACGTCCCTCAACAGACCGTTGTTTGGGTAGCAAACAGAGATAAACAAGTCTCCAATAAAAACTCTGCCAAGTTAGTAATATCGGCGGGTAATCTAGTTCTCTTCGACGCGTCTCAAATGCAAGTTTGGTCTACAAATTTGAATTCCAACACTTAAGTTCTGTAGTAGCTGTCCTTCTAGACACTGGGAATCTTGTTGTAAGAGATGGGCCTGATTCATCAGAAAATTTATGGCAGGGATTTGATAACCCAACAGATACATGGTTTCCAGGTGGTAAAATAAAACTGAACAATAAGACAAAACTACCTCAATATCTCAATTCTTGGAAGAATAACAAGGATTCATCGACAGGTCTCTTCACTCTGAAGTTAGACCCACAAGGAACCACTTAATTCTTTGGAGTAAGTCTGAACAATGTTGGACTAGTGGTCCTTGGAATGGGCAAATTTTTAGGATGGTTCCTGAAATGAGGGTGAATTTTCTCTACAATTTCACTTTCGTGTCATACGAGAACGAGAGCTATTTCATCTACTCCATGCGTAATATTTCTATTATATCTCGGTTTGGGATGCATGTCTCAGGGCAGATCAAGCAACTATCGTGGTTGGAAAACACTAAGAGGTGGAATCTTTTTTGGTCAAAGCCAAGACGACAATGCGAGGTTTATGCTTTCTGTAGTGCGTTTGGGGGCTGCACTGAGAATTCCATGCCATTCTGTAATTGATTGATTGGTTTTAAGCCAAAGTCACATACTAACTGTGATCTGGGGGATCACTGTGGTGGGTGTGTGAGGAAAACCAAGTTGCAATGTGAGAATTCCAGTCCTTCTAATCGAGATAAGGACAGGTTCCTAGCAATACCCAACATGGGCTTACCTCAACATACACAATCTGTGGGAGTAGGGATTACTGGGGAATGCAAGTCAACCTGCGTTAACAACTGTTCCTGCTCTGCTTATGCTTATAACAGCAATGGGTGTTCAATTTGGAATGGGTCTCTCTTGAATCTGCAGCAACTTTCTCAAGATGACAGTGGCGGAGAAACTTTATATCTAAAACTTGCAGCTTCTGAGTTTTCTGATCCTAAAAATAATAAGGGGCCAATTATTGGTATTGTGGTGGGCTCGATTTGTGGTTTAGGGGTTCTCCTAGCCCTTCTCTTGTTTGTCATGATCAGGCGAAGAAAGAGAATAGTTGGAACAGGAAAAATGGAGGGTTCATTGATGGCATTGGGGTACAGAGATTTGCAAAATGCAACAAAGAATTTCTCTGAAAAATTGGGAGGAGGAGGTTTTGGTTCTGTTTTCAAAGGCACATTGCCTGATTCTAGTGTCATAGCAGTGAAGAAGCTTGAAAGCATTAGCCAAGTTGAGAAGCAGTTCCAATCAGAAGTCAGTACAATTGGGACAGTCCAACATTTTAACCTTGTTCGGCTTTGTGGTTTCTGCTCTGAAGGTGCCAGAAAGCATCTGGTTTATGATTACATGCCAAATGGCTCTTTGGACACCCATCTGTTTCAGGAAAAGAAATCCAAGGAATTGGGCTGGAAATGAAGATACCAAAGTGCTCTGGGAACAGCTAGGGCATTAACTTATCTCCACGAGAAATGCAGAGACTCCATCATACACTGTGACATAAAGCCAGAAAACATTCTCTTAGATTCTGAATTTTGTCCAAAAGTGGCAGACTTCGGCCAGGCAAAGCTAGTTGGACGAGAATTCGGCAGAGTCCTCACAACCATGAGAGGAACAAGGGGTTATCTTGCCCCGGAGTGGATTTCCGGAGTGGCTATCACAGCCAAAGCCGATGTTTGTATCAGGGAGGCAGGAACTCTGAGCCAACCGAAGATGGGAAAGAGAAGTTCTTCCTCACATGGGCAGCAAACATAGTTGTCCAAGGAGGCAATCTCCTTATCCTGTTAATGTTTAACTGTATTTTTTACTCTTTTTCTGTTAATTTTATTTTTGAATCATTAATTTACTTATCAAAATAATTGAGTCTCTTTAGGTTCAATTTGAGCAATATTGTTCCTCTTATTGTGAAAATTTTAGGACTGAATTGCCCTAAGAAAAAAATTAAAAGAATAAAATTATATGAATTAATTTCATCTTTTGAACAAATTATGTGAACAAAAGCAGAATTAAACAAAAAATCTACATGTTGGGACTAATACACATTATTTCCAGAAGAATAATGCGACATGATTATCTTTACAAAAAGTATATACAATTGCATAAGTTTAAGTAATTTTACTTAATCTTCCTTCCTTTCCGTGAAACTTATGCATTTATATTAATAATTTGTTAAAAATTGTGTTTCAAAATTTTATTTAGTTAATTAACTTTGACATTAAAAATTAATAAAGTTTTTAAAGAAGTTTGCGTGGGTAATATTATTACTCTTAACATTTATATAGTTAATTAACATTTTATGTAGTTAATACTCTTAACTTCGACATTAAATTTTATGTACTTAATTAACATTTTATGTAGTTAATTAATAAAGTTTTAAAATTTTATGCATAAAGACTCGTTGGACTTGAAAAACTTAGACTGAGACAGAAAGAACTCAAAAATGAGATCAATAGATGTAATTCTTACAGTTTTTGTATGGTAGAAGATAATAACAAAGTAATAATATTTTACATGCTACTAAATATATTAAGTACTGCATATTAAACACATATATCGTGAGTCTTTCATGAGACCAAAATATATAGATGAAACTGATAATATATCAAGCACTTTTTGAAAAAATCGAAGGATGCCACAGTATCCCAAAACAAAAAATAGAGATAAGGGTATGGAAGAATAAAATAACATTATTTAAGTAAAGAAATTATTTGTATATATATATAAAATAAGTTATATTGAATTTGTGGCAAATAAGTTATATTGGGAAACGCTAGGTATTGGTGGGAGAGTGCGAATGATTCAAGAACTAAGGAAAAGATTTGCTTAATTCTCAACCCGTCCTCCTGCCTTTCGTTTCAAAATGAAATCCAAACGGAATCATTTTCATGTCAATGAAATACTTTAACAAGATCTTATACCCAAAAAAAAAAAAAATTAACAATTTAAAGAATAATAAAATTATGGCCATAATGAAGATCAATTCTGCAATAGTCGTGATCCATACCCAGCCCTCCGACCCCACATTCAACCATATCGTTTATTCTCATTAACATATATCTAATCAGAGTTGTAGACTATCAAATCATCTTGTTGAGTGTTGATTTTTTCAAAAATAACCCCACTCTTTCTGAGATTTTTTGATTAATTTAGTGCATAAATTTCAATAAGTGGGTGAATTTTCACGAATTATAAACTAGGATCTTACTCAAGAGAGAAGGAAAATTTATGTCCTTGTAAAATCACAAACTCTTGTATTAAATGTATGGGCAAGGTCATTAATGAACCAGATATCAAATAACAAACAACTACTCAGAAATTAAATAATGCGACAAATAATATAAGCAAACCTACAAGAAGGAATATAATTTTATGGATAGCTAATTCTTATATAGAGTTTCTCTTCGATGACACAAAAATAACGGCTTCTAATTCTCATATTAGAAGACTTTGTACAACATTCGACGCAAGGAACAGCATACCATTACCACAAAGAAAACACAAAAATACATGTTCTAGTATGATATGCCCTTCCATCCATTGGATGCCTCCATTTATGAGGAGTTTAATTTCTCTTCAGTAAAGCGATACATATTGGTGGAATAAGTTTAAGTTAACGTGTGGTAGCTTCCACAGCATTATTAGGTCATCCTCCACCACGTCATCATCTCAAGTGCAACAAACCTAATCCAAGATACTCTCAGATATTCATGTATATATTTTCAAATATGTAATCTTGTAAATCATGCAACATCTACTTTGCGATATCTACAAACCATGTATAAATATCTTGTATTTTAGAATCAATAAAGTAAGATACATATTTCAAAACCCTAATTCTCTATATGGTATCAAAGCCTCCAAAAGCTTTAACCAGCAATCCCATCTTCGATCACATCATGGCCTCTGAATCCTTCACTGCCACCACAACCAACTCTACTCCTTCTTTCAATCCTAGAGACCTTGTTCAAATTAACACAGTTACCCAACTACCTATTAAACTTAATGGAACAAACTACCCGGCATGGCACAAACAATTCTAGTCCCTTCTCATTGGTAATGATCTCATAGGTTATGTTACTGCTTCTCACCCTTGCCCACTTCCCACTGTCACTCAAGGTGATACTAAAATAGTTAACCCTGCACACATCTATTGGGTTTGCCAAGATCAACTTCTCTACCTTGTCATTCTCAGTTACTGTGAAAGTAATGCACGCAGCATCATGAGTTCAACAGATACCTCAGCTGAAGCTTGGATGAAACTCCAACATGCCTATGCCAACAAGTCTCACTCCAGGATTATGTCACTCAAAGAACACTTAGCTTCCATTACTAAAGGCAATTCTTCTATCACAGATTATCTCAACACCATCAAAGGACTTGCAAATGAACTATCTCTCATCAGCCATCCTCTTGATGATCTTTACCTTGTTATCTACACTCTCAATGGTCTTGGACCATTGTTTAAGGAATTAACTGCCTCTCTTCGTACTCGGGAAACACCCGTTACTTTTGATAGCTTATTTGACATTCTTGTTGATTATGAATTTTTTCTCCAGCGTGAAGAACAACTGCAGACTACTCTTCCCCTTACAGCCAATCTTGTCAGGCGTAATTACTCTCAACTTGGCTTCTCACGACGACCCCCCTCTGGGATTCTTGGTCCAGCTCCTCTCAACAACTCTTCTCACCGGCGTCTTCATGGATCATTCTCCTCCAATCCCATCATCTGTCAATATTGTGAAAAGAAAGGACATAGTGCCAAAGACTGCTATCAAATCAAAGGCTATCCACCCAAACGATCAACTCCTTCTGCTTATCTTGCCACTGCTAAATCCCCTGCTACTGACAACTACTAGCTTTTGGATTCTGGGGCTTCTCATCATGTAACCAATGATTTCTCCAACCTCTCTGTCACCAACCCTTATCAAGGTCCTAATCAACTACAGGTTGCTGATGGCCAAGGTTTGCCTATCTCTCACACTGACTCTACCACACTCTCCATATATTTACTCCCTTTAAAAATTTCTAATATTCTATGTGTGCCTTTGATTAAAAACAACATTGTGTCAGTTTCTCAACTATGCAAATCTAACAATGTCTCTCTTGAATTATTTCCTTCTCACTTTGAGGTAAAACAGTTGAGCATTGGGGCTACTTTGTTCACGGGACCGAATGAAGACAACGTTTACAAGCTTTATTCCTCCTCTCCACCTCAAGCTCATCAGACTACACTCAGGCCATCTCTCTCTTAGTGGCACTCTTTCCTAGGACATCCAGCTTCCAAGACCCTTTCACATAATGTTAATTTCAATTATCTTTCTGTTTCTAAGTCTTCTATCAATCCATGTACTCATTGTTTATAGAAATAAAAGTCACAAGTTACCATTTCTTCACTCTACTATCACATCCAAAGGTCCCCTTGATATTATATACGTTGATGTTTGGGGTCTAGCACCCATATGCTCCATTGATAATTTCAAATACTATGTTATATTTATAGACCACTTTTCCAAATATGTATGGCTATATCCCCTTAAATTAAAATCGTATGTTCTCCCTATATTTCAAACCTTCAAAGCCTTAACTGAAAATAAACTTAATACTAAGATAAAAACCTTGTACACAAACAATGGAGGTGAATTCATCAAACTCCGTTCTTTCCTAGCACATCATGGAATTTCTTACCTCACCACACCTCCCTACACTCCTTAGCACAATGGTGTCTCAGAATGCAAACATCGACACCTAGTAGAAACAGCTTGCTGCCTTCTCCATCAAGCCTCTCTCCCTCCATCTTTCTGGTCCTATGCTCTCCAAATAGCAGCCTATCTTATTAATCGTCATCCCATTCCTTATCTACGCATGAGCACCCCCTTTGAGGTTCTATTTGGTCAATCTCCTAACTACTCCAAGCCTCGTGCCTTTGGCTATCTCTGCTTCCCATGGCTTAAGCCTTACACCACGTCCAAACTTGCTCCTAAATCTGTTCCTTGTGTGTTTCTTGGCTATTCTCCTAATCAAAGTGCCTATTTATGTTATAATCTTCACACTCACAGGTTGTACTCTAGCCTTCATGTTGAGTTCCTCGAATCCCACTTTCCCTTCTCTCAGCCTCCCTCTTCATTGACTTCTAGTGCCCCTCCTTACTCTCCTGATGACCCTTTTGTCACCTCCATTCCTTACCTTTCTTCTCCACTCTCACCTCTAGAATCTCCTCCTCCTTCGGCCTCTCTCCCATATCACTCCCCTCTTCCTACACCTTCTCCATCCTCTCTTGACCCTATCTCCCATCCTGCTTCTCCTTCTTCACCCCCGTCTAGTCTTCCTTCCATCAACCTCCCTACCTCATCTCTCTCTTCATCCCATCCCATGATCACTCGTTCCAAAGCCAGTGTCTTCAAACCAAAGAAAGCCTTCTCTATTCCACGTTACCCTCCTCCATCATCCCTAGAACCAACCTATGTCTCTCAAGCTCTCAAAGCTCTAGAATGGAAACATGCCATGTCTGAAGAATTCAATGCCTTACTCTCTAATGACACGTGGGATCTTGTGCCTCCCTAATCTCACTATAACATTATTGGCAACAAGTGAGTTTTCAAGATTAAGTGTAATCATGATGGCAGCATTTCCAGGTACAAAGCATGCCTTGTGGTCAAGGGTTTCCATCAACGTCCTGGCCTCAACTTCAAGGACACATTTAGTCCGGTGGTAAAACCCCAAACCATTAAGATAGTACTCTGCATTGCTCTCTACCATGGCTGGACTCTATGTCAAATGGACGTCAACAATGCTTTCCTTCACGGCAATCTCACAAAAGCTGTCTACATGGCTCAACCCCCCAGCTTCATCCATCCATCTCATCCCCATCATGTGTGACGTCTCAAAAAGGCACTCTATGGCCTTAAACAAGCTCCCCAGGCGTGGTATGAAGCTCTCAAATCTTTCCTTCTCCAGTATGGTTTCTTCAACTCTAAAACTGATACATCTCTGTTTATCTATCACTCTCACAATGTCACTGCGTACTTTTTGGTCTATGTGGATGACCTCCTCTTAACTGGTAATGATGCACAATTTCTTCGTACTTTCCAAGCTGCTCTTGCCCAGCAATTTAGTCTCAAATACCTCGGCCACCCTCATCAATTTCTTGGTCTTGAGATTATACCTACTGCACATGGGCTCTTTCTTTCTCAACATCACTACATTTGCGATCTACTAGCTAAAGCTGCCATGCAGGGTGCCAAGCTTGTCCACACTCCTCTGGCCACCTCTTGCTCTCTTGCTCCTCTTCTTGCCTGATATAGCATTCTCTATTAACAAACTTGCTCAGCATATGGCTTCCCCACAGGACATTCACTTTCAAGCTCTCAAGCACGTGCTTTGATATCTAAAGGCAACCATTGATCATGGAATTCACCTCACTCGTCCCACTTCTCTACAACTCACTGCTTATTGTGATGCAGATTGGGCCAGTGACAGTGTTGATAGGAAATCCACCTCTACTTATATCACCTACCTTGGCTGCAATCCTATCTCCTGGGCTTCTCAGAAATAGAAAACTATTGCCAAATCCTCCACCAAAGCTAAGTATCGTACCATTGCTTCCACGGCAATTGAGCTTTGTTGGTTTCGTAACCTGCTTCATGAAATGGGAGTCAGCACTTCTCACATTCCCCAAATCTACTTTGACAACATTGGTGCTACCTATCTTTACGCCAATCTAGTTTTCCACACCAGAATGAAGCATGTTGCGGTTGACTACCATTTTGTTCGAGACATGATTACCTCCATGCAGCTTTAGGTCTCTCATGTCCCATTTACTCACCAGCTTGCTAATCTTTTTACCAAGCCATTGTCTGGTCCTCGTCATCACTTTCTTATGTCCAAGATCGGTGTCGTTCCTTCCTCCACCATCTTGTAGGGGCGTATTAGGTCATCCTCCACCACATCATCATCTCAAGTGCAACAAACCTAATCCAAGATACTCTTGGATATTCATGTATATATTTTCAAATATGTAATCCCGTAAATCATGCAACATCTACTTTGTGTTATCTACAAACCATGTATAAATATCTTGTATTTTAGAATCAATAAAGTAAGATACATATTTCAAAACCCTAATTCTCTATAAGCATAACATTTTAAATAAACCAAAGAAAAGTGACTTTTGGAAAAGGGGAATCACAGCTATACTTCTACAGGTGGGTGACCATTTGTCCATCTTCTTTTAAAAAGAACGACTTTCCATCACTTTAGGTGCCTCCTTTTTCTCTAGGTTCACGCAAAGGTCCAAGCTTCAATCGCTGTATTTAGCCACTTTCATTTCTCGCTTTTCATTTTTTTTATTTTGCAAAAAGAAAAAAATCACCTCAACCAAATGGTGGGAACTTGTTTTATAAAGCAACGCTTTCAAAGACTCCTCCTCTTGATGAGAACTTTGGCAGAGTAAAATATGAAACAGAAAGTACTGTGAATGTATCTCACATTATACATTATTCTCATGTACCTATATATTCCAAGCCTTAACTTCAAAGATTTTTTAAATAAAACTATGCCAATATCTATTGTTATGAATTTTTTGAGAGTGCAAGCATATATTATTGTTGTAAAGTAATACAATTTCTATGAGTATATTGGAACTAATTGTTCAGTATTGAAATTGTGTTAACCCTAATCCTATTTGAATGGATCATATGAGTTTAATTTCTCTGCAATAAAGGGATATATATTGGTGGAATAATTTTAAGTTAATGTGTAAGAGCTGCCATAGCACACCATTTTAAATAAACCAAAGAGAAATGATTTTTGGAAAAGGGGAAACCCCTCTATACTTCAACAGGTGAGTGAGATTTCGTCCATCTTCTTTTCAAAAGAATGACTTTCCATCACTTTATGTGGAGTGGTATGGGGAGCTAGAATTGTTCCTGCCAGTTATGGTAGAAAAGGCTTCAGTGTCTGTCCCTCTTTATATTTTCTCGTTTTATACCTTTGGATCACACCTCTGAGTGGACAGAATTCTGTAGTCAGACATATCTTACAATAGGATTTGGCAAATTCAATTACCTTGTGATGAAATTCTTTGGTAGACTCAAACCAAACCAATTATTAATAAACAGGTAAACATATCAATGTGCTTTTTAGTATGACCCACTCTTGGCATGCTTACCTGTCTATCTATAATTAGTTTGATCAACTATTTTTTTTTGTAGACTGCATCTACTTATAACAACTGATTCATGTTTATTGGCATTCTAAACATAGGTCTTACCCTAACGAGATTTGTAGTTAAGGCTGTGTGGAAATGATAACGTGAATTTTTTTGTACTCGGAAGGCAGTTTTGAACCCCAAGAATTGAGTCTTGTAAGCTAAACATGCAAAATTGCACATTTAGCTTCATGATGAATCTATTTATTGGTGTTTGAGGACACTCAATTATCTGTATTGTAATATATCTGCTATGCTGTGCTTAAATAACTAATTCTTTGTTGTTTCTGCTATCCTTTTGAACTCTATCGTTCTTTAGAAGCACGAAATTTTGGATCATATCTATGAAGAACTTGCCAGAAACATGGTGGAATAACTGCAGGCCAGCATATGTAGTTTGGATGTTTGGATAGAGCACAAATTCATCCTAAAGCATTCAATTTCTCACCGCTTGGCATTGTTAAATAGGAGCTCATTATATGCAGAGTATGTGAAAGAGAGGAGCAATTTTTGGGTAAAGATGGTTCGTTTAGATATTTAAAGAGTCTTATCTTTGATATGTGCAATTGATTTTTTTTCTCGTTTGATGCACCAAATAAATTTGGTTAGAATAAATTAAATTAATATTATATAGTCTTATACATTGTTTGGTGCGGAAAAGTTTATATGATTATCGTTGTATGACACAAGGCACTTAAAAGGGGAAAGAAATAACCTATGATAAGAAATATTAAATTTTAAGAGGGAGATTTTCATGATCCGGTTCATTCATAAATGGGATCTGGCTTTGTGTAGCAAATCATCTGGTTTTGACCTGTTTTGGTACACTCTGGGTTTTCATGGTAGAAAGTTTTAATTATGGAGTGAAACTTTTGAAAATTATAGCTTCAAGAAAATTACAAATTTTAAATTCTCTTGGATGTACAATTATAATATGAAGTTCATATACAATGCAATTATATATGGTTTTGGTTAGAGTAATTTTAATTGTTATTAATTGTGTGTTTTGCAAGCTATTATAGTTAAATTGTTTGATTTTATTATTAAATTTATAAACCCTAAAGGTATTAAATTCAGAATTTATGGAATTTGTAACCAAAGTGTAGTTTAATGTTTAGTGTCAAATCTATAGTTCAATGTTGTTAAACTGTTTTGCATCTTAAGGGTTGTCATGCAGCCTTTTAAAATACATTTGAAGGTGTAAGCGTCAAAGTTTTAGGAGTAATTGATATACTTTGATTGAAAACATAAAATAGTATGATTTAATCCTTTATTTAATTCTATATCTCCCTAACTAGCTCATAGAGCTCAATTTTAAATAATGTGTGTGTGTGTGTGTGTGTGTGTGTGTGTGTGTATTGTATGTATGTATGTATGTATTTCAGAAAAAAAAAATTATAGAAATTAATGCTTTTAGGAGTTTTGATATTATCTCTTCATTTATTACTACATATATTTGTGAGCATAGAAAACGTAAGAAAAAGGACTGTAGAACATTGAAAATTAGATTGTCATTATAATAGGAAGCAAAACAAGTAAAGCAATAAAGGAAAATCCATTTTTAATGGCTTTTTATAAGCATGAAAATAGTCTTGGTACTAGTAATAGTGATCAATCTTGTCAATTCTATTCATGAGCCTCCAAGATTATTTTTTGGCCAGTAAGCTCACTCAAATTATATCTTACGCTATATGTTTGGAAGAGAATTTATTTTTTGAAATATATTAGACTGATGTAGAGAGTTTGTTTTTAAAAAGAAAAAAGGTCTCAAAATATCTTTATCCAATAAAAAGAAAGAGTGTCGTATCAATTGTCAAATTGAGCATTTGGATTGTGGATTACTTAAAGTGTAATTACTAATTTGGTGCTTGAAACTTTCACAATGATTTTTTGGGTATTACGGTGTTTTTTGGGCTTTTTCAAGCTTAGTTTTCTCTTTCGACAATTTTTGGTTTTTAAAATATAAGATTAATCTATTTAAAATATTAAAACAGTTCTCTATTACGAATATTTTTTTACATATTCGAACTCTTGATATTATGAAGACCCCTCAACAGTTAAATTAAAATTTGCTTATTACTTGAGCTACAAATTTATGGGTCTTGTTCAAACAATTTTGAATAATACATTCCTCCATATTAACCAGATATATATTTAAGATTTTAATTGGAGTATGTTTTATGGAAAACTTACAGAATAATATTGTTATACTCGGAACTCAAATGATCATGTTTAATACGGTCATATTAATAAGAGTAAATTTAGGCGACTTAAAGATAAATGTATGTTATCAATTCAGTCTTTGGAGATAATTATCATTATTTGACTATAAACTTTTTTTAAAAAGTATCAATATAATTTTGCTATAAACTAAATTGCTAGTTGAAAGAGTTTACAGAAAGATCAATTTGATGACTTTTTTTTGGAATCAAAGATAATAATTATCTTTTGAAGACTAAATTGATAAAACATTCATCTTTTAAAACCTAAATGATAGTTTACTCTTTTAATTTAATAATTTCTACAGAAATTAAAAAGATAAGTTGCATATATATAAACTGATTAATTGAAGACTTTGAATTCCAAAAGCTTTCTTTCATTTATGAATGCCGGTATTATTTATTTCTTTTAATTTTTAACATTTACAAAATTTTAAAATAAATAAATATTTTGGGTCTGCAAATTTTTAATATTTACAAAATTTTAAAATAAATAAATAAATATTTATTTCATTATTTTGCCAGTTTGTCAGTTATGGTTTGATCATTCAAGGCTAGTCTGTATAGGCTATCTAGTTCGTCGGTTATAATTTTAAAATTATAACTTTAACGTAGTAAAATCTATTGAATCATATGTAGCGATTGGTGAACCTAAGTATATAAAAGAATGCCTCATCTTCTTTTTTTCACGCTACTAATTTATATTATTTTTATACCTTTTCTCATATACTAAATTTTTTATCTAAATATTTATATATTTCAGTCATCTCAATAGTATAGATCCAGGCACAATATAGAGTCATAGACAAGAATTTGGAATTTAGAATTTTAGCATTGCAAATTAAAATGTAAAGATAAAGTCAATGGCAGCTAGTTCCATGGTTGACGTAGAATGTGAGTTTTCATTCAAACTAGAAAATGTTATTTTTTCAACTTCTCAATAAAATGTTTCTTGGGTTGAGGAACTCGTTGATCTAACACATCCTTCAATGGCAAATATTTTCGTTTTTGGATTAGAATCTTCTTATGTGACATAACCTTCTTGTGAGAATAGTTTATTGAATAGTTTTGTGGCCCGAAACTCCCACCACATGAGATGGGAAGTTTCCAACGTTTATATGAACATTGACAACAATCACTACTGATAACAGAACGTGGCTGGAGAAACGTGGTCAGATTTTTCTCCCCATATCCTGCCTCCAACGTCTCTTTGATGAAAAGAGAAGTTGAAAATTTTGACTATAAATATAAAGGGGTCCCTAGGCTAAAAGGGTGACGAAAAAACATTTATACACCATCCTATAAACTTTATCTAGTTCAGAAGCATTCATTTACAGTTCTAGAACTCACAGCAAGGACAGCAATGATGGGAGTTAGTGTTGATCATTTTAATTCCATTTTTAATGTGAACATGTTAAATTTTGATTAAGAAATATGTTTAGATTATCATTTAGAGGATCTTATAGTTGGTATCAGAGCATGTTTTAAGCCACTATCTTGCTGTTCTTAAATTTCATGTTTTGGATGTTACAGTAAAAATTCTAATAAAATATTTTGGCATTTTGACATATATGGATATCATAGAGTTTTAGGAAATATGTTTCTGAAAATTTTGATATAAAATACGTAATTTTTGAATGTCAAAAATGTGATATAAATGCGGGTTTTTAATGCGGGTCAAAACTGGATAACAACCGAGTCAATCAGACCTAGTTGAAGGAAGAAGACACTGCTACAGTGTTTTGGGATTTTAACAAAAACAAAAAAATTTCCACCAAAGCCTCCCGATCTTGAACACGAGACATCTATTGTCAGGTATGTGCGCTTTGACCACTGCACTAAAGGTGCACTTGCCGTCATTTTGGTCTTAGTTTTTTAAATTTATTAATTACATTACGCATGTACTAGAAAAATATATTAAAACCTGCCCTACATAGTTTCGAACCCAAGCCCTTGAAGAGACCAAGGCCTTAGCCACTGCACCAATGGTGTTCTCTTAGTGAGTTTGACATTGAAAATATAGAAAACCAATTATTTACAGTAAATTCATATGCTCACTTCTAATTTCAATCTATGTGATTATTTGCTCAATTTTCATATTATAGCATATGTATGTTTGTTTTATATGTATGCAATTTAGATTATATACTCTTACAATTGCTTTATGTTAATTCTTATTATGGAGATTAGCTTATTTCATGTATAGAATGATATTAAGAGCATAATATTGTGTTTTATAATTATGTAATCTTGTGAGAATATTATTTACATATGACAACATATAAATTAATTTCAATATGTGTTAGATTATGTAATTTAAGTTTATTCTCATGAAACTTAGTTTAATGTCTAGTGATCTATGTAATTTTAATTGATTAAGGATTAGCCACATCATCTTTAGTTAATTAAAATTATATATTAAGATTAGGGAAACATCACATAAGGACTTAGACATTAATTGTGATTAATTATATTTAATATAATAAATCTTTTATGACATGAACTTTTATTATATTTATATAATTAATTAGGATAAAATGTCATATTATTTTCATAATTTACCCACAGGAATTATGAATTAGTATATAATTTGATAGTTTTATCATAAATTTTTAAGTGAATATTATTGAATTAGAACTTTAATCCACAGGTAAATTTTATGTCACTAGATTCATAAATTGAACATGTTTTGCATTGGTAAAACATGATTTCTTATTTAAAGTTGCTTCAATTATTGATTGTGTATATACCTTTACGCAGCTTTTCCAACAGTTAACTTCTCTAATTTTCAAGTTTCTAAACTAAATGGTGATAACTATAAGGTTTGGAAGGAGAAAATTCTCCTCCAATTAGGGTGTATAGACTTTGATTATGCAATCAAAAAAGATGAACTGCCAACAATCACGAATACTAGCAGTCAAATAGATATTACTCTTTATGAATGCTGGGAGCGATCTAATTGCCTCAGTATTATGTACATTAAAACTAGAATATTTGCTAGTAATCGGGGATCATTGGGAGAGCATACAAATGTCTGAGACTTGCTTAAATCCATTGATGAGCAATTCGAATCTTCAAACAAGGATTTAACAAGCTCTCTAATTACAAGGTTATCATCAATGAAGTTCACTAGGATAAGGGGTGTGCGAGAGCACATCTTGTAGATGAGGGACATTGCAGCTTAATTAAAGACGCTTGAGGTTAAGATGTCAAATTCTTTTGTTGTGCATTACATTTTGAACTCTCTACCAAGTCAGTATGGGCCATTCAAAATATCATATAACACACATAAAGAAAAATAGTCAATAAATGAACTTCTAACCATGTGTGTTCAAGAGAAGAAAGGCTTCTAGCTAAAATGGTGAGAATGTGCACATGGCAATACAAGGAAAGAATCAAGACAAGCCTAAATCAAAAGGGAAGGGGAAAATGCCCATTCAAGATAACATCAAGAAGGAGTCAAGGTGCTTTTTCTATAAGAAGAAGGGACACATAAAGAAAAACTGCACCAAGTTTAAGGCTTGGCTTGAAAAGAAAGCTAACTCAATCTCTTACTTTTGTTATGAATCTAACATTGTAGATGTTAGTAATAACACTTGGTGGGTTGATTCTAGTTCAACAATTCATATCTCTAATACCTTACAGGGCTTTCTAAACCAAAGGAAGTCGATTAGCAGTGAACAAAACATTTATTTAGAAAATAAGATGGGCTCACGCGTAGAAGCTGTAGGAACATGCAAATTAATGTTAGATACTGGCTTTGTAACATCCTTAATTTTCATCTCTTATTAAGGCATGAAGAATTTACTAAATTAAAGGAATAAATAATAAAAGCTTACTAAGGAATTCTAGATAGATCTTTAATAGGAAGTATGTCTTAGAAATTCCTAATCATTATGTGCAAATATAGTAGAACTTAATGGCAATTAGGGGGAGTAGATAAAAGAAGGAACAAGAGGCAAAATTCTTTAGCAAAGGAGAATAAATTTTTTTAAAGTTGGATCATGGAACTTTAAGAGCTAAATTCTCTAAGTTGATATCTCACCCTACATCATAGTAGTTCTTGGCAACCCACATGGGTGGACCAAGTAGTAGACATGACATAGGCTTGGACTAGGATGGAAGAGTTGGACCAATAGCCTAAAACCCATGAAAGTGTGGCCAAGCCATCCCTTTGGGTGGGAATTTCGGCCAAGACAAGAGGAACAAAAGGGGAACCCAAGTCCAAGTGGGAAGAAGAAGAATCACATGATACAATAGTGGTGTAATAGTAATCCAAATAGTGAAGCAATCATTTTCCTTGAAGAGTATGCCGTAGGCAAGTCTTAGAGTGCCTCACAAGTTAGCGAAAATTAAATGTTGAGTGCTCCATAAGCCAAGCTCTTGCCACATGGATGAAGGAAGAAATTTTCTTCTCTTGACACATGCATTTCGACCAGCTAGGAAGGGGGAGGAAATGCTGGAAACTTTGCCACATAAGATGAGTTAGTAAGCCATATTAATGTCCTCTTTGAGTAACCTACAAGTAGAAGCAAGTGATCCCAAAATTTAGGGATATTTTGCCACTTGTCTCAACCCCATCTCATCATGAAAATCAAACATCTATCCCCCCTTCTGCTGTGCATATTTTGGTCAAGAGGGATTAAGGAAGACCAAGATTTTTCATCCCTCAAGAAGCAAGCATGTGAACCCTAATGATGACCATATGGAATGTCCCACAAGAAAAGCCAAAGACTTATGATTTGGGGGAAGTTGACCCTTGAATTTTTAAACACACTCCACTCTTAGCAAGAGGAAGTTTCGGCCAAAGAGAGATCAGAAACAAAGAGAGAAAAGAGATGGAAGAAAGAAAGAAGAAGAGGAGAAGTGTAGAAAGCCTAAGTGCTCAAGGTAAGTAGGCAACACCATCACCTTAACCCATCCTTTCTCTCCATCTTTAGCATCTCAAACTCACCCTCTTTCTCTTATTCTTGTTATTGGAAAAGAAAAGGGAGAAGAGGGATTTCGCCACACTCAAGGAGGAAGGCAAAAGAGAGGATTAACTAAGTAAGCTTGGAAGATTCATTGGTAGGTTTAACAATAAATTCTTTTGAAAGAAACTTTGAAATTTTGTAACATTATTTGGGACTTTCATCCTTGGACTTTGATGATATTTGTAATAATTTCTCTACTTTGATGATGGGCATGGATGTTGCTATATTATATTGCATGTTGATCTTGCATGTGATGGATGTTTGAATGCTTAGGTTGGTGTAGAAAATTTCTGTATGGTCTTGGCTACTGGTGGAAAAATTTTAAGCCTTTTGTGCTGGTATTATGTATGTTAAAATGTGGTGAAAATTTGATGGAAGATGGTTAGGATTATAAAAATGAATATGGCCTTAAACACCTAGGAGAAGTTCATATGGATTTTTGCTGAAGTACACTCTTAGTGATGCATGATTTGATTCTGTTTCTTAAAGAAGTGGATGATGGAATATGTTAATTTTTAGTACAAGAAATTTAATTAAAATATTGAAGTATGCAACTTTATTATTAGGCAAAAATTAGGAAGAAAATGGAAGAGGATTTAATAAAAGAAGGAACTAGAACTCTAGGCAAATCTAGACAAGAAAGTTGGATTTCAAAGTCACCAAAAGTGCTTTTGTTTTCGAATTTCTGGGAAAAATATGTAGGTTATTAAAAGAAATACTTAACATAAAAATTGTATATATATGTCTCACGGATTTGTAGGCTCTGGAATTACCTAATTTGGAGATAATATGAGTAAGATATGACCCAGTTACTGAACAAAGGTCTGAACTTACCCGAGGGAAAATCACAGTGAACTTGAAGACAAATTAACACCCTAAAATATTATGATTTTGCTAAAAAGATGAACATTAGAGTTTTATAGGATTTTCTTAGTTTTCCATAGGCTCTGGAATCACTTGATTTGGAGTTTTAATGAAGGATATATGGGCCGAACAGTGTCAAGAGGTTTGGACCCAAAAATCCAGAATGCATCTTGGGCCTTAAAACTTGAAGAGATAGCTTTTTTTTCAATAAAAAGAAGTATTAAAAATCTTGGAGAGATTAATGAAAATAAAATATAAGGGCCTTAGGTAAAAGAGATGACAAAAAGAAAATAAATGATAAAGAGCATATGTTGAAAGGAAAGATAAGATGATTGGAGGTCAAATAGAGAGAATAAGTAGATAAAATAATATTTAAGAAAGAAGAAGTATCTTATAAATAAGGGATAAATAAAGGAGTTGGATGTAAGCCCTAGCCATTGCCATTGCATGAATTTCTTACCTTCCTAAGTGTATGTTTTTGGCATGATGATGATTTACGAAAAGATTATGTTTGAAAAATGCAATTTATGGCATGAGAGCATGTTGGGCACATTTTTGTAAATGGCATCATATTTTGGTTATCAATATGAAAAGGAAAGAAAAGTAAAGTAAATTAATGGTCACATGGCAGTCCGTGTACGATACACCAGGTAGGGAACGCCCTACTCACAGCTATAATAATGACTATGATGATGATGATGATGATGAGAAAAGAAAGACAATTGTGCCATGTCAAAAGGGGAAAGAGAGGCCCATACCGACTGAGTAGAGAATACTCGCCTTGGCCAGGAAAGCCAAACTCAATATGAGTATTGAATAGCCATCATATGAATAAGCTATGATTTATAACATGCCATGACTTTTAAATAGTTGATCTTGCCCTTGATATGCGAAATGGTTATACATGCTCATGATTTTATGAAAATAGCTCATGCCATACATGTCTTTACTGCATGATTTACATGGGCATGAATAAAGTGCATTCATGAGGCCTAATGAACTTTGTTGTAGCTTATACAATTGAACATGACATGATGGACTATATTGATGTTGAATATGACTTGTTGTTGAACCTACTGGGATGTAAATCTCACTATAATTCCATATCATGTTCAGATAATTAGACATGCAGATATTTTTCATGACTCTTGTTTTTTCTGTACGTTGGATCGAGCTGCCTTACTTGGGCAAATACTTATTATATCGGATGTATCTGTAGTAGATGTGACTAAGATTCTAGTGGCGGTGCCGCTACCCACACAAGTGTCCCCGGTTATGGTCAACATAGATGAATAGGGTTTATATGTATATGTTTGACTTTTTGTACGGGTGCTTTTGACTAACCACAACCGATTGCTGGCTGTATTTTTGGCATAGTGCCCAGGTGTCCTCTTGCTTTTGATTTGTTTCAGGTAACACAAGGAGCACTATGTGTTGTATGTAAACTCACAATAAAATTAATGTAAATGTCAGCTCATGCCCATTTATGTTAATCTTATCTGTTTATGTTAATTGAGTATCTCAAGGAAGGTAATGATTTCATAAGTATATTTATATATTAAAAAAATGGAGTCATTACAGGCTTTGTTTTGATTTTGGATAGGGCCTTTTATGTACCAAGTTTCTCTAAAAACTTAATTTCTATTTCAAAACTTGTACCATTGGGATATTCCTTTGAATTTTTGAATAATATGGTTAAATTGATTTATAAATTTGATATTGTTGTAAATGGTACAATTTGTGATGGTCTATTCTAAATTCAATTGAATGACGGTTTATTAAATAATTCATTGCATGTTTCTAGTAGTATAGGTATTAAGAGAAGTCTTACTAATGAAGAATCCTCTATACTGTGGCATCGTAGATTGGGTCATATCTCAATAGAGAGGGTGAAAAGGTTAATAAAGGATGGAGTATTTAATGGTCTTGACTTTACTGACTTTGACACTTGTATAGACTACATTAAAGGAAAGTAGACTAATAAGACTAAGAAAAGTGTCAAGAGGAGTTCTACTTTATTAGAAATCATACATACTGACATTTAATGGTCTTGACTTTACTGACTTTGACACTTGTATAGACTACATTAAAGGAAAGTAGACTAATAAGACTAAGAAAAGTGTCAAGAGGAGTTCTACTTTATTAGAAATCATACATACTGACATTTGTTGTCCAAATTTGGACTCTAGTAGTCAGAAATACTTTATCACATTTATTGATGATTACTCACGATACATGTATCTTTACTTGCTTAATAATAAGCATGAGGCACTTGATGCCTTTAAAATTTTCAAGGCAAAAGTAGAGAATTAGTGTGGAAAACAAATTAAGATAGTGAGATCAGATAGAGGCGGTAAATATTATGGTAGATACATTGAAGATGGACAAGCACCCGGTCCATTTGCTAAGTTTCTTCAAGAGCATGGGATTGTTGCCCAATACACCATGCCTGGTTCTCCCAACCAAAATGGTGTAGCAAAAAGAAGAAACTGAATATTATTAAATAAGGTTTGGAGCATGTTGAGTAGCTCCAAACTTCCTAAATTCTTGTGGACTGGAGCACTTAAGATGGCTATGTATATTCTTAACCGAGTTCCAACCAAGGTTGTTGAAAAAATGTCATTTGAGTTATGGAAAGGTTGAAAACCGAGTTTAAGACATATGCGCATTTAGGGATGTCCTTCAGAAGTAAGGATTTATAATTCATAAGAAAAGAAATTGGACCTAGCAACTTCATTGGGTATGCTAAAGGTCTAAGGGATACAAGTTTTATTGTCCATCTCATAGCATTAGGATTGTGGAGTCAAGAAATGCAAAATTTCTTGAGAATGACTTGATCAGTGGGAGTGATCAAATTCAAAACTCACATTCTGAAAATGATCATCTTAGTACAAGGCTTCCACATCAAGTGAAAGATTAGTTGTTATACATACCCCTCAAGTTCCAATAGGTATTGAACAACCAATTATTGAACATCCACAAAATGTTGACTATGTCCAAGTTAACCCAGTTGCAGAACAATTACCAGAACTTGTTGAGCAATCAGTTGAGCAACATGATCTACAAGAGAATGTTGAACCAACATTAAGAAGGTCAACTAGGATAAAGAGGTCAGCAATCCCTTGTGATTATGCTATGTACCTACAAGAGTCTAACTACAATATTGGAGCTGAAAATGATCCTGAGACATTTTCACAAGCTATCAATTGCAATCAATCAGAATTATAGTACAATGCTATAAAAGAAGAAATGGATTCCATGGCGTCTAACAAAGTCTGGGATCTTGTCAAGTTACCTAATGGTTATAAGGCCACTTGATGTAAATAGGTCTATAAAACAAAAAAGGACTAGTTAAGTAACATCAAAAGATATAAGGCAAGACTCGTGGCCAAGGGATTTACTCAAAAGGAAGCAATCGATTACACAAAGACCTTCTCTCCTGAATCTATGAAAGATTCTCTCTGTATTGTAATGGCATTAGTAGCATATTTTGATTTAGATTTGCATCAGATGGATGTGAAAATAGCATTTCTCAATGGTGATCTAGAGGAGGTGGTATATATGAAACAACCTAAAGGATTCTCCTATAGTACTGGTGAGTATTTAGTGTGCAAGTTGAAGAAATCCATATATGGATTGAAACAAGCCTCCCGCCAATGGTACTTAAAGTTTTATGATGTTATCTCTTCATTTGACTTTGTAGAGAATGTCATGGATCAATGCGTATACCAAAAGGTTAGTAGGAGCAAAATCTATTTCCTTGTGCTGTATGTGGATGATATACTACTTGCAACAAATAATAACAAATTGTTATATGAGGTGAAATAATTTCTCTCTAAGAATTTTGACATGAAAGATATAGGTGAGGCATCTTATGTCATTGGCATTAAGATCCATAGAGATAGAATTCAACGTATTTTAGTTCTATCACAAGAAACTTATATCAATAAAGTCTTGGAGAGGTTTCGAATGAAAGACTATTCACCGAGTATTGCACCCATTATGAAGGGTGATAAATTTCACATGAACCAATACCCGTAAAATGATTTTGAAAGGGAACATATGCGTAACATTCTTTATGCGTCTGTTGTCCGAAGCCTTATGTATGCTCAGGTTTGCACAAGACCTGATATTGCTTTTGCAGTTGGAATGTTAGGCAGATATCACAGTAATCTAGAATTAGATCATTGGAAAGCTGCCAAGAAGGTAATGTGGTACCTTAAAGGTACTAACGATTACATGTTGATGTACAAACGGACTGAAAATCTTGAGGTAGTCGACTACTCAATTGCGGATTTTGTAAGACGTGTTGATTCTCGAAAATCAACATCAAGCTATATCTTTATGTTTGCTGGTAAAGTTGTATCTTGGAGAAGTACGAAGCAGACATTGACTACTACTTTCACCATGGAGGCTGAGTTCGTATCCTGTTTTGAAGCAACTTCACATGGTGTCTGGATTAAGGGCTTTATTACTGGGCTTAGAATTATGGATTCAATTTCTAAACCATTGAGAATGTAAGTACTTATCCATTAGGACTTTATTACTAGGCTTAGAATAGTGGAAGTTGAAGTAAACACATCGACATTAAGTACTTAGCCATTAGGGAAAGTGTCAAAGAAAATAAAGTTTCTATTGAACACATTAAGATTGAGTTGATATAGCTGATCCTCTAACAAAACGCATGCCACCCACAAGTTTTAGGGATCGTGTAATAAGAATGGGACTTGGTTCTGTATTAAGTATTTGATGTATAAATTATATATCATTTGTAATAAAGCATTATTAAGTTGAAGTTGATTTCTCATTTTGTGTATATATTTATATTTAGAGAAAAATCAACATTTAGAGGACCTAGAATAAGCATAAGGCTTATTCATTAAGTTGTTGAAAACAATTGCATTATAATACATGGAAGATAATACTCACATATAGAGGACCTACCGCCATGATTCATGCATTTGATTTTCTTTAGAAATTATGAGGATATTCAGAACAAGTGGGAGAATGTAAGTTGTTTGTGGCCCGAAACTCCCGCCACATGAGATGGGAAGTTGCCAACGTTCATATGAACATTGGCAATATTCACTACTGATAACAGAACATGGTCATATTTTTCTCCACATATCCTACGTCCAACGTCTCTTTGACGAGAAGGTGGATTTTGATTCAAGCCAGCAAATGTTATTTTTTGCAATCAAGATCAATTCCTCAACAACTGTGTTTGTAGGTTGAGGAAATTGTTGGTCTAACACTGTAATGACCCTTAGTAGTAAAAAAAAACTGTAGCGTACTGTAGCTCCTGCACATATATGCATACGGGCACCCAAAAAGAAGGAAAGAAAAACACAGCTCCCTCATTTTTCCTCTTCAATTTCAAACCCTCATAACTGGAGTTACGGGCCTCCGATTGACGAACCGTCTGGACCATTAGACTCGTGGCAAAGAGTACTTCAAAACCCACCGATCAATTTCACCGGAAAGTCGCCAGAAGTTTGCCGGAATGATGAATAGTAACTGCGATGGGTAAGCTTCGAATTTCAAAATTCTTTGATGTTTTCTGGTGATTTTGAACCTAGAATCATGTTTAGGATATAGAATAATCAGTGTATTCATAATTTTCTGGCTGAAAAACATGATTTAAAGGATTAAATCATGAAAAAGGTTTTGGATGAACAGTAACTGATACCTGCGTGAACAGTGCGTGAATATTGAACAATATTTTTGACTGGCGTAAAATAGTGAATTCGTTGTGTTTGGTTAGAAATTGATATGCTAAAGTTGTTTTTCTAGGTTTTGAGATAGCGGAAGATAGCTTTCAGCATCAATTTGACCATTGAGTTTTGGAAGAGATCAAGAGAGTTCAACTACCTTGCATCTCTAGTGTTGTGAGTAGATAATACTTACTATGACATTATTTTTAACTATCCATTTGATACATCCACATAAGACATTACTATTAATGTGAAATTTATTTCTTTTAAAATATGACTCTTAGTATAAATTTTAGAAATGCAGGACAAGCATCATTTATATTTTAGTTCTCTATTGGTTTATGATGATGTTGATATTTTATATGAATTGATAAATGATTTTATGAGGCACATGTGTAGGCCTTTGGATATAAATGTATAGACTAAGTTGATGTTGTTATGGCTATCGGTGATTAGTGCATATTGAAGTTTGTGTAATGGACTTTTGCTTGACTAATTGTGCGGGCTATTGCCTGATGGATGAATTGTGCGAGCTTATACCTGAGGGATCATTGTGCGGGCTTATGCCTGATTGATGATTGTGTGGGATTTTGCCTAATGGATGATTGTGCGGGCTTTTGCTTGATGGATTACGGGTTTTTGCCCAATGGACTACAGGCTTTTGGCCTGATTAATGGTGAATATCCTCTTTATTGTATACTTGAGAAATGTCTATAGATCTGATATAGAGAGAGTTAAAACTCTAACATTGATATTATTCCTTTTAATACTGAACTTTTCTTGTTATTGATTCAAACACATGATACATATGGCATTCATTTTTTTCTTGCATTAAATTTTATATTTGTGAAGGAAAAACTCGTGCCCTGCTTGTCCTGTTTCTGTTGTAGTAAGGATTACCTATTCACTGAGTTTTATACTCACCCCATCATATGTTTCCTTTTTCAGATAGTCAAAAAGATTCAGATCTAGCTCCAACTGTTTAGTGAGCTAAAAGAGTTGTGGTGAGCCCATGTTGCTTTCAGGGCTCCCAGTTTGTTTAGATATTTTTAGTTTGTATTATAAGGTAGCTCCACGAACTACAGGCAGGATCCCTACATCCCTGCATAATAGAATATTGATAGAACCGTTGTTGTAAGAAAAATAGATTATTTCTGTATTGTATGGCTTAATGCCAATTGTATGTGAATTTATGAATTCTGAACCATCCTTATGGTATGCATGATTTTGTTTATGCCTATATGTTATAAGTCATAGTGATAACTTGGTGTCAGTCGATTTTAGGCTTACGGGATAGGATTTATTCCTACTCTTGTGCCGGTCATGTGCTTGCTTCTACAGGGGCCGTGACAAACACATCCTTCAATGACAAATCATAGGTTGTTGATCAGATATTTGTCAAAGAAGAAATAAGTTCTCCAGGATGCTTTTCCATAAGGATTTCCAAAGTTAAAACTCTAAAGCTATAAACATCACATTTCTCATTCGCTTGCATAGTAAAAGCAATCTCTGCTATAAGTTAAAATATGAGAGCGGTGATATTATGCACAAAGCACCTATAGATTTGTTAGAATCTGTTTGCCATATCTTTGGAGGAGAAAAAACTACTTATATTTTAACTTTTAAATGTGTTTGGAAAAAAAAGTATTAAAATGATAGTAGAATCTATTTTCATGCTAAAAAATAGATGTACAACCTTGGATCTTCTCCTTGGAAGTAAAATCAAAAGTGTAAATTAATTTCTTTTGGAAAATAACACCCTTACTCAGTAAAAAAAATTATAAATATTATCCAACATTATCTTTCTTATGAATATGTTATTTTTAGTAATTTGATAACGATAAAAAGCAATTTTTTAAAAGATTAGTCAAACACAAAACTATTGACAAAAGCATTTCTTTGATGATTTACTCAAATCTAACTACTTTTTTATTATTACGCTTCTTAAAAATTGATTTTAATACTAAACTATTTCAAAATCAAGAGAAATGAATGCAAAGTGAAATATTTTGTAAAGTAGAATAAAAAAGGCCTAACCTGGAGCACTATACCCAAATGTACCAACAAATAAGGTCATATTGTTTGAGTCAGGTTTCAGAAACTTAGCTATTCTGAAATCCGTGATGTGAACTTCTTGATATTCTGAATCTAGAAGGATATTCTTGCTTGATATGTCACGATGAACTATAGGACATGAGCAACCATGATGCATATGGAATAATGCATGAACCACACCTCTAACAATATTCACCCTCCTATATATTCCAATAAAGTGTAATTGCGTGTTCTTCATGTTTTAAGATTTTTTCCAAGCTACCACATTCTAAGAATTCATAAACCAAGAAGGAGAGTTTTGGATTTGAAAAAAAATCCAAATAGCTTCACAATGTTGTGACGTTTGATTTCTGTCTAGGCTCGAATCTCACTTGTAAAAGCTTTGTGGTTGGAGACTTCTTTTGGATTTGACTAAAGTTTCTTCACAGCAAACATTTGATCTGCAATCAACTCAGCCTTATAAACACTTCTTGCCCTCCCACTCTAATGAGATATTTGTCATTAAACTCCTCTGTGACTTCAAGAACTTTTTCATGCATAATTTCCCTATCAAAACACCATATTGAGAAAGGATTTTGAGCTTGTGCTTCTCCATCTTGTTTTTTCACTTTCTTTGAGTTTCAAAAAATTAGAGTACATAAAACTCCAACCACTAATAACATAATTGTACCCAAAGAGAGGAGTAATATCAATAGCTTGAATTTTTTTGTCTTATGACCGTGTAGGTCATTGCTGAATTTTTTGCACAGGTCTAAGCCAATAACATCACCACACAAACCTGTATTATTCCTTAATGATTCAAATGTAATGTTTCTAAAGGTAGGATTCTTTGGAAGAGAGCCCTCTAATTGGTTGTATGATATGTCTATAGAAGACAAGCTTGACAATGACATACCATCAAAACTGGATGGAATATTGCCAAAGAGATTATTATGTGAGAGATTCATTGTTATCAAGCTTCTCAACTCTCCAAGTACCACTGGTATTGTTCCCCTCAACATATTCTCACTGAGATCTAGTTCTTGAAGAGCTTGTAGTTCACCAAACTCAGAGGGAATGCTTACCTTAAATTTAGTTTTGCAATAACTTGTGAAGTCCTCCAATCTCTTTGTGATTGAGCCACTTAAATTATTGGCTGCCAACTCCAAATTTTCAAGTTGATTAAGTAATGATCTTATTTCTGTAGGAACTTTGCCTAAAATTTGATTGTGGCACAGAGAGAGTCTATTCAACAAATACAACTTCCCCAATTCCTTTGGAATTTCTCCTATAAGATGATTTGAAGAAAGGTTAAGTTCACGAAGATTCATTGCCTCTCCAAGCTGTGGTGGTATACCACCAAAAAGACTGTTGTTTGAAATCTTGAGGCTTGTAAGATTACCACACTTGCCCCACTTGGATGAGAGGTAGCCATACAATTTATCACCATTGAGATCGATGTAGTTCAAATTTGGATATATAACAAAAGCACATGTGATATTATCAACTAATTGGTTACCATCAAGCCTAAGTCTATAAAGGTTGGAGCAGCTCCTTAGGCTTCTTGGAATTGGACTAGTGAAATAATTTGTATTAGTAGTAAACCTTGTTAATGATCCACCAAGGCAAATCTATTCTAGAAAATGACCAATGAACCCATTTTCATATAGGTGTAATTCTATCAAATTGGTAATGTTATTCATTTCTGGAGGAAAGCTACTGTTGAGTTTGTTCGTTCCCAAGTGCAGGATAGTAAGCTTTGTTAAATTTCCTTTGGTTGAAGGAATAGGACCAGAAATTTTGTTCTTAAAATGGTAAAGATATTCTAACTTGACCAAATTTCCTATGGTGGAAGGAATAGGTCCAGAAAGTTTAAGATCTTCCAAATTGATCAAATTTCCTATAGAAAGTGGGAATGGCCAAGAGAGGTTATTATATAACAATTGAATTACTACTAGAGAAGAGAGGTTCCAAAGTTCATCAGGAATGGGACCAGACAAGCTATTATAGTAAAGATAAAGTTGTGTTAACTTGCTTAAGTTTTCAATTATGGAAGGAATTCTACCAGATTTCAAAAGGTTTTCTGACAAATCAAGTTGCCTAAGATTACTCAGCATTCCAATTTCTAGGGGAATAGAGCCATAAAGGTGATTTATTTCAATAATAAGATATGTCAGACACATAAAGTTCCCAATTTCTTAGGGGATTGGCCCTAGGAGATTACACATGCCAATATTGAGATAATTTAGAGTTTACAATGCTCCTATTTCTTTAGGGATAGAACCAATAAAAAGGTTGAGACATATTAAATCTATAAATGCTGGACAAGTTACCAATTTGAGGGGGAATGTTTCCATAAAAGTGATTGTAACTTATATCTAAACCTTTGAGATTAGGAAATGATGAGAAGTTGAGTTTGTGAAACCTACCTTGTAGCCCCAGACTTGTAAGATTGATTATAGAGACAAACATGGATTCATCACATGAAATCCCTTTCCTGTGTTTGCAAGCACTAGTTCCATTACTCCAAGAGGACAAGGTAGCTCAGCTTTGTTTGTCAAGGCTGGTTCTCCACATCAATAGAGCATTGGCTTCAGTACTATCTTCTACTGCTGCTGCATATGCAAAAGAAGCAACTTGGGATATATTAAAGAAGTTTATAAAGGCACAGAAAAATATGTAGAGAATAACTAGAATCTTTGTGGAATAACACTTATCAAACGTGGACACCACGGTTTGGTCACTAAGAAAAAATTTTGAATCTGGAATAGATTCAAAGACTGAATAATGGGTGACTTGAATGGCGAGTGTGGTGTGCTTAGGGAAAACAAGATACGTAACTCTTCTTATAAATAATAAACAAGATACAGCCCTCCATTTTTTTCTCCATCTTCCTCAAATCCATTTGCATTTACATTGACTAGGGTTTGATAACCCATTTGCATTTACACTGCTCTATATAGAGAAAAATCATCATGAGTTAATCAAGCTAGTCTATTAAGGCCCGTGTTTAAAAAAAGCTTCCCAAATAAGTTTTAAATACGCATAATATATAAATTACATGGATTGGCTTACAGGCTCATACCCATTCTGAAAGTGCGATATGTACAATGTCATCACAATCTTTAGTTATGAGCCAAGTTTGGTCTTGTATTCTTCCGTTCAAATTAAAAATATAAGTTTTTATAATATACTAATTTATATTTTAAGCACAAACACTGTAATGTCCCTCAATATTTTTTTTAAAAAAATAATAATAATACTGTAGCATTTACTATAGCTCACTGCGCATATAGGCATACGGGTACCCAGAAAAATGAGCAGCAGCAACAGCACCCCCTTTCTCACAACTGTTTTCCTCTCCCATTTTCAAACCCTTATAACTGGACCTCTGATTGACAAACTGTTTGGACCATTGGACTCGTGGCAACAAGAACTTCAAAATTCACCGATCAATTTTGTCAAAAAGTCACTGAAAGTTCACCAGAAATGATGAATAGTAGCTACGATGGGTAAGCTTTGAATCAAATTCTTTGATGTTTTCTGGTGATTTTGGGCCTATAATCATGTTTAAGAGATAGAATAATCATTATATGCAAAGTTTTCTGGCTAGATAGCATGATTTAAAGGATTAAATCATGAAAAATTTCTCTGATAAACAGTAACCGCTGCCCGTGTGAACAGTAAACAGTGTTTTCGACTGACATAAAATAGTGATTTCGTAGTGTTTGGTTAGAAATTGATATGCCGAAGTTGTTTTTCTAGGTTTTGAGATAGCCAAAGACAGCTTTCAGCATCAATTCGACCATTGAGCTTTGGAAGAGATCAAGAGAATTCAACTACCTTGAATCTCTAGTGTAGTGAGTAGATAATACTTATTATAATATAATTTTTTTTAGCTATTCATTTGATATATCCACATGAGACATTACTACTAATGTTAAACTTATTTTTTTTTAAATTATGATCATGTATTTCAAAACATGCCTCCTAGTTCTCTATTGACATTAAACTATACTGATTGATAAATGATTTTATGAGGCACATGTGAGGGCCTTTGGATATAAATGTGTAAGTTAAATTGGTATTTTTGTGGCTATTGTTGATTATTGAGTATATGATTTTTTGAAAGGAATATGACATTTTTGTTTATCTCTTGCATTTCTTGTTATTTCTTTATTGTATCTATACGAAGGAACCTAAATTGGAAACATTGCAAACTAGTAGCTATGAATGCTAACCCTAGTGCTTCTTGAGTTCTATGAAACAAACTTTTGCCTGATTGATTGTGAGGACTTTTGTCTGATGGATTCCTGATTGATTGTGCGAACTTTTGTCTGATGGATTCCTAATTGATTGTGCGGGCTTTTGGCTAATGGATTATGCAGGCTTTTGCTTAATGGATTATGCGGCCTTTCGCCTGATGGATTGTGCAGGCTTTCGCCTGATGGATTATAGGCTTTTATCCCGATTGATGGTGAACATTCCCTTTGTTGCATACTTGAGATATGGCTATGGTTCTAATATAGAGAGAGTTTTTCAATTTATGAAAAGTTCTAAACTTATTTGTACCTTTTTATATAATATTATAACATTGATATTTATGCCTCTTAATACTGAAACTTTCTTGTTATTGATCTTTCAAACATATGATACATATGGCATTCATCTTTTTCTTGCATTAAATTTTATATTTGTGAAGGAAAAACTCGTGCCCTGCTTGTCCTGTTTTCGTTATAATAAGGATTATCTATTCACTGAGTTTTATACTCACCCCATCATATGTTTCTTTTTTTTTTAAATAGTCAAAAAGACACAGATCTAGCTCCAACTGTGTAGTGAGCTGAGGGATTTGTGGTGAGCCCAAGTTGCTTTCAGGGCTCCCAGTTTGTTTAGATATTTTTTTGTTTGTATTGTAAGGTAGCTCCATGAACTACAGGTAGGATCCTTGCATCCCTGCGTATTTGGATGTTTGTAGACTTGTTGTTGTATGAAAAACAGATGATTTCTGTATTGTATGGCTTAATGCCAATTGTATGTAAATTTATGAATTCTGAACCATTCTTATGGTATGCATGATGTTGTCATGCCTATATGTTGTATGCCACAGTGGTAACTTGGTGTCAGTTGATTTTAAGCTCACGGGGTGGGATTTATTCCTATTCTTGTGCCAGTCACGTGCCTACTTCTATAGGGGCCGTGACAAACACCAAAATGAATAAATATTTTTAACAAAAAGTTGCACGTCAATTAATATTTTAATAAGTGGATAAATGCAAAATTGTAAATATTGATAAATAATTTTGAATATTCTTTCTTAAATATGTTGGTATACCATACTTAAATTATTTGTGTATCACATGGGTCAAAAGTTATATATACAAGTCAATGTGCAATATCTAAGTCAATGTCTGTCCCAAGTATATTCCTAGGCATGTGCATAAGTCACTCATAGACAATAGTTTGTCGCTTGATTCATACTCTCACATGCACAATTGACCCCTAAAGAAACTAATTACTATATCAAAAGGGAGGATGGAGCTTTTCTTACTTTTAAAATGCCAAATTAAATCTATCATCTTCATCTTTTTGCAGTATCTTTCTTTAAAGTGTCATGATTTGAGATCTTATTATCTATTCGACTCAAATGACCTTTTTTGTATAAAAAATGATATAAAAATGAGAAAATATTCCTGGGTGCATGTTGGGTAAAGTTCGAATAATGCCAAATGGTAAAAAAAAGGAACTGAAATAAAATCAAGAACCCTGCTCCCCTAACCCGACATATAATTTGGAGGATACAACCCAAAAGATGAAAGAAGCCAGACATTAATCTGTTATTATACCTGAAGGGTTATTATCTGGTTCACATGGGGGTTACTTCCAAAAAGATTGCTATAAATACATGGAGATAAATAATGCCAACCAAGGTACTCTAGTTTGATCTCTTATTATCTGGACAATACAAGAGATCTCACTTATTTTGCACATGTAGAAATGTTCATATCTCCCGAAAATCCTACAATGTATTGACTTTATCGAATTGGTTAATTAATACACATGGTATAATGTATACAGTTATATCACTGAAACTTTGCCTTCAACTAGGGTTGAACAAAACCAAGCAAAACCGAACAAAACCGACCGAACCAAACCGAACCATACAAAAATTGAAAAAAACCAAATCTAGGTGGTTTAGTTTGGTTTTATTTTTAAGCAAACCGAGCGGTTCGGTTCACTTTTCAGTTGGGAAAATTTCCCAACCAAAACGGACCGAATCGACCGCCGGTCTAGGCCCAGAGTTTTTTTTTGGACTAGCAGGCCTAGAGTTATTCAGCCCGAACCCAGGTCCAGCCAGCCCACTCAAGCCCAGCGTTCAGCCCAGCGCCCCGGTCTAGTTCCCTTCCCTTCTGGATCTTTCACTATTTCACACACACTCATATAGAATCTCACTCAGTCACTCACAGTCACACTCACTCACTCATCACTCAGCCCCCCGAAGCCCGAAGAGTAGACATCAGAATCAGACCTGAAGCTTGCCGTCCATCATCATGCCCTAGAGCCCGCCCCCAAGTCGCCCTGCTCTGTCGGTTCAAGCTCGCCATCTGCGGCTTCCGGTGACAGGCCGCCGGCTTCAAAACAGAGAAGTGATTTCATTCACCCAGCTGCACGTTTTTGGGACACCAAGTCCCAGACATGATCTGCTTGCTGCACTCTACCGTGCTCTTTCTTTCCGTCGCCCTTGTCTCCCTTCACTACCGGTTAAATTCGTCGTCTACAGCTTCCATTGACAGGCCACTAGCTCATTCTCCCTATCACAGCCCCAAATGATGGAACACATGACCGGCACGGCATAAGGGTTTTCCCCTAGCCGCAAGCCTAACACATAGCGTGCACAAACATCCAACACACAATCCAGAGTACATAATAAATATAACTGGCCACATATGCCACATCCAATATCAGAAAATACTGTATATATATGTGTATATATATATCTCATGAATCCAATATCTGTGATTCAACTTGGCCCATGGCCTCATAATATCAACATTGTTGTAAAATATAAAACCGTTTTCCAAACAACACATCAAAATACGCAAGAAGCGAGGATCCTGCCTGTAAGTTCATGGAGGTACACTAGACATAAACTAAACTAGACAAAAAAATACAAAAGAGCCTTGCCCAAACTAGGGCTCACCAATGCTATCTTCAGCCTCCTACGAAGCTGTAGCTGGATCAAAGTCTCTTTGACTATCTGTGGGGAGGAAACAAAAGAGGGGTGAGATCACATCTCAGTGAATGGGTAAATCATACTATAACTTAAACAGGGCAAACCAAGCACGCGTGTTTCGCAATGGGTTTAATAATTGAAATCCAAGTGTAAAGATAATAATATAAACATTTAAGCATTTAACCATAATTTATTGAAAGAAAAGCTAAACAGTTCAAATGTATATTCAAAAGATAAATCTGGATTTAAATCAGTAACCGTAAAGCAAATCAATTATACATGGTAAGTAATAAATGAAGTTATTTATGCAATAACAATTATGAATGAGCTTGTTTAGAAATATTTAATCTTTAAGAAAAATGCATCAGTTTATTGGAGTTTTTTCCTGACAGATCATCATCTTCCCCAAGCACACAGCAAGGGTAGGGTAATCACTGTAGGCGTAGACATAAGTCCACCCTAAATTCCCCCAAGCACACAGCAAGGGTATGGCAATCACTGTAGGCCTAGACATAAGTCCACCCTAAATTTTCCCCAAGCACACAGCAAGGGTATGGCAATCACTGTAGGCGTAAACATAACTCCACCCTAAATCCATGTGTCTTAGGCAGTCATATGCCCATCACAGTATCCTAGGCCGAAGCCTTCGCATGACCATGGTGCACCAAGGCTAGCACTCCCTGCGGCTAGCTAACAATGATCTAAAAGGGTCCCTCCAATAGAAAATATTTGAAATATGCTATTCAAAAAGTTTAAAGTAAAACATTTCAATAACATTATAATAAAGCAATAATTCTCCATCTAGCTCTTTTCTTGCATAAAATTCCGTTCTAAATTATGTTTCATCCATGTATTCCCATGGAGACCTTTATCATCATAAACTTTCCCTTTAAACATATCGTCCGTAGACGTCGCATAGATGTTCGCATGCATCAAATTATTTCATGGCTAACTTTGTTCATTTCTATGACTAAGTTCACATTTCTATAAATCTAGCTCAAATGGAAAATTATCAGTCTAGATGCTTGCCCTGCATACCTAGGGTTCAACTAGGATTGAAATTTATAATTTCTAACATGGTTGGAACATATTGGTTTTCAAAGCGGTAAAACAATTTAACATACATTCCAACTAGTTAAAATCATACGAGAGAGTTATAAATCAAATTCCTAAAACATGCGCTATAGTATGAAAAACCCACTCACCTTACTAGGAGTCCAACAACGAGAATTTCACCTCGTGATGGTTCAACAACCTAGAAAACATAGACATAACATGAGAATTGAAAAACTCTAAACGTCACTATTTTTGCCGGCCAGAAACACTATTCACGCCAGCCGAAAAACTAACCCTAAACCTAAAAACCTTATATTCTAGCATAGAAACTAATTCTAAGACTATCTATGGAAAGAATTTCGGAAGAACAAAGCTTAAAACGCGATTGGACGGAGTTTTACCTTGGAGGTTACTATTCATGCGATTTTTCGGCGACATTCCGACGGTTTTTCGAAAAAAAACTGATCAGTGGGGTTTGTAGCTCTCCTTCCCACGAGTCCAACGGTACCTTACTTGCTCAAATCGGACGTTCGGATGATGAGATATCTTAGAGAGAAGGTGGAGAAAATTCTAGAGAGAGAGAGGAAGGTTCAGCTATGGAAGAAATGAAGGAAAAAGGGAGGGGGACAGCTTAAAAAAAACTATCTGACGAATCTCACCACCGGCAAACTCATTCTCACCGCGGCGAGCCGTAATTTTCGCCGGCGGCGAGCATACTTTCACCGCGGCCAAATCAAAACCAGAAAAACTCATGCTCTTGGGAAAATGCCGCAGTATTCTCGCCACCGGCAAAATATTCTCGCCTCGGCGAATCCATCTTGCCGAATTTGACAAAATGTCCAACATGAAAGTTGTAGCCCTTTCGCTTAGCTTTCATTAGCCACTTGAATCACCTAATTTGAAGTTCATATGAAGGAGTTATACATAAAATAGTGAGCAAAGGTCCAGACCACACTACGCTGCAATTTTTGCCTCTTATCACTATAATATTTACAGAATTAGCAAAAGTTCCCAACATTAAAGTTGTAGATATATGTCTTATCTTTCAACACCAATTAGAATCACTTCATTTAGATTTCATATGGGAGATTTATGCTTATATGAGTAAAGAAAGGTCAGAAACGCTCTAAAATTTTACGTTGTTCTCAACTTCCTTGTTTCAAATGATTTGTACTTAACCTTCAAAGGTTTTATTAGCAGAGGGTTATTATTTGCTTATAGCGCGCCAAAACATAAATTCTCATATTTCTTTTTTTTTTGTAATTCTTTAATCCATGTAATAAATATACATATTTTCTACGGTTCTTATCTCTATTGTCAAAATTCTCTCTTTTATTCTAAATCTCCTTTAATCGGAATTTTTGTTAAATTTTACGGTTATTACACTCCCCTCTGCCCTTGTCTCCTGATCTGCTGCATCTGCACTTTGCTCCTTCTTTCCATCTATAGTCTAGACCATCTGCAATCTGCACTCTGCTCATTCTCCCCTCTGGTACTCGCTGGCATTGCTGGACAAGGTAAACATGAAATCAAGCCAATCAATACTTCAATATGGATGGATTTTGATATGGCCTGTGGGAATGTGCTTCACTGCTGCTTTAGTGCTTTTATTACATTTCACTGTAACGTTAGACAAGTGTCTTTTATTTGCAGACCAAAAATAAAAAACAACTTCAATTGCCCCAAAAGCTGCATTTTTTTACTGAATTTATATGTTTATGGGGACTTCCATTGCATCAGGTTTTTTAATTCTACCAGACCTCAAAGAGTTATCATCTGTGCAAATTAATTAGATGTGCATTTGTGTGTGTTAGACATACGGACAATTAGACAAATAGAGAGAGAGAATGAGAATGAGGTTAATTTACCTGATGCATGATGAGCTAATGAGGTTAATTAAATTCTAAAAGAAGTTAATTCAAATTAAATAACTAGGGCCTTGCTATCAACCCTAATGGGAAGGTTGACTTAATAATGAATTCAAATTAAATAACTAAGTCCCACTTGTTGAGTAATAATTCCATACACACAGAGGCATGCTTATTCTGCTGTTAAATCCATACACACACACAGAGGCAGGGTTTAGTAATAATTCCACTTGTTGAATCAGAAGAAAGATGGAAATACAACAAAGAATAAATATATACAGATGTCATTCTCTCTTATTTCACTTGTTTAGACATTTTAGAGGATGATAGCAGATAACTGAGTCTCTTATTCTATTTTTTTTTTTTTTTTTTTTGCAGAAACTTAACCAAGATGGCTGAATCAGAAGAAATACAACAAAGAATTTTTGAGGATGCACATGTTACTGAATGATCAAAATCTCCAACTCCAAATGTGCATGAAGCAGCTTCAGCGCTTTCTAAAAGGAATAAAGAGATTAATGCATCAACTTCAAAGAAGAAAAAAGTACAAAAGGAGAAAAATAATGAAGAGGATGACATCCAAGAAGGTAAGAGAAAACCTGTTAGACCTAAATCTTGGGTATGGCAACATTTTACCAATATTAAGGGTCGTGATCCAAATTGGCCTAGGGCTTCATGTAATTAGTGTGGTTTTGATTATGCTGCCCATAGAAAAAGAAATGGAACATCTAACATGGACGATCACTTAGAAAATCAGTGTAAAAAATTTCCTAAAGAATTATTAGACCCCAAACAATCCATTCTTTCTTTCCAACCAAAAAGAAAAGAGCAAGGGGAAGGGACTGGGAGCAATTTATCAGCTGTTAGTTTTGATGTTCATGCATGTAGGCAAGCTCTAGCTAGGATGATTATTGTTGATGAATTACCTTTTAAGTTTGCTGAGGCTGAAGGGTTTCGATATTTTATGAGTATTGTTCAGCCATTATTTCCTATTCCATCTCGTATTACAGTGGCTAGGGATTGCTATAGGCTTTTCTTGGATGAGAAAAGAAAATTGAAAAGTGTGTTATCCTTGAAATCTCAAAGTGTTTGTTTGACTACTGATTGTTGAACTTCTGTGCAAAACTTGAGTTATCTTTGTATTACTGTGCATTTTATTGATGCTAAATGGAAATTGCATAAAAGGATTTTGAACTTTTGTCCAATTGCTAGTCATAAAGGAGAAGTAATTGGTCAAATAATAGAGAAATGTCTTACTGAATGGGGAATTGCAAGAGTCTTTACAATAACAGTTGATAATGCTACTTCAAATGATGTTGCCATAGCATACTTGCAGAGACAAATAAATGAGTGGAATACAAGTGTGATGAATGGGGAATATATGCATGTTAGATGTTGTGCTCATATTTTAAATCTTGTTGTTACTGATGGTTTGAAAGAAATGCATGATTCAATAAGCAAAAGTAGGGATGTTTGCAAATATGTGCGTGCTTCTCCCTCACGTATGCAAAAATTTAAGAAATGCATAGAGCTTGCTAAGATACAAGATAAGAGCATGGTTCAATTGGACGTTCCAACAAGGTGGAACTCCACATACCTTATGCTTGAGAGTGCCTTGAAGTTTCAAAAGGCATTTCTTAGGTTGGAAGAGTGGGATGCTCAATTTGTTTTGGATTCTTCACTTGGTCCCCCAAACACAGAAGATTGGCTTAATACTAGACATTTTGTGAAGTTTTTGAAGATCTTTTTTGATGCAACTAAAAATGTCTCAAACTCTTTGCATGTGACTTCATCCCAATATTTTCATGAATATTGTCTTATTGTGAAGACTTTGAAGGGTTGGTGTGAGAGTGATGATGATGATGCATTGTTAAAGAATATGGCTATTAGAATGAAGGTTAAACATGACAAATATTGGGGGAATTTAAAAAATATGAACATGTTTGTTTTTGTTGCCATAATTCTTGATCCAAGATACAAGTTGAAATTTGTTGAGTGGAGCCTTTCAAAACTTTTTGATGAGGACTTGGCTAGGTTTATGATTGAAAAAGTAAAGAAAGTTCTCAATGGCATGCATGATAAATATAAATCCTTTTATGGTATTACAAAATCACAAGATGTTGGTCAATCTTCCCATTCAAGTAGAGAAGTGGATATTTCAATGGATGCAAAAGATTCTTTTGTTATGGAATTTGATATGGACATGAGTAGGGATGATGCTATAGATCACAAATCTGAGTTGGAAACATATTTAATGGATGCCCGAGAAAAGATGTTATTGAAGTTTGATATTCTTAGTTGGTGGAAGGTGAATTCTTCTAGATTTCCCATTCTTGCTCAAATTGCTAGGGATGTACTGGCTATACCAATGTCAACAGTTGCTTCTGAATCAGCTTTTAGTACAGGGGGTCGAGTTTTTAATCAATATAGGAGTTCTTTATCTCCAAGAATAGTAGAGGCTCTTATTTGTGCACAAAATTGGTTTCGATCTACCCCTTTATCTTTTGATATGGAAGAGCAAGCTGATGACATTGATAAGGCTGAGATAGGTAATATTATTTTTATTTCAAATAACATTTTTTTTAATAAATTGTTTGTGCTAAAAAGAGTTCGTAATAATTTTTTTTCTTTCTTGACTTAATATGTATATACAATTATTAGATGAAGCTGGTCCTTTGGCTGAATCCGGTTCAGATTTAGATTTAGACTTGTAAAAGAATATGTTCTAAGCGGTATGTGTATTGTATTTAATCATCCAAATTTTTATGAATTTTTTATCTAATGCATTTTAAATTGTACTAACTATGTTTTAATTATTGTTATATTTTAACAGGTTGTATACTTGATTATGAAGATCTTAGTTTCAAGGAAATTTTGTGCATGGCTGCTAGCTGGAACGATAGAAGACAGTAGTTATGGATATTATGTCTTGATCTTTTTCTTGTTTGCTGATAGCATTATGGATTTATTATGTTTTATGGGTTTTTGTTGATTAATTATTAGACTGTATGAGTGTATGTTACATAATTGGGTGAATAGCAGAATGGCAATTATGGCATGTTACATAATTTGGGTGAATGGCAAAATGACAAAATGATATCTTTTGGTTGCGCCTGCTTCAATTTGATTGCTGAGAAATTGCTGCAGTAGCAAGTCAATTTAGAGTTTTATATTAGGTCATTGTTATGGTGTTATTTGAAGCTTGGTATACTTCCTTTTCTTTCTTTATATTTTCCCTCTTCCCATTTTATCCCAAGTAATCTTTCTTTGTGCCCTTGAAAACCACGCTGCCATTGGAGGGCTTGGGAGAGTGTGTGGGTATGGTGAGGGAGCAGTTGAATCAGGGCAATCATGTCTGGAGCAGTTGGAGCAGTTGGACTTGATGCATTCCTTGATATAGAACAAGATGTTGGAAGCAGCCATTTTCTTGGATTGTGGAACTGACTTGGGGTTTGGAACATCTTCTTGAGAAGGTAAGCTTAGGATTCATCTATCAAGTCCACGCTGAAATTTATTTTCCTTCCAGAAACTTAAAAAGAAAAAAAGAAAAGAGAAGAAATTTTTACGGAATTCACATACCCCCCTCCCCACAATGCAGATAATGTCTGTGCAGTCAAGAAGTGACAGTGTTAACACTTCTCTATTTGAAAAGAGCATATAGAGAAACTGCATAGGACGTGCAATCTTCTTCGTAAAGTTCAAGTATTGAAGTATTGATATATGTTTTCTAGTAGAGCATCGTTGTTCCCTGCAAAAATCTTGTTTCTGGCTATCATTCAATGAGAAAAGTTGTGAGCCTTTTGCTAAATTATTGTTCATGTTTCTGATGATAGTCATTTACATTTTTATTATGCAAGATTATTTTAGCTCTAGATGTTTTGGCCATGTGACTTACGCACTTCTCACCCTTGTGGAAGAGCAGTTCATATATGATCTACCAGACAAACTTGGAAAGTGCATTAAATCAGAGGCCTACACAGATGTAGTCAGGTTTTGGAGAGGGAAGTTCGCTTGTCGTATTGGGACAAAGTTAAGCAGGTACTAATTTGTGCTTTATGTGGACCATGGTAGAGATTTCTTTTTTCTTGTACATGGTCTCAATGTGGCATTGCTAAACTGCATTGTGGCTGTGGTAGACTTTTTTATGGTTGTGCCTCTTACAGCAAAAGGAAATGGGAAATTTTGTTCTCCATTTTTCGCCGTTATATTTTATTTTCGCCGTCCAAGCAGGGTATTCACGTTCCTGTATGCTTCAGTTTAATATTGATTTATTTTGTATCACCAGATATATTACACATTTGGTCTTAGGATAGTAGCATGATTATATTCCTGATGCATTTTCTTCTTTTTGATGCTATACATAATTAATAGTACTGCTAACTGGTTGAACATGAAAACTACTCCATCAGGAAAACTAGTGGTTTTAATCTACTGTAATTAGTCCAGAACGTATGTTTTCTGCAGATAATTGATAATTTGATCTATCAACTCTAAGCACATAATCACATGAACATGATACACTTATATTTCGTTATTTGAATCAAATTAAAGCTGGTAATTTTGATAACAGAACATGGAACTGCTTGTGTATGTTCATACCTGTTCTTTGATTCTTAAATTTACATATTAGTATATTAGTGGGGGTATATCTTTTCCGGGGTCAAGTATGGGATTGTGAACTTTTACAGATAAATAAATAATTAAGTTCAACAGAAAGTATATAAATAGCTCTTTTCTGTCCTTCACCTTTGTATATCATGTCTCACATTTTAGTATTACTTCCCTAGTCCCTACCGTGTGGTAGATGTTGACAATGCATTATCCTTTTAATAGGTGTCACCAGATCAGGCACAACTGCTTGCAATGCTTGTGCAAATTCTTGGAGCAGAACGATGTATTGAAGTTGGTGTTTATACCGTATGTCCTTCATTTTTACACTGGGTTTCTTCAGATTACATTGTACTTATTGCCTCATTTTATCTCACACTGTACATGGGTTAGAGTTGGTTCAATAACATTTTGAGATTTTTAAAGATCCAGGATGGTTGAGTTAATGAATATTTAAAATTTTAAATTAATGACCCTTTTTCTTAATGGACATTGCTTTGCACTTTATGGGTATGTTACTTAACTACTGTTTTTTCTGCTCTGTCCATTCTGAGTGGTCATACAAACTCTTTTAGATAGCTAATGTTTTAACATTTAGACGCTGGAGACATAACATATTGTTGTGGTTGAAATAATTATCATGGTTGACAAATCTCTGCAGGGTATTATTTTGGTTTTTCTAGAGCTTTACAATTCTTTTGTATAAACTTTCCTGTATTCTTTTTTTTTATATAAAATTTGGGCAGAGAAGAATCAGAGCCAAAGTAGATTTGAACTGTATTTGTATTTTGTAAATGAAATGAAGAGGCTAGACTTTGTTTTCCCTTTCATCCTTTCATTCTTGTTTAAATTTAGTTGCAACCTGCAACTATGGCAGTTGAATTTCCTTTCAAAGCAAAAAAATCTGTTGAAATGGGCTAAAAAAATTGTTGAAATGAGTCCACAAAAACAGCCAAACCGAACCAAACCAAACCGCTTTTTATTGGTTTGGTTTGGTTCGGTTTGATAGACTTAAACCAAACCGAATAGGTCCATTTTTTATTGAATCTTGTATGGGCGGTTCGGTTCGGTTGAACATTCAAAACCGAACCAAACCGCACTGCGAACACCCCTACCTTCAACTACATAGGGTTCGAAAGATTTTATATTAGCATGCAAAATATGTATCAACTGACTTCAAACTTAAAAAATACTCGAGAAAATCTTTAAGAAATTGCTTTAATCTGTAATATAATATAGATTACAGAAGATTGGTACATAGAAAGAAATGAAGGGTTTATTAAAAAAAAGTTTAATTACAGTTTTAGTCTCTTTATTTTCATGAATGCATCCTATTAATTTGTAATATAAATTATAAAAGAACAATAAGCAATTATGTTTCAACAAAAAAAGGGAACACTAATCACTAAGGCACAGTTCATACGTACTGAAAAAGGGATTAAACGAAAGCACACATGAGTAAAAAAATGTGCAATTAAAATTATTTTTTTCTTCATATATATAAAAAAATGTTAAAAAAGGAGAAAAATAAATATGAGTAATTGATAGAAATAATATTCTTATGACAAACATATAATAAGTTCATCTCTTGAAACATTTATTCCATATTTCTTCATCAATATGCATGAATAATGTAATAAATTAATAAAGCAGGTAGAAATAAGTTCATAAAGCCTGTTTGATGTCATTGAACACAATAAACCCTAAGCACATATCCTCTGAGAAGAATGGAAATTTGGCCAAGACACGAAAAGGTGGCACTCTGTCACGGCCCCAAATGATGGAACACATGACCGGCACGGCATAAGGGTTTCCCCCTAGCCGTAAGCCTAACACATAGCATGCACAACCATTCAGCACACAATCCAGTACATAATAAATATAACTGGCCACATACGCCACATCCAATATAAGAAAATACTGTATATATATATATATATATATATATATATATATATATATATATATATCTGATGAATTCAACATCCTTGGTTCAACTTGGCCCATGGCCTCATAATACAACATCGTTATAAAACTTAAAACCATTTTTCAAACAACACAAGAAGCGAGGATCCTGCCTGTAAGTTCATGGAGATATTACTAGACATAAACTTAAACTATACAACCAATACAACAGAATCTTGCCCAAACTGGAGCTCACCAATGCTAACTCAGCCTCCTATGGAGCTGTAGCTGGATCAGTGTTTCTCTGACTATCTGTGGGGAGAAAACAGAAGAGGGGTGAGATTACCACATCTCAGTGAATGGATAAATCATACTATAACAGAAACAGGGCAAACCAAGCACGAGTGTTTCACAATGAGTTTAATAATTGAAATCCAAATATAAAGATAATAATCGAAACATTTAAGCATTTAACCATAATTTATTGAAAGAAAAGTTAAACAGTTCAAATGTGTATTCAAAAGATAAAACAGGATTTAAATCAATAATCGCAAAACAAATCAATTATGCATGGTAAGTACTAAATGAAGTTATTTATGCAATAACAATGATGAATGAGATATTTTAGAAATATTTAATCTTTAAGAAAAATGCACTAGTTTATTGGAGTTCTTTCCTGACAGATCAATCATCTCCCCCAAGCACACAGCAAGGGTAGGGTAATCACTATAGGCGTAGACATAAGTCCACCCTAAATCCCCCAAGCACACAGCAAGGGTATGGTAATCACTGTAGGTGTAGACATAAGTCCACCCTAAATCCCCTAAGCACATAGCAATGGGTATGGCAATCACTGTAGGCATAGACATAAGTCTACCCTAAATCCCTGTGTCTTAGGCAGTCATATGCCCGTCACAATATCCTAGGCCGAAGCCTTAACATGATCATGGTGCACCAGGGCTAGCACTACCTGCGGCTAGCTAACAGTGATCTAAAAGGGTCCCTCCAATAGAAAACATTTGAAATATGCTATTCAAAGAGTTTAAAGTAAAACATTTCAATAACTTTACAATAATGCTATAATTCTCCATCTAGCTCTTTTCATGCATAAAATTCCGTTCTAAAATATATCTCATCCATGAATTCCCATGGAGACCTTTATAATCATAATTTTTCCCTTTTTAAACATAGATCGTCCGTAGACGTTACATAGATGCCTATCATGCATCAAATCCTTTCATGGCTAACTTAGTTCATTTCTATGACTAAGTTTGCATTTCTATAAATCTAGCTCAAATGGAGAATTATTAGTCTAGATGCTTGCCCTGCATACCTAGGGTTCAACTAGGATTGAAATTTACAATTTCTAACATGGTTGGAACATATTGGTTTTCAAAGCGGTAAAACAATTTAACATACATTCCAACTAGTTAAAATCATACGAGAGAGTTATAAATCAAATTCCTAAAACATGCGCTATAGTATGAAAAACCCACTCACCTTACTAGGAGTCCAACAACGAGAATTTCACCTCGTGATGGCTCAACAACCTAGAAAACATAGCCATAACATGAAAATTAGAAAACTCTAAAAGTCACTATTCACGCCGAAAAACACTATTCACTCGCCGGAACACTATTCATGCCGAAACCTAAAAACCCTATATGTTGTATAGAAACTAATTCTAAGACTATCTATGGAAAGAAATTCGGTAAAACGAAGCCTAAAACGCGATTAAACGGAGTTTTACCTTTGGAGGTACTATTCACGCAATTTTCCGGCGACCTTCCGGCGACTTTCCGGCGAAATTGATCGGTGGGATTTGTAGCTCTTCTTCCCACGAGTCCAACGATACCTTACTTGCTCAAATCGGACGTCCGGATCATGAGATATCTTAGAGAGAAGTTTGAGGAAAATTTTAGAGAGAGAGAGTTAGGGTTCAGATGAAAGAGAAGTGAAGAAAAAAGGGGGGGTCCGCCAAAAATAACTACCAGACGAATCTCGCCGCCGGCAAGCTCATTCTCGTCGCGGCGAGCCGCGATTTTCGCCGCCGGCGAACTTATTTTCGCCGCGGCGAGATTCGAAACCAGAAACTCAGCTCTCGGGAAAAATACCGCATCATTCTCGCCGCGGCGAACATATTCTCGCCGCGGCGAACTATTCTCGCCGTGGAGAACTCCATTTCGCCGAATTTGACCAAATGTCCAACATGAAAGTTATAGCCCTTTCTCTTAGCTTTCCGTAGCCACTTGAATCACCTAATTTGGAGTTCATATGAAGGCGTTATGCATAAAATAGTGAGCAAAGGTCCAGACCACACTATGCTTCGGTTTTTGCCTTTTCTCACTATCATATTCATGGAATTTGCAAAAGTTCCCAACATCAAAGTTGTAGATATATGTCTTATCTTTCATTAGAAATTGGAATCACTTAAATTAGATTTCATATGAGAGAGTTATGCTTATATGAGTGACGAAAGGTCAGAAGAAAAAGTCAGAAACGCTCTAAAATTTTACATTGTTCTCAACTTTCTTTGTTTCAAATGATTTGTACTTAACCTTCAAAGGTTTTATTAATTGAGGGTTATTACACACTCCATGGAGGAAAGGTGAATAAAATGCTAAACTAATGAGTGGTTATAAAAAAAATATTGTTCTAATTTTTATTTAAGTATTTTTAGTATTTTTGCTTAACATTTTGTTGAGTTTTATGGTTAATAACAAAATACGTCCACATGGGTAGCTGCTATTAACATCTCCTTGATGAATTTTAATTCAAGTTTAGAAAAAAAAAATGTATATTACAAAATACAATAACATCATCAATTAAGAGGTTTAACTAGAAAAAAATATTATAACACTAAATGCAAAAGTATATCAACATGATAGTGCGTGTCGAACTGCTAGTAAAACAATAAAATGTTAAAAAAAAATAACTATATTTGAAATTTACACAAAAAAAAAACAACTATTAATTAAGCCTCTGCGAATAGTGGAGGATCCCTACTTTGTTTCTTGAAGGATAGTCCACTGTACTCTTCTGATTCGATCCGATTCGTAGAAAGGATTTTATATGATATGTGGCGATTTTAATAGAATTGGCTTCTTATTATTAATTGTGCCTAAGTCATATTCATAAAGTCTTTGCCATTAAAAAAATTCTCGTAATTGAATTTACGGTATCAGCCAGTATGTGCTGAGTCATTAAAAGATATTATCATAAGTTTAAATTTTTGTTTCATCAAGTTCTTGGTTTCAAGTCATTGAAAAAAAAAGATTTACAAATTCTCTAACCTCAACTTAGACAATTTATCTTTGATCCATTTGAAAAAATTAATTAATTAAGATGCCTACAAAACAAAACAAAAAATTGTCTAAGTAATAACTTACTATTTGTTGATTTTATTTTAGTTTATTTAACTCTGATTACAATTTGAATTCTAAAATCATTGAAATATATAGTTGACTCGTTGGAGCTATTGTCAAACTTTAAAAGAATGTACAAAGTGCAGAGATAGAGAGTCGAATTTGGCACATATTGGATATATGTGAGTGGGCCATTTTATGTATGAATAAAAAAATTACGTATTCTGAGAACATTGATGCTTATTTACAAGAAGGATTACTAATGAAAATTTTACATTTTTTCTTTTATGAATATTTTTATTATACAATTCTCTCTTCTATTATAAAAAAAATATAAGAGAAAGTTAGATAGTGTAAAAGAAAAAAAATGCCTGGGGCCTACTGTGTGAATAGACAAGCATAAAAGGCCCCGAAAAGAGACAAGCCAAGGCTGCTCCGATGGAGTTTTGCTATAATGAAACTTCCCAAATTTCAAAACCGTCTGCTTTCTTCCTCGGGAAACATACATATATGATTCATTTCAAAATTCTAAATAGGTGTGCTTTTGTTTACATAACTCTACCTTTTGTCAGTGTTCATATATAATTCATTTGCTTTTACACAAACGGCTTTAGAGATAAAGCATGCATTACTTTAGGGAAACGGTACATGTAACTATTTCTCTGGTAAAAAAGTTCTTTTTCGTTTTCCATTTTTTGGCTCTTACCTTCTACTCGCATTTTGATACATAAGAGCCACTTATTATCTTGATTGGAAAAAAAAAAGTTCGGTGCCATAAGTATGAATCTTGAGTCAACTTTTGAAACCCCAGATTAAATAGAGAATTATTTAAGACATTTCAGACTTGTTTGATAACTGTTTTTAAAAATAATTTTTTATTTTCAAATTTTTTAGAATAAAAATAAATTTGTTTGAGAACTTGTATATTATGTAACAATTAACAATCTTGTTCTACATATTAAATAAAAAATTTAAGGGTCCAAAGATTTGTCATTACTCCACATTGAGCCTAAAAAATGAATTAATGTTGTTATTCCATGAAAGTTTATTTTTTTCCTTTGACTAAATATATAAATACATGAAAGTACAACATATAAGAAAGGTAAAGAATGAATATAATGTGTTATGTACAAAAGTACATACATGTAAAAAAGTTGCTAGAAAGCATATATGAACATTCTACTAACATAACTAGTTAAATATAATAAGCCACTTTTACTTATAATCTTGTTGTATGGCTTCTAACTAGTTATTTATTTATTTGTTTTTTTTGGAGTTCCTTCTAATTTCCTTTTTAAGTCGCATACCAACTTTCTACAAGGAAAGACAAATTAAAATCATGAAAATTTATTTTGATTATACAAGATCATGTCTTCAATCTCTAGAGAAAATGTAAAAGAAATGTAATAAAAAAATGTTATAAAATGATAGAATTATGAACTTAAGATCATCTCAAAAGTGTAATTTTCTTGTCGCTTACATGCATTATGAAAATTGGCATTGCACAAGGATCTAAGATATTATTTTAACAAACGCATCACATTGATCTAGTATAATATAGCACAAGAAAGTCCCATATCTAATCTTGTTAGTCTTGCACATTTCTTTTGCTTCTTCATTATCACAATGTGAAAACATAAATTTCTGTTTAAACTCTCCTTTTTATATAAATGAGGAATGAATGGTGCTAATAATGAAAAGTGTACGTTGAGAACTTGCAACTAAATGCATGCAACTAAATGCATGAAGGTGCCATTAAAGTTAGACAACCCCTCTTTACCCAGTTCCATAAATAATACACCACATAATTACAAAGTATAATGGTTACTTTAACTTTGTAAACCAAATCACCAAATCAAGCTACAGATCAATTAAACAAATGCTTTGCTCTCTACACTGAATATCTAGGATAAATCAAAATGATACATTTACACAAGAAATATACCCATTAGCTTACATATTATAATGTGGAGCAACGGCTACAGTTTCAAGTTCAAGTTTTTTTGCTTCAATCTTAGCCTGATCAAGAACCTTATTTATCACTAATATAAGATCTTGACCACTTTTGTGAGCAGTCTGAGCATAATCCATTGACTTTTCATCTAGTTCAATATCCATCAATATTTGCAACATACCTGAAAAATGATTAAAATCAGTCAACTTTCACCTACTCTTGAAGAATTGAGAACTAGTTATATTTCTATCAATATTGATGGAAGTATATTCCATAGGTAAACAATCTATCACAATATTTTTCTTAAACACTTAGCTCAAAGGAAGTTGAAAATTTGAAATAACATATTGAATCAACTCCTATAGCTAATGGGTTTACCAACTAGTTTATCGGATAATTGTTATCTTTTAATTAAATAATTTTAAGTGTGTAATTTCCCAATAGTACTTGACTTTGATCATCATTGTGGTAAAGTTTTTTCTGACTTGATTGGCTTGTTTTTGCGCTTGCAATTTTGATTTGTTTTCTGTAGCTGAGATTTGATTTGGTGTCTTCTTTTTTTATTATAGAGGGATGTGACTTAGTTATTGTGATAATTGCATTTCTGGAGTTTTCAATCGTCAATTTGCTAAATTTCTGGGCCCTTTTAATATGACATATGCAAGTTGATATTCACTTCTTTCTCGCAGATTTCCTCTAGACTTGTTAAAGAAGCTCAGCACCGATTGTATTGTGATGCAAAATCATCTTGTGAGTGTTATATTGCTGTCAATGTTTTTAACTTGTCATCGTTGAATTCATCTGTTAAATTAAGAATTATTTTAACGAAGTTCATTATTTAGATGTATATATTTTTGAAACTCATGAATATAATTTGCATCTGATTAGTGGTGTAATAATTTTTCACTGTTGTTTAAGGAAATGTTTGTGAGAACCCCATAACTGGTTTAACTTGGATTTGTTTGGTTTGCTAGTTTTCTGTTTTTTATTTTTATTCAAACTAAAAAATGTGTTTGGTAGAGTGAAGAGAAAATTTGTTTAGTGTTTCCAAAAAAATAACTGGTGATGTTTTTGTAATGATTTAAAAGAAAATTTATCATAGTTATTAAAAAAATCAAAATATTCTAGTAATTATAGAAAATCAAACTCAAAAACCAAGTAATATTTATATCCATCTATGTCAATTTGATTTTAAAATAAATATGAACAGATTTTTAACTTCACTAAATAAAAGTATTTTCTAAATGATTGTTTGTGATTTGTGAGTCTATTGCATTTTTAAACATCTCAACGACAGTTTGTTTTTGCTATTTCCTGTTTTTAGGTTGATTCTAGAAGGAAAAAGGACTTGTGGAGTTTAATGCGCCACCAGTGCCTGAGGAATGATAGGAGTGGTGTTGTCATTTGTGCCAATTGCAAACGAAAAAGAATATGTATAGATTTTTAGTTTCGTAAATGCATTGTATATATGCAATTTGTATTGAATTTAGTATTTTATTTTATTTTTACGAAACTTGCATGTATTGCGTGTCTATGGTCAAATTGTATTTAAAGTATGTTTAATCTTGTCTTTATCTATACTACAGTCAAATTCTTGACAAGTATGATAATTTTCTTCTTGTGTTTTATATGTAATTCACACCATATCTATACTCATTTTAGATTGTATAAAAGATTTTTTTTCATTTATGTATATAACAATTATGCTTGATCTTAGTAATATATATATATATATATATATATATATATTAAATAAAAATATTTTATTAATTTTTAAGTTTTTTTTTTACATATTATTAGATTTTTATTATAAAATATAGGTTAAATATAAAATTAAATAAAAAAATTTAAATAAAGCTTTTAGTGGCGACTATTTTCTGTCGCCACTAAAATTGGGATTTGGTGATAATATATAAAAAAATTATTTTTAGCGGCGATAAATGTAATCGCCACTAAAAACTTTTTAGTGGTGACTATGATTGTCGCCACTGAATCGGTTTCTATGGCGACGTGTGTGGTCGCCACTGCAGTGGTTTCAGTGGCGACTTTCGTGGTCGCCATCGAAGACATTAGGGTTAGAGGTTTCTGTGGCGACCTATATGGTCGCCACTGAAGACGTTTTAAGGGTTTCAGTGGCGACTTGGGTAGTCGCCACTGAAAGATCTTCAGTGGCGACTACCCAAGTCGCCACTGAATTGGTTTCCGTGGCGAGTTGTGTAGTCGCCACTGAAGACCTTTCAGTGGCGACCACACAAGTCGCCACTAAAAGTATAATTAATAGGTTTTAGTGGTGATTTTTTGAGTTTTAGTGGCAAAAAAATTTTTTTGGTGGCCACAAATGTCGCCACTAAAAAGGTAGTTTCTGTGGCGCTCATAGATGTCGCCACTGAAGAGATAATTATTGGTGGCGACATTTTGTTTGTCGCCACTGAAAGTTTTAGTGACGGTCGCATAGGTGGCGACTTTTTAGTGGCGAATTGTCGCCACTAAAAGGTATTAGTGGCGATTTTTAAACTTTCAGTGGCGAAAAAAGTCGCCACTGAAAGTCAAATTTCTTGTAGTTTTTTCTATTTTTGTTTTGGAAACAAAATCTGAAAATACTTATTTTTAAAACAATAAAACAAAAACATAATAAAGATGTTTTGTTCCCAAAACACCCAAAATCAAAAAAAAAATTCAAAATAGTTTATTAAACAGATTTTTTTTATACTTTTATTTTGCATAACAATTTTTAAACATAATTTTCAAAAAAAAATTAAAAAAATCAATAAGCCCTTCATTTTTTGCTCTTTCTACATAAAATACTACAAAAGAAACTATTTTACAAACAAATTATTCTTTTAACATATGCATATGACTGTGTTTCGCATGACTAGCACATTTCCATCATAAGTCATCATCGGCTCAAGGCGCAAGGATACCTCTCCCACCTTTTATCTGTAACATTTTGTAACACTTTAGCACCTAAAACTGTAATTTTGTTTCAATTCCATAGCATTTTCTCTCTCCGAAAGATTGTATGTTATCATTATAGAAGCTTCAAAGGGATGAATTGAAACAAAAATAATTCTTTTGGGTGTTAAAGTGACACCAAAAAATCTTTAGAACATTAATTGGCAATCACTCGAACTTTCAAGGATCAAAATAAGATTTTTGTCTTGAACAATTATTACACCATCAATTGAATGGGATGTTAGGTGATTGCAGTGTCAGAGTTAGCTATGAACTAGGTGCTGCCCACATCCAAATGTAGCAAAATTTTCAGCATTTGCGGTGAATGGGACCAGCATCCTCATCAGTTCGTTTTTTTGTGCAATTGTTCTAATTTTTCAAGAGGGTTTCAGCAAGCTTTTCACTTCAGATTCTGAAGCCATTGAGGATATGTCTAGTTTGACTCCTTTGCTTGCCACCTCTGTTTTTCTAAATGGGATTCAACCTATACTCTCAGGTAACATAAAGCATAAATACACTTTGAGCTTATTCTTGTTTCAAATGAAAAAATTTTAGAGAGACTCAATTAATAAAAGATAATTAGATGAGTAAACTGTTGACACACAAGTGCACGTACATATCGTTTTCAAGTAATAAGAATAAGTATAGAGTACCATTCCATGAGGATTGCATACCAATTACTAAAATTAAACCATAGTATAATTATCTACGTAATAGAAACAACAAGAGAATAGCTATTGAAAAATAAATTGGAAGATAATTAACAAATTACAAATAAGTAAATTGAAGACAATCAAATGAAGAAAGCAATAGGGATCCGATTTCAACGTTGCCACTGTGATTTAGTTCATATATAATTAAATAACTAAAATACATTCAATCATTTTATTAATCAAAAAACTTAAATTATTTACTAGTCTCTTCTGATCATCAATAAAAATATCCCTAATTATTAATTTACTATATTCTTATGTGAATCAATTTATTGGAATTCATTAAGGTCACTCATGGGTATATTTCTATCCACATGCTAGTTATGGTTTTAATCTCCTAGCTCTAGACACATAAATCACTTTCCGGTTTCATTATGATTAGCAAATCTTCTAATTAGTGGTCAATTAATTAGAAGTATGAAGAATTGAGAATAAAACTTAAAAGAAAAGAAGAAAATAAGAGACTCAATATATAAATTCACCAAACTATTGTGACTAAACTATATCTTTATCCTAGAAATAGGGATTTAGTTCACAACAAAATTATAAAAACAAAAACTCAAAACAAGAGCCATAGTGAAGACTAAAGGAGAAAGGAAAAGAGCTCTGATTTGGAAAAAATCTCCAGTTGAATCCTTGCCAATGGATGTTCTTTGATGTGCTTCCACCATCCAAAGAGTTCTCAAAAATTTCTAGACTACTCCTTTTTATACTACCCATTGGCCTTTCCTTTATCTCCCCAAAAAATCAAGTGTGCTTTGGCCAAAACTGTTTTTCCTATTGTTGTGTCGCGACCTGGAAAGTCTGGGTCACGACAAGCACCTATTCCTCACCACGTCATGACCTAGCCAATGGTGGGTCGCGATGCACACCCTTACATTTTCTGCATCGTCTCCTTCAAGTCGCAACGTGTGCCATTTTTCCTTCCGCATAGCGACGGGCACCCCATTTGTCATGTGTCGCAACTCACTTCCTCTGGGTTGTAACGCGCCTTGTCTTTATTGCCAAAATTGCTCTATTTTCACTATATTTCTTATAAAATTGCCTACAAGGGTACTTTTTCATTTTCCTGCATAAAAACATATTACAATCCATTAGTCACCTAAAAATACTAAGTATAAAAGAATCTTAAATAAGTGGTATGAATCTCACTTATCATAAACTAACAATTCACTCTCTGGATTTATACACACTTCGGTTTAATTCCAAAGAAAATTTTATATACACAAGCTAATTCTTGAAAACATCAAATTCATTGCATATTAATCTCTCTAAAGATTAATATACAACAAATTTGATAATTTTTATATACTAACAAAATAAATATCGTGTAACAAGCTAACAATTTTAAAGATTCATTTGTGTACTCAAGAAAACCGAAAGATCAAAACTAAATATATATACAAATCTAAGGACTAAGTAGTTAGTTTACTCTAAATAAACATTTATTATGCTTACATGTCTATATATAATTGATTTAGTCTGTCTATCCTTTGGAAACCAAGTCTGTCTAAGAATCTATCAATTATGATACTCGTTTTTGTTTACATTTCTTGGGAATTTTCAGGTGTTGCCATTGACAGTGGATGGCAAGCTGTAGTAGCTTATGTAAACTTGGCTTCTTACTATGTCATTGGTCTCACCATTGGATGTGTCCTTGGCTTTACAACCAGTTTAGGAGTAGCCGTAACTTTGGAACAGTTCCCTCACTAACTCTAGTTTTGCATGAAGTAGAGTAAATTACACTTTAGCCCTATGTGATTTGCCTTCAAATTTGTTTTTCTTCCAAAGTGCGTCATTTTTTTTTGTGGCTTGCATCGTTACCACTTAATCACCTCATGGTATATGACATCCAAATTTTAATGAAAATAGTCACATGAATGTAAAACAACAAACAAGTTCATTCTAAAATTTTATTTCTCTTATATCTCGAATAGTTTCATAGTGTTTTGAGGCTATTGGTAGGAATGAGCTCATAGCTTTAATTTTTATGTGTCAACTTCATTCTATTAATGAAAATAAAAGGCGATATAAGTGAAATATGCTTTCAACAATAAAATTGCTATTTTTTTAATACTCATGTTATTACTTATGAGTAAATAATTGTTCTGGTCCTCAAAAGATATAAATTTTCTCAGTTTGGTCCAGTAAATTTTAACTTTCTCATTCCTGTCTTCTAAAAAATATCTCATTTTCAAAAGTGTTCTTACATTATAATTCTATTAATAGATTTAGCTACCTGACTTAACTAAAAACACTTACCACATGTTACTTAACAATAGGAAATTACTCAAATTTTCTCCGTCACTTTACTTTTTTAACGAAAAATCTTCATTTTCAAGTAAGATGTAACACAATCAGATTAAACCAAATAAGTATCCAACACTAATTAAGCTCTTGGTTATCAAATTAGTAAATATGTTAACAAAGTTAATGTTAGTCAAACTTACATGCACCGAAAGGTGCAATTAATGACAATAAAACAAAAAACAAAAGAGAGTGGTTGTAAAGTCAACAACCCAAAGAAATTAGAGTAGACGGTGCATCCTTAATTTGTTGAAAAAGAAAGGAAGGCCAACTAAGAATTAGATGGCAAAACATGTAGAAGGGGGGTTTCTACATCTATAAATAGAGCACTCCAATAGGTGATAAATGTGTGGAGATCATCCAAAAAGGTGTGGAGAGAGTGTTTGAGAGAAAATAGAAGTTTTGAGAGGAAAGCCTCAAAGAGAGAAAATTGTGAGTAATTTTTTTGAGTGTCATTGAGTTGTGAGTGTTGTAAACACTGTGTATATTTTCTTTTTTCAATAAAACAATCTACAACAAATCTGAAGACGTAGGCACCATTAGTTGAACTCTATTATCAATTTTGAGTGTGTTTCCACTGTTATTTTATATTTCCACTAATCTATCTTATAGGAAAATCTGTGTTATTTCCCAACATTTAACATGAGGCTGTTTTTAAAAGACAAGACAGTTTTTGAAAGACTTGAATGAAAAAGTTAAAATCTGAGTAATCAAAGTGAAAAAAAAATGTATCTTTTCTAAAGACCAAAGGAGCAATTCACTCATTATTTGTCACAAAATTAGGATAAAAATACCACAAGATGATTAAGTTATAATGAAGGAAATCATCAACAGATCATATGACAACTTTACATTACAAGGGTGGACTGATTTCAAACTAAGTTATAAGGATAAAGTGTAATCTACCCTAAGGATATATTAATGGAGTACTTGGAGTTCTTGTACAAACAACAAGTCTAATTATTTTTACTATCAAAACTAATACAAACTCCGCCACAAACGGACAAAACCGGTGATCTATGAAAGTTCCAAGATCGTCTCTACAGTCAAGTTATGTGAAACTGCGACCCATTAATTGCTTCTATAGAAACAAGAACCTTGGTATAATGAAAACATTACAATCAATGATGGAAAATCTGATCGATAAGTTACAGAAAATTTCGATAAGTTACAATTGTTTTTCAAAGAACTGAGAGAAAACACTCTCAATTTTTATAAGTAATATTATGATTTTATTTATTAATCATTCATGCCTATTAATTTGTAGGGTCAATGTACATCAAAAGTCTTAAACAAATTAAATAACTTAATCCATATCAAATTAGATAATTTAATAATTAATAAATTAAGTAATCTAATCCTAATCAAACTACTTAAAAAATACAAATAAATAACTAAAAAAACATGCAAAAAAATTGACATATATTCAGCCTTCATCCTTTTTGTCTTTAAGCGCATGTTTATGTGATTTTTTCAATCTTTTAACTCGGGCTCTTGTGTACGCTTCTTTGAATCTTCAGTTGATTCTCCCGAAACCAGATATACCCGGTGGCTGATAAATGATATTTGCTTAGGTTCACATATGAGATTCGCTTTTTGAAACTCTAATTCTTAGAACTCGCGACGGGACCACTATATCTATCCCAAAGGATGACGGAGCAAAAAGTAAAACGAAGTATGCACTTGCTCACACTGTTCATGGGTTACCTGCATTACATTGTTATTCCGATTGTTACCATCATGAGATCTGATGAACTACATTTTAACAAACTAATTCCATGCACCGTCATTCACAAAGAAAACTCAAATTAAGCTAAAGCTGAAGCCAAATTAAAACATTAAGAGCACAAAATAAAATTTTATGATCACAAACAAACCTCTGCCTAATTGGAAATTACTTTCAACTCGCGATTCCATGTGGCGAAGATAAAGGATGTGCAGGGTTTTTCTCATATTCGAACAAAGAGGAACGCAATTGAAGCGAAAATGGAGGATAAAAATTAATAAACATGTAATGAAGATCATGAATTCAAATTCAAGAATAAATCCAGCCTCCCGAACCAGTTCATGCACCTAAATTTCCAAATTCAACCAGTTTTAGCTCGGTAACGGATCGGATTACAGATTCCGAAGTCTTAATCGGCAAAGGAGAGGGAAATTTTTGGAAAAATCTACGCGTGAAATTGCAATTAGGGCGTCCAGGGAGGCCTGCAGAATCGTGATTTCCAGGAATAACTGGGGGATTCGGTATATGTTTGGTAGCTCGGAAAATGCAGTAAGAGAAGGAGATGAATGAAGAATCTTTCTAGATTGAAGGGGAACAACGACAGTTGAGGTTGAAATGAATTTTGTTCGGCAAGGGGAAGTTATAGCTTTTTCGTTGAATTTATAGGTTTGGTTCTGTGCCTTCGTGGAAGCCCAAACTGAAGACAACACGCGCCACCTCATATGAGAATCACGCGCTTGAAAAAAAAAAGGATGAAAAAAATATCATCTCCACTTGTCAGTAAAATCACTCCAAGATAAAATTTAATTAGAAAAAAGCTTAAAAAATACCCTGCAAAAAAAAAAAACCTTAGCTAACTTAGTTCCATCCATCAAAGTTTCTAAATTCTTTTAAACCCCATATTAAAATCACAATGCAGAATATAAATCTTAGAATTAAGTTCGGGTTAAAACTGTTTTTGGGTCATATGTGGTTAAGTTTTTAGTAAATTCTTAAAAAGCCACATTTTAGTTGCTTGTGCTTTTTAAGTTTTAGATTCATATTAGAATATATTTTTTTATAGCTTCTAGTGTCTTCTATTTTTAAATATTATAAAAATACCAAAATATGTTCACAAAATTGCAATGATTATTGAAATATTTGGTTCATGTAGCTTCTATAATTAGTAAGCTTAGCCAACAAACAACTCAGATCTATTTGATTTATTTTTATTTTTTTCACTTAAAACATAAAATACGGTTAAAAATTTATTTAGTAGAGTTTAAGTGAAAATATTTTTTGTATTTTTCTTATTACTTTTGGAGAATTTTTGTGAGCAGCAATACCATTCATTATTTACATATCTATTCTTTAGCCACTCTCCAATTATTTAATTTTTTTTTTTCATATTTGAAATACCTTTTAAAAATCTTAGAATTACTGTTAATTTAAGGTAAGACTGCAGAGGCCGAATTCTTGCAACCACTTGAGGTATTTAAGGTACATAAAAACATCCTAGAGCTAGCCATGAAAATTATATAATCGGAAAGCCTAAAAAATAGGCCCAGCAGGGGAGTTCGGGTAAAATAGGCCATAATTATTAACGGGCTTCTGTAATATTGGGCTACATAAGGGCTCTGGCCTAAAAACTTCAAATGGGCTTATGATTAATTTTACTTGTCAGCAGTTTTGGGCCTCTTGAATTTAAAAGAAAAAATATTTGTCAAGCAAGTCTCCTTTTGGACAAACAAAAAATCGTAATCTTTACTTAAACAAAAAACCTAAAAATATAAACAAAAACAAAAACAAAAAAAACCATGTCCAAAATCTTTTCAACTCAATAATTTATTCTGTCAAACACTTTATTCTTGCCACCATTGAAGGGCAGAAAGATTGAATGGCCAGAAGCTTGAAACTTGTAAGGGCTAAAACTGCTGGCTAGAGGTGTTTAAGGAACAAAAATATCTCAGAGCTAATCATGCTAGACTACGTACACGGACCTTTTTTTTGTTAAACATAATTGTGTATCATTTTTTTTTAACAAACTTTTGGGGATATTATGTGGGATTTTAACTTCATGTACCTATGTTGAAAGTAAGCTATAATTAGAGGGATAAAGTTTATATTCCCCAAAAATTAATAATATAATTTCTTTGTGGCTAGAATTCTACTAATTTTGGATTGAATGTTACAATAGATTGTTGAATTTTATCACTTTAATACATTTTCTACGTAACTTGCTCCAAGACCAATTGTTTATACAAGTGTAAACTATCAAAATGAAAGAATGTGACATCAATACCACAAAATAATGCAAAAAAAAAAAAAATTGTTATAATTTTTTTATATCATTATTATTTTTTCTTTGGGGAACATGTAAAATTATTATTTTAATTTAAAACATTTTACCTTTATTCAATTTACCTCACTTAAAATCTATTTTTGTTTATGTAAGCACACCATTATTCATTTTTGTCATAATATATGTGTTGATAAATTTATAAATTTAAAAATTAAAGTTAAATAAATTTATAAATTTAAGAATTAAATCATTAATATATTTTTAATTTTATATATACTTCGAGTAAATCAATTTTTAAACTCAACCAAAAGGCCTTTTCATAAGTAGGAGGTTTTTTCTTCTTTTTTTTTTTTTTAGACAAGTAGAAAAATCACATTAATACAATATCAGACACTAAGACCAACAAATAGAAGATAAAAATAGAATAGAAAAATCTTATAATTTTTAAAATTACAAAACAGAGAACTAGTACTTTAACTATAAAGAGACAATGTACTTATCAAATTTTAATTTATTAAATATTATTTTTCAAATTTTAAAAATATAATTGATATAAAAATAAAATAAAATAAAAAGAGACATATTTTGAAGAGACAACACACCTCCCAAACTCTTTTTAAATATCTTCTACACAGCCACAAACTCAGTGTTATAGATATAATTTCTTTTACTCAAATTCAAATTCAATCTATAGATATAAACAAATAGGATATATTTTTTGAAACCTCGACACTTCTTCTATAACAAGAGGAAGAAACTTCTCTATAGAAAAAAAAATACTCTCCTAAAAAGAAAAATAAATATTTTCTATAAAAAAAAATAAGAATAAAAAGATGAAGGAAAGGGGGAGGGAGACGGCCATCTCTTCGTGCGCGGTACTTATGAACCTTGTGTATGGATCAACTAGTGGTTCATGAACATTGTCTAAAAGCAAACCCAAACAATAGGCCTAGCAGTGAAGTTTAGGTAAAATAGGCCATAATTATTAACTCGGACTTCTATAATATTGGACTACATATTGGCTATGGCCCAAAATATTCAAATGGGCTTGTATTTATTGACTTCGTCAGCAATTTTGGGCTTTGGATTGAAAAATATGTAATTTGTCAAAGAAGTCTCCTTTAGAAAAAAAAATTTTAATCTTTAACTAAACAAAACAAATTTAATTAACTTGAGAGTACGTTACTTCTATATTTTTAAATTATAATATTAATTTTTTTACATATTTTATTTTTAAAATTTATAAGATTTATCTATCATATTTTTATCTTCTTTTTACTAATGTATAAATGGTAATTTTTCATTTGTTTAAAACCAAAAAAAAAATTGAGAGAAGAAGAAAAACCCCTTCTTCATTTCTTCCTTCTCTTTCTTTTATTTTTTTGTCTTTCCCTTCTAAAATAACTTGCATTGGCCATTGTAGCCTCCTCTCCATCCCACTATTTTAATTACTACAAACAAATTACAAAATACAAATATTTAAAAAATGAACCGTATTTATATCTAATATATATGAACATTTGTATTAAATATAATATAACTTTTTATATTTTATATTTTATTATCTCATAATATATGTGTTGATATTTATTACATATCCGATTCCTCCCCAAACTTTATAAAAAAGAATATGTCTAACCATTAATTATTTTGGTGTCACTTTTTTCTAATGAATCATACTTACGTAAGAATTTTTCAAACCTCCTTTTTTGGAGACCGAATCTTACAACAATTGTGTTTTGTGGGGAGTGAAAACGTCGATGGGATGTGATTCTATAAATGGAGTTGTTTTTTTTAAATAATTATATTTAAATATTATTATCAATTTTTTTATAAATAATTTTTAATTAAAAATTTTATCAGGTGATATTTATTTTAAAATTTAATTTTTAAAATATGTAAGTATAATTATTTTATTATAAAAGTGTAATTATATATCAAGGGATTAAATTTGAAATTAAAAAGAAAAAAAGGGAAATCACTAGAGTGCCAACACTTGCTAGAATAGTGGTAATATTCATAGAAGTTTATTTATTTTTCAAGGTCAAAAAGATTAATTAATGACTAAATTGATAAATTAGTCCCTTACTTAGCATTTGCATTCAAAATTTTTACTGTGTATAAATTAATCTTTAAATTTATAAACTTACAATAAATCAATTCTTTTTACACAATTGAAAAGATGATAAAAAGACTAACTAATCAATTTTATAAATTTAAAATATAATTCGGAGGTTATAAAAATTTTGAGGACCAATAATAAGTAGCATCGTCAAAATAAGTTGGGTTGATCCAATTCTTGCAAATTTGGAGAGTGTTTGGTTGGAGGGTAATAGAGGAGAGGGAAGGAATTTTAAAAAAAATTATCTTATTTATTTCAATAATTTAAAAGAAAAAAAAAATGGAGGTACAAAATCTCTTCCTCGCCCTCATTTTCTTTCTCTCTAAAAATAAAATGATTTAAAAATTAAAAAAAATTATAAATAGGTGAAAAGATAAAAATATTTTTAAAAAATTATCTTATCCTATTTTATTGTATATTTATCTAAAATTATCTTTAAACTAAATTAAATAAAAAAAAATTATTTTCCCAGCTCTTTCAATTTTATTTTTTTTGTTGAACTGAACACTACGTCAATAGATTGTCAAAATAATAAGAATTGTAATATGACTCAGTTTTTTTTTAAATATTTATCTTCTTTTGCTTCTATGGATAGAAAAATCCAAATAAAAAATTATATAAATTTAAATATTAATTTATAAATTTCTTATTAGTTTGGTTGGAAACTTTAAATCCTCTCCTACTTATTATAGGTCGCAGTTTCCACACAGAGAATAATGAAGATTATCATCCACACATTGAACATGGAGGGAGTCCCAGAAAATCTAGGGTAGGCCACAAAGGGGGGACCCCTTTGTCATACACCAAGTTGGCAACAACCCACACACCCACCCTTTCTTTGTTTGAATCTTGCTCCTAGCCAAACTTTTCCAAGTCTTTGTCTCACAATTAAAGTATATTAAATTATATATATTTTTTAAGTATGTAAAAATTATATTTACATTTTTAAAATTTTTAATTTAAGATTATAAATTCTTGTAAAATTTATAAAATATGCACTCACAATTTTAAAAAAAAAAACTACACTAACTTTTTTTATTTTAAATTTTGAGTTTTAGTTTGACTTAATTTAAATTATTTGTATAGTGTTAAATTAGCATATTTATGAGTTTTAAGAGAACAAAGCATAAAGCATAACCAATAATTTTGTGAATTAAAAAAATTGTATACTAAATAGAATGTGTGTAGATTTCGAAAACTCTAGAGAAGATCAATGTAATTTCGTGATTAAAGTGTATTGATATCTTGGATATTTAGAAGGAGATATCATGTATATAACGTAGGAATATATAAAATTCTATATAAAAATTTGAGTTATATTTAAAATAATACAATTAAAAATTTATAAAATGTTGATAAATTTTTTTTACTTAAAATGTTAAATTTTAAATTTTTTGGTAGTGATGGGTGCATGAGTATTTTACTTAATTAAATTAGGTTAATTGTACTCAGACTTCGTTTGCTTAAGATTGGCTTGGTCCAAAAATATATTTTTAATTAATTCATTTTTAGTATAAAGATTATATAATCTTTATAGTTTTTAATGTGGAGTATTTTATAAAATGTGTATTATTTTTAAAATTAATTTAATTAAAAAATAATATTATTTCAATCTTTAGATTTAAACTCATAAGTTTAAATATAAAAAATAAATAATAAATTGACTGAGCTTCAGATTGAGCCAATTTTTTTATTTTTATTTTTTTTCAAAAAGCTCGTTATCAACTCTAAATCTTACTATGCATATTCAGAAATTGTTTTTGTTTTGATTATTTAAATAAACAAAACCGTAAATAGACAGAAAGATTCCCAATGATTGAGCGCAATATTTCTGTTATCTCATTTCTATCACAGTTGGTTAATTTAGCTTTATGTTGGTCTATAAAGATTTCCAGTGATTAATGTTGACCGTTAAAATTGACACCAAAATCATCATAAATTGACATCGGCAATAAATATTTATATCTGTTAAACATACTATCTTAAATTTTAGTTTAGAATTTATATATAGAGTAAACTTGTTTGGAAGAGGTATATCTCCTCCAGTAATTTTAATTTTTTCGAAAGATTAAGATTTGTTTGAAAGGGTTTTTAAGTGTTTTTGTTTTATTGTTTTTTTAAATAATGCTAAAAATTGTTTAAAAATAAAATAAAAAATTTATTTACATGTAAATTTTAAAATAAGTATTTAAAAATATTATTGTGTGATATACGTTATGGTTGAGAATTAATTTTGATAAATTATTTATATTTTTGTATAAATTTTTTTATTTTTTAAAAAAATTAAAAATAATTTTACACAAAAATTTAAAAAACAACAAAAATATTTCTTAAAAAAACAACAAAAACAAGTTCTAAATTTTTTAAAGACCTGAATCCTCTGCTGTGGAAGAAGGTACAACACCACGTGTTGTGTCTCTCTCCATTGTTTGACCAGACGACTGGTTGATGTACCAGTCGTCTAGTTAGACAATGAAAAGAGGTTAAGCACGCGATTCTGTACCCTTTTTCACAACAGAAGATCCATACTCATTTTTTAATTGTCGGCCAAATAAATATCTGTAGTATAAAAAAAAATAAACACTTAAAAAATAATTTTTAAATTTATAAAACAAGTTTTTTATTTTAAAAAATCTGATCACAAACAAATATGCAGATTTTTTAGAGTTGATTTCAATCATATTCAAAAGATAGCTAAATTAACTAACTGCAATAAATTAACCAGAAGTGATTCTCAAATCCATCCATCCATCCATCCAACTTGGGGATGTAAAATAATCTTTTGAGAAAAAAAAATCTGACCACAAAAAAATAATGCAGTTTTGTGAATCTCAATCATTTTCCAAAACGCCATTTCAAGAGAGCGATGGGAGGTGGGGGTAGACAGATGAAACAAGAAAAACAAGTCCTCGTTCAACCAACCTGGGTGGCTTGAATTAAATATATTTATCTCTTCCGCTCTGTTTTGATTTGACCTGATGTTTCATCCTCTCGTGTTTCATACAATTTGATATAACCTCTCAATATTAAATTAAAAATTTTAAAATATTTTAAATAAAATTATATTGTAATTTTTATGTATTATACTTTTTAAATGTATTTATTATTAATTTAGTTAAATTATTATCAAAATTATTTTTTTGTCATTGTACTATGAGATATTTTGAAAATTTTAATGATATAATTCTGATTGATCATTTAATAATGATGTATGAAAAATAATAAGTCACATCAAATTTTATTAAATTATCAAGTGACACATTGAATCATATAAATAACAATTTAATCTGTGAAAAATTAAATTAATAACGAATATTTACGGTAAATTAATAATTTTACTCATAATATTTCAAAAGATATAATAGCTAAAAGACAGAGTAGAGGTGGGGACCCTCTTAGGTGGCTACTATCTGTCTTTATCTTTTTTTTATCCACTTGACTTGATGTAATATTACGTTGGATTCAAATGTGATAGCTTAAAGATATGTTGTTTTGATTTTGTTATGGTGGCCAAAGTAGTGTTTGGATTATACCCTTCAATTATTTGACAATAAATTAAGGGAGTGTTCGGTGGAAGAAATTTTTTTAGATTTCTGAAAAATTAAATTTAAAAAAATTAAATTCTTATGTTTAATTTTTAAATTTTAAATCATATTTCTTAAGAAATATAAATTTTTGAAAATAATTTTTAAAAAAGATTTTTACCAAAAATTTTGTATGTAGGATGGTGGGAATCCAAATTTTTCATAGAGGTAAAAATTTTATTGAAAAGTAAAAAAACAATTTTATCTTTTATTTTTATTCATTTTTATATCTTCTCAACTATTTATTTTGTGTATAATTATTTTGTATAAATTATTATACTTGAAATATTAACATCATAGTATGAATATATTATTTTTTATTTTGTAATATAGTAATATTATGTAATTATATATGTAATATCACATATTTTTTAAACTTTACACATTTTTTATCATAGAAAAAATATTTTTGTTATTTTGAGAAGGCAAATATAACTATTTTTAATTTAATTTTTTTAAATATTTTACTTTTTATTAAAAACACAAACAGATAGAGAATTTTTTTTTAAAAAAAGTTAAGGGACATTTTTTTAAAAAAATTTAAGTAAAACTAAATAAAGAAATATAAATTTTTCAAAAAAATTTATTCAAAATTTTTATCAATTATAAAGTCCAATAAAATATATTTTATATATTTTTAGAAATTACAATTTTTATTAATAATATTTCTCAAAAAATATAATTTTTAATAATAAAATTTTTTGCCGTTCTTTAAAGAACTTATAAAAAAAATTATGTAATTTAACTCCTTGTCAAAGGTATTGTCAAAGCTAAAATTCAATCTAGTACGATTAATTATATATTATGTGTTCGTCTTTATTAGTAAAGTTAAAAATTTATTAATATATTGTTTAATTAATACTTAATAACTTGTCTTTCAATCAAATGGCAACTAGGGCTTAGATATGCAAGACAAAAGTTGATTAGGACCATATGAAGCGAAAGCTTTGCCAATAACTATGACGAAGAAGACAGATACAATCTCTATAAATTAGAGTTTCTTAAAGCCAGTCAAATGCGTAAAAAACCAAAAATGATTGGTGGAGTACTCTATTTATACTTTGGTAAGTTAATGAGTTCTTGAGAATATTTCAATTATTTTATGTTAACTAAAGACAATTAAGGTCAACATGTCCATCTTTCCAAAATTCATGCTCGATTAGTTGTGAATGATTGCGTTTATGTAGTTTAATCAAAAGTAAACTCTTCTTCAGTAGAACGCACTATTATTTAGAGTAGTCAAAATTAATCAATTTCATTTCATCTAAATTGACTTACTATGGATAAAGGAATTAAGTGAGTGGAATCTGAGTTAACTCCTTTATTTTGGGATTGAGATTGAGATTTTAAGAACTTGATTCACTTAAAAGAAATTAGTGGGTTAAACATATTAACTCATTTAATTTATAAAATAATTTTAAAATTTTAAAAATACAACAGCAACAACAATTAATTTTTTTTTATTATATAAAGTCAGTTACATGAATCAAATGTCGTCACAGTGATCTATTATAAATAAAATTAATAAATAGATTATTAATTGTTAAATTTTAAAATTTTAAAAATATAAAAATATACTATCTCAATTAATAATTAATAAAATAAAACTTTTCTAATAAAAGGATATCTCTTACAATTAATTTTCATTTTTAATATTATAATACAATCTTATGATTTAATTTTGAAAACATATATAAATATTTATCATTATATTTATACAGCCCTCAAAATTAATAATAGATATATTTTTTTTTTTAAAAAAAGAGAGAATGAAAATTTACTTTTAGAATAATATGAGAATTTAAATTTATGTTTTGGTCGTTATTTTAAATCATATATAAAAAATAATAATATATTAGTGTGTGAGGTTAAATTAATATATCTATTAAAACTCTTTAAAAAGTCATTCTTAAAAAAATAAAAATAAAATAACGAAAAAAAATTAAATAGTAAACTAACCCGACACAACCTAAAATTGTAGGATGAGTGAACTTAGTCAAATTTTACTTGATTCAAAACGGGTTACTGATTTTGCAATCCAACTCATCTTTTTTGTTGAATTAAGTGAAATAAATAATTTACCCGAAATATAATAGAAATGTACAATTTCACCGTGAAGATAAAGAGGATTGATGTGAAAGTGGAATCAAAAGAGGGATAATTGAAAGGGAGAAAGTGAAAGAAAGAGGGTTATAGTGGGATGTGAAAGCATTTTACAGCTCAAGTACGAGCAGCAAGAAGAGTCCCCCCCCACTACCCAGAAAGGAAGGAGTTTTTATGGAAAGTCCAAATCGCTAATAGAAAAGGCAACTTCAATTATTGGTACTTTGAAGAAAATGGGGGTAAGAATGTGGCATCACACACTCAAACAAGCATGCACCGAGACTCAAGGACACGAGGAAAGAGGGTGCATGTATGCAATTTAGGGTAAATTAAAGTGAAAAATAGAAAAACGTGAAAATAATAAGCATTAACAGTATGTCCAAAAGTCATGTATACAGGCTGTTATACTGACTGTTCTGGTAACCGACTTGAACCGGTTGGTTTGACTGGTTGAATTTTGAATTGACTTATAATTTTAAATATTTTTTTAGTATGTAAATTAATTTTTAAAATTATTAACTTATCACATTAATTATTTTATTAATTTTTAAAAATATCAAGTTTTTTATATATTAATTATTTTAAAAATTAATATACAACGTCTTTGATATTTTTATAAATTAATTTATGTCTTAAAAGATATTTAAAAATTAAAACTAAATAAATTTATAAATTTTAAAAAAAAATCAAATTATTGGTTTATTTTAATTATAAATTTCAAGAGGGGAATTTGAATATTTTAAAATACTTTATATGATTAATTTGGATAGAGAAAGATAATTTGATAAAATTAATGTTTAATAAATAACTAAAATTTATCAATTTAGATATAAGTCTTTTTAAATTTATCCTAAAAAATTTGTTAAAAACTTTGAGGTTCTCTATCCTCAAATTGGATGACAAGCTGTATCATCTAAATCGTCTTACTTATATATTTATTATTAAAAATAAAAATTTAACATTTCAAATAATAAAAATTATATATATATATGGACCACTATTCAATCATAATTTTCTTTTTTAGTTGAATTGATTAATCTAATTTTTAAAATATATATTGAATATATAATACATAAATTAATAAAATTGTATTAAAATAAATATTTTAGTAGTAAAATTCATTGACACACTTATTTTAATATATTTTTATTGGCTTTTTGATTTGTAATTTATTGATCTCATTTATAATAGGCTACTATGACGCCGTTTGATTCATATAGCCGACTCCACCTAATGAGAAAAGACTTAATTGTTATTGTTGTTGTGACTATTTTATTAGTAACTCTTGACTGTGGGCAACGATTTAAGAATTTGTCTTTTAACATTATGTTTTAACATATTTGGTAAATTTTAAACAGTCCACTCAGTGGCTGATGAAGTGTACCTTTTACTTTAATTATTTGATTAAGTCTCAGGGGGTGTAATCTATTTGATAAATTTCATTCAACGATGGCATGAAAGTTTAAATCTATAATTATCTCTCGTAATCTATTTACAGTTCCACCACTAAACTATTCTTGATGACGAAAAGACACTACTTTTACTCTCTTTTTTTCTTTTTATGGAGAAAAACACTGAGATTGCACTTAGCTAATAAAATAAAGTTTCTTGTTTTATTGAGCAGCCATCTGTTTGAGAAATTATGGGGTTTACATCGTTATGCACGTATATTATGTATAGGCCTCGTGCTTAATACGATTGTACAAACAGACAACTTCACCCAATAAAAATTCAATTAAAAAAAAACAACACATAAATTAACCGAATTTTTTAATTATTCAAAAAAATTGATTAATTAATCGGATTAAATATAAAAAAAATTTAAATAAAAAAAGACTGATTTAAACTGAATTTTTTTTAAAAAATTCAAACTGCATAAATTTAAATAATTTAATCCGACTTAATTTAAAATAATTTTTTTTAACCAAGTTCAATGTTCATCTCTATTCTCTATGTCCTTTTTTGTATTTATGCTTACAAATTTATAGTTTAAATAATAAATAAATTTAAATTTAATAATTAAAATATTTCTACAATATTAAATATTCGAGTTCACAAAAAAATATTTATGAAAAGAAATAAATTATATACTTAAAAAAATTAACCTCTATATTTTAAATAAAATTAATCTTATATTTAAAAAATATAAAAATATTTATACGAAGAAAAAAAAATACACATCTTATGATAATTAGTTAATTCTTAAAGACACTGACTAATTACATCAATCAGTAGAAAGAGAGAGAGAGAGAGAGAGAGAGAGAGAGGTATTCTGAAGACACTAACTCATTATATCAATCAGTTGAGTGAAAACAAGTGAGAGAGAAGAAGAAGAAAAGAATCTTGTGATGTAGAAGGAGAAGCAGGACCAAGAAAAAGTAATACTATGCCTTGTATTGGTGACTCGAACAACTTCAGAATCAAGAATCCTAATACAGGTTGGCCGAAAAAGAAAAAAAATCCTAATACAGAATAATTAAGAAACAACATACCAAATAAAACATTAAGCCTACTACGGATAAGATATCCCAAGATTTAAATGACTAAACCCCTAAATTCTTAAAAGTATAAATAATAAAATTTAAATCTCTGATTACAAAGTCTAAGACCCAAATACAAATGCTTGGGAAGTTTGGACAGAATCATTGCCGGCTTCAGTAAAAATGGGGTCATCACGTTACTTTCTCAGATTTTACAAATTGCACAGAATGCTCCAGGAACAAAACTGAGCCTGTGCTGTGTGTAAACTCTAAATTCCATTCCCATTGAACATGGCCTTCAAACTAGACCAAATTGGAGTAGATCTTGGTGCTCTTTAGATTGACTCCAGCCAAACCTCCAACTGACAAAGTTTCAGGAACTGCTAGCATTAATGGGGGAAGCACCTGAAAAGAAGAAAGGGGAGGAAATGAAGGAGTTACAGAATAGTGGAGGCAAATAGAGCTTTCATATGAACAATACCATAGTTTTATCAGGAATGGCATTAAGCATTGATATGGATTATGGAAAAATTTTAATAAACCGGTTTATAGAAGATAGACCAAATCAATTATAAAAAGACATAAACATATTAGACACACTTTGATTCACCTTTTGACATACTTGCATATTTTTTTTATGATTGGGTGGGTATACTTTTTTTTTTATAGAATGGGTCTCCTTAAGAATTTTTTGTGGATTATGATATGCAACAATACCATGACAAATGATTTTTAAGTATATTGCTTAGCAGGGTAAATATTCTGAGGGGACCACAATTGCAACTACGGAAGGATTAAGCAGGCAAGTGTCTATTCCTGAGGTCCCATGAAAAGATAACAACATGGAATAGATTAAATAATGGAATCCAAATTTTATCAGTTAGTTGACTATCTTTAATGCACAAGAGGGACCACTACCATACATTCAATTACAGCTTGAATAAAGATAAAGCATTACCCAAACTGGTGCACAAACATTCAATTTTCATGCTACATTTTCAAGATGAGAAAAATATTAAGTTCAAGAAAAACCAGTCAAATAATTGCAATCTGACGACAGAGTAGAGCTGAGAAAGTGAATTCTACATGAGAGAAAGAAAGGGATAAGTAAACATGCTCCACCAATCTTTTCAAACCTGTGCACATCTTGACATAATGGTTTCAGTGAAATCCAATGCTTTAGTTATGCTAGAACCGTAGGGCATATTGTCAGCAATGGAAAAGCAGGATAGAAAGGTGACTTAATATAGTTCAATAAATTATTTCCATCAAAAGGTGGCCTGCTAAAGCTAGGGATGCAATTTTTCTTTTATTCTTTTCATTTTAACTTCTTGTTACGCATTAAACAACGAGTGGCTCACAACCATATTGGAAATCAAGTGGACCCTTAACTTATCATTTTCCAAAATGCAGCCATCTTATTTCTGGAAGATTTCAAGGTAAGGAGTCATATCATCCTCTCTTATTCTTTCTAGAGGTAGCCATTTAATATAAACCAATTTCTGTGGTTCATGGCATGGAAGCCATTAATTTTGCTTGTACTAAATCTCATAATTCGTTTTTTCCCTTCAATTATTCACTTATTTGTTTGTTTGTTTGTTGTTCTCTCTCTCTTTTTCGCTTGCTTTGGAGAGCATTGTAGTCACTGACAGATATATAAAAGTGACCAGTCAATCATGTGAAGAAAATATTTAGCTGAGCAGGCAGACATACTGTGAAAAGGATGAAATGGCTTCTATCATCTTGTTAATTACACTGTACATTCTGATAAGCTCGCTTCTAAACTAATTAACCTGTGAACAATGAACATGACAAAACAGTCAAGTAAAGTTCATGAAATGAGAATACTTAATTCATAAGAGAATCCAAAAAATTTAATAAGCACAAATAAATGGGCAGGACATGCATAAGAGACAAACCTAAAGAATGGCAAGAAAATTCTCTTCAATAAGTAGTGTTGAAATTAGACCCCCAACAGCAGAGTTTGCGACCTAGCTACGTGAAACTGTGAACTTCATAATGAGAACCTATATCTAGCCATCTCAAAGTGCAAAAATAAGGACTATTATTGCAGCCAATCCCTGTTGAGGCCATGTCAATTGAGGGTAAAGTAGCTGCCAAAATCATTAGTCTATCATTCACTATGCATTAAGCCATTCAAGAATGCTATCAATCTTGAGGAGTTTGGATAATTCCACACCAAGGACTATTGGAGGCAAGATTTTATATCCAAGTTTAATCATTGGAAACTATTTTAGAAACTTTTCTTGCGGTGTCCACATGAAGACTTGCTTACCAAAAGAAACAGGAGAAACTTGTCCATATAATTGATGTGCTATCCTCATATTGTCGTGGCCAAAGAAAGGAGAATTATATAAGTGGTTTACCCATCTTTCCACTTATGGTATCATCAATATTAGCTGCTCCATTCGGGGAACCACTGCTACTGCTGGGTGGAATCATTGTTTGACTATGTTGTACTGCCTGGGAACCATATCCAAATACGTTCATTGGCTACAAGACATAACCAACATGGTAACAAGGAAACTTAATTAAACAGGTACACTATGAGCAAATTAACAAGAAGTGTAGGAGATTTTTTTTGTCAGAAAAAAATAAAAATAAAGTTAAGGTTTATATGAAAGAAACCAAACCTGGGAGGCACTTTGCATGAGATGATACCCCATGTAACGTGCATACTGCTCTGAAAGAGCTTGGTTTTGCATCTGACTTTGGTAAGTGAAGGGACCCAAAACAGGAGTTTGACACATTGCAGTCTGGTTTGGTGTTGGAGCCACAGATATGGGCTGATCAAGTGATGCTCTTGGTAATTGCATCAGATTGTGAAGAGAAGGCAAAGGTGCAGCCATTCCCATACCCATTTGGGACATATAGTGCTGAATTCCGGGAAACATCACTGGTGCCATGCCAGCTCCCATCCACATTACCTAGTAGCAAGACCAAGATTGATTAGTTGTTATCCATTTACCAATGTGTAGACAATTGCCACAGGTAAGTTCTTTAATGGTAATTGTACCTGAAGTTGTAGCTGAAGTGACTTCAAATATTCAATTGCCTCATCCAGCATTGATGCTTTGTCTGTCTGCAAACCAGTCCTTATTCAGTTACCACATCTCTATGATGGGATGACATGGAAGGGAGAGTCATTTAAAACTAGATAAGCTAGTTTGAATAGTTGTAGCTTTTGTAACTAATTTTAAACCTTATTTTAGGGGGGTGGAGTGGGGGAGGGGCATTATGATACCTTTAATGAGTAACTCAACTATATCTCTCTTTCTATCTTTTATTTACTCATTCTCTTTATTTAGACATGTTTTGTGCCGCCTATACTTAAGTGTACCAATTTAAAACCAAGCAGCCAGTGAATTACAATTGCAGCTATTTCTGACTCTGAATGAATGCATGCAACTCCAATGAAATCTGTTAAGAAGAGAATAACAAGTCAACATGCGTTACAAAAGTCAACCTTGTTGCTGTGAGGTATGAGTTGTTGCAATGCCCTCATCTTCTCATTGATCCTATCTCTTCGTCTCTGCATTAGTAAAATTATGGTAAGGGTTAAAATCACAAAACATCAGTTTCCCAAAATGTACCAAGAGCTCACCCTTTCTGAGAGATTATGCACTTCTGCTGCACGATTCCTTCGGGAAGACCCTGTCCTCTGAGCTGCCTTGTTTTCAACAGCTGACTTGAGTTCTGTGGCCTATTATACATACAGTCATAGCTCAGTACACAAAAATAACAAAGCAAGCATTTAACCATGAAGATAAATGGAGAGAGGGAGGGCTTCACCTCACTTTGTTCCTCTGATTCTTCTGCATCAGTCTTTTTCCTTTTTTGGCCATGGTTTCTTGTAGAGATGGAGCATGTTTTTGCAAGACTATTGCCTGAACCATCGGATGATGAAGTCAGAGTTGGTTCAATCGCATCTGATTTCCCTTTTTCACTTTGAGGAATTGTTTTCTGGACATCATGCTTGAATGGTTCAGGCTCAGCATATAAAGTAGGGGCCCAAACAGCATTGCTTGATACCCTGCTTATATCCGGGTCCTGAGGGAGTTGGTTGCTGCCACAGTGACTTGAACCAACTGTCCTCACTGAGCACTCCCTAGCTTCACTTTGCAATAGATGACCAGTACGTATCTCTTCTAATTGTTTATTTGAAGATGCTGAAGCCACCTTGGGGCGTACTAAAAACTGAGAAAAATTGGCAACTTTTTGTGCTCCACCAAAGTCAATGTTTTTCTGGGGTGAATCAGGAAAATGAAAGCTTGGAGCAGGCAAAGGATTTCGTGAATCCTGAGCACAGGAGGGTTTTATCTTAGGTGTTTGTGAACTTGCAGTCTCATGGAGTGCACTGTAGGTTCCAAATTTGCCACACTTTCCTTCTTCAAACTGTCTGATTGGCTTATCAGGCTCAACTGCACAGGATGGCAGATCAGATAAAAAGTTTGAGGAGAATTCTTGTTCCAATGGATCCTCAAGTGTGTATTGGAACCATGAGACTGTCTCGTCTTCAATCAAATTACTTGAGTTCCCAAATGACTCACTGGCCCTGATTGTTGATTGATCATTTTTCTGAAACTGCCTTGAGTCCAAAGAATTCATAACCGGTTTCCTTTGTGTTTGGCTGTGCCTAACCACCTGCCCATTTTGCCATAGGAGCTCCACAAGTTCTCGGTCTTGCCTGTAGAATTTTCCAAAGGCATAAATTATAATCAAAGCAAAGGTTATTGGGAGAAGAACAATATCCTGCTTTGATAGATATAGATGGCACACACCCTATGGGCCTCTTTTGATTGGTGACACAGGCATCAATCTCAAAATTCCAACCAGGAACATTATTATTCATGGCTAACCAAACCAGTTATCTGTGGAAAAAGAGAGAAGAGAATTTCAGATTTTATATAGAACACAAGCAAAATTATAGACCCTGTTGAATGCCAGAGTTTGACAACTCATCAGCAACCTTTATAAGCAAAATAAAATAATCCAGCTAATTGAATAATCAAACAAGCATATCACATTTAAATTGAAGAAGAAAAAAAACCTTTGGATCTTGTATGGAACTTTACCAGCAGAGAAGAAAGCAAACCCAATGAAATAGGAAAACAAGTTGTTTTGTCAATCTGAATTTTGTAAATAAATAAAGCACAGCAAGTTCAATCTTCAAGAGGCCAAAAATGGAAACTCAACTCCTGAAACTAAAGATGAAAGGTACAAGCGCATAAAACCCATGACCACAGGAAAAGAAAAATAATGAGATAGAAGAATAAAGAAATATCCGACACTAAACCCAACAAATTGAGCAAAATATGAAGACACAAAAGCGCGCACACGCGCTAAAAGGCACAAATTCCAAAAGTGAAACAAAAATGATTCACAAATTGCGGAAAACTTTACTTACTCTGATCAACAATGAAAACCACGAACAACAAAAAGCTATTCTTTTCGAGGAAAACCCATAAATTAACTCAATTATATGAAAATAAGGACCAAAAAAGGAAAACCCCACCTGAGCTGAGGCAGTTTCCTGACTTGTCAAACCAGAAATACAAGGAATTCAGAAACAGAAGCCCCCTCTACCCTCTCTTTCTCAGCTCTCTGGGAATGTGTGCTACTTCTGAGGAAATTGAGAACAGAGTATATGGAGCAGAGTTTTTAACAGCAAGAACGACAATGACATCCTCAGAGAGAGAGAACAAAAATCCCATAGTAATATAGAGCTGGTGCTTCTTCTGCGGGGCAAGAAAAACATGGGTTCACAGGTGGCAACTGATAAGATGAATCGGAGAGAGTGTTAGTGTGAATGCGGGACCAGGGACCAGCCAGGGCTATAAATGGGGTCTGGGTCTCTGGAAAATGCCTCTCTGGGTTTTTGGTTGTTCTTTCTTTTAAATGCAAAAGAAAATCTAATTCTCCATGCACATGGCGGGTGTTATCCGAAACTTTAGTCTGGGTGGTGCCACGTGGCGATGACAAGATGTGTTCCATTGGGTAATTATTGAGAAATAATATTTTTACACTATTTTTTATATTTCTTTTCGCATCTGTTTATTTATTTGTTATTAATTTAATATACAATCTTAAATAATATAAATTAACTTTGTAATGAAATAAAATACTGTGAGGAAAAAAATGTGGCTCTCATGCTAATCAAAACTAGGCGTCAAAAATTTTGTCATATTTTTTTTTTTTATATTTTGAATTTTATAGGAGAACGTTTTTAACTCCATAGTCCATATACACCCCTCATATTGATTTAATCTAATTTTATTCTGATAAAATTTTAATTGAATAAATATACTTTATAATTATTTAATTTTAATTTAATTACTTGGTACTTATACTTTCAATCAATTTTTAAATAAATTTTTTAGTTTAAAAATTTTAAATTAATTTTTTATAATTTTATCTTTTTTAATTAGGTCTCTTTTATTAAATTGTGGTTAAAAATCTGATAATTTCTGTTGAATTTAATAGATTAAATGTAAGTTATATATAATTTTTAATGGTTAAAATTTGACACATATGCATATATAATTTTAGATAGGTTGACGATAGACTAATGATAGAATTTAATTTAATTATAATTATAATTATAAGAATTTGATTTTAAACTATAAAAATTTATTTAAGAATTTTTTAAACTTATAAGAACCTACAAAGTAATTAAATCTTTTAATTTTAAAATATAAACAGATTAATATACATGCGGTTCTATTTATACTTCTTCAAATAAATTTATATAGTAATGTAACTTTTTTTTAAGTTATTCTAATATTATCTATTATAAAAAAATTAATATTTAATAAAAAAAATTATAAACAAACTAGTGACTATTTTTATTCTTTATTGATATAAATTAAAGTCTACTAACAATCAAGTGAGAGAGATTGGGAGAGAAAAGTGAAACCTGTGGAAGTCATACATATAAGCTATGTTTAGCAAAAGTAGTTGATAAATTAGTTAAAAATTTAAAAGTTAGCTGAAAGTTGAAAAGTTAATTTTTAACTGAAAACTATTAATTAAAAACTGAAAACTGTTAAACTAATTTATTGAATTATAAGTGTTTGATAAAATTAGCTATTGAATTAGTTGATAAATATAAAATGACATAAAATAATATACTTATATAAAATTTATTATTTTTTGTTAGTAATTACATTTTATTATATAATTCTAAAAAATATAAAATAAATATATCATCTAAAGTCTCACAATAAATTAACAATATTATTGCGAATATCTTTTATTTCAGTAGATACCTCTAAATTTTTATTATTATTGTCACTATCAACAATATTTAAAAATTTATCATGGGGTATATAATTTGAATGTTGTTCGAGTATAGTAAAAATAATATTATCTTCTAAATATGATAGTGTTGAAATTTGAATAAAATAATAAGAATAAAAAAAAGAATAAAATTATAAAAATTATCAGTTAAAAACTATACGCTATTTTAAGTAGCGTATGATAAAAAATTATAAACTATTTAAATAAGTTTGTTTATCAAACACCTATAATTTAGTCAAACAAACTTATAAATTAGTCAAATAAACTATAAGTTAACTTATTTGACTTACCAAACATACTCATAAGCTTCTCCTCCTTTTATTTTTCTTTCTTAGGTAATATATGGTACAATACTGTTCTTTTTTGGTCAAGCGATTCAAATTGTATTGATTGTAATAAAATATTTAAAAACAAATAATTCTATAAAAAAAATTTACCTTTAAAAGTTAAATTGGTTACCCGAGGCCACAATCTAATTAAAAATTGTTATAAAATGGGTATAATTGATATTTTTATAATAGTTAACAAAGTTTAAAATAAACTAAAAGTAGTGTGGTATAAAATTTCTATGATTTTTTTGCAATATAAAATATCACCCAATTTTTATTTAATTTTATAATATTTTAATATTTTAGATATAATAATATGCAAATATCTTGATTTATACTTGATATTCAACATATTAGGAGTCAAAATGACAATATATAGAGTTGTATCCTAAATAGTCTTGAGGATGAATAAAGTCAAACTAAAAAGTTTTTTTTTCTTTTTTTACAGAAAAAAAAAGGGATCCTAGCTCTTTGAGGGTTTAAAGGAAACTTTATTGACTAGTTTAAAGACTAAACATGACTTTTTCCAAAACAAAAAGTCAATATAAGAGAAGAGAACAACATATTTTTTTTTATAAGAAAATATATTATTATTTCCTCAAATTTATTTTTTACTTTTATTTAAAATTTTAATTTTTATAAAAAATTATTTAACCCTAAAAATTTAGCATAACACTCTAATTAGTCTTATAACTAAATAAGACTCGTTTTTTTAAAATAAAATATCATTTTATTAATTTGGTTTAAATTTTTTTTAAGATTTAATAGATCAATTTTTAAGATCAGATTTATTTTACAAAATAAATTTAATAGCACTAGAGCTATCCATGAAAAATATGCCAAACATGGGACATACTAATTTATGATTGTGGGTCAAAGTATACATCAAATTTCATGTCTTTTTAAGAAGATTAGTGCATAGGGTTGTTGAATGGGAAGGCTACCTCAGTCCACGTGATAGAACGTGATCTCACCGGTAGAACAAATCCACCACGCGGTGGATTGGGCCATGGGGTAGGCCAGCCCATAAACGTAAAAAAATTTAACTTTTTTGAAAAATAGAAATCGTTAAATTATTTTAGTTATTTATGAATTAAAGAATCTTGAAAAAATTGAAATTAAAATAAAATTATATTTAATTGGAAAATCAAATATGCCAACTCCTTTAACCTCTCCGTTTATTTATTTAAAAACTTTTGTCTCGGTAGAGGTTTTTTTGCCTACAAATTTTGATTAAGTTACTTTTTTTAATCTGCAAACACTAGTGGCAACGCCGCAAGAGAGAGAGAGAGAGAGTTAGAGAGAAGTGAGAGTTTTTTTTGGAGAGGAGACTGTCATAGTCTCCCTTCTCCATTTCTTATTTGTGATTTCTTTTTTCAATAAAGTTGTTTCTCATTTTCAAGAGTTTTTTTTTTCTTCCATTAGCGAATTGTTTTTTTTTTAAGTTTTTGAATTTTAAAATTTTACATCTCATATATCCAAATCTATAACATTAACTTTAGATTTATAATTCTATGCTTAGATTTAGAAAGAAGGAGATCATATCTATAATTCTGTACTTATTTAGGTAAAAGAAGAATGAAAAAAGTTAACTCTTAGAGAACATAGGAAAGTTTGTTATTTTTATTTGTCTTTTTTTTTTATTGTATATGTTGAATTTTTATTATATTTGAGTTATAATTTGGTATATTAGTATTTCAAAAGTAGGTTATCTTTGATTTATCTGGTCATAGTACATTTTTCTTTGGTAAGTTAATATACTTGAGAGCTAAATATGGGTATTCTCCCGTTTAACCCCTTTGTCAGTCTGTATTATACTTCGATGGCTTGTTTTATTCTATATTAAGCAATTAAGCCTTTATAAAAAAAAAAACCTTTTCTATTATGAGATTTATGAAAGAGATTACTCCTTTTAGAAGTATATTTTAATAATAATAAGATCTTCTTATTCATCCTTCCACCAATGCTAGGTTATGTTTCAATCATCTTGATTAATTTGGATCATGAAGGTATTATCGTCAAATTTTAATTTCAAATTCTATATAATAATTTGGAAGAAATCATAATTTATTTTAGAATTTTTATAAATTATAATACTTTATTAATTTTTTAAGAGTAAAAACACAATTTTATCCGTAAATTCATTATATCCTTACAGTTTAGCCTATGAATTTAAGTTATTGTACAATTTAATTTATGAATTTATCAAACGTCAGGCAATTTAATTTTTTTATTATCTCAACACTTAACTACTTGCTAATGTGACCTATTAAGTGTCTACATGGCACGTTTAATATCAACTAATCATTCCACATTAGTGTTAAATTAATTTAAAAAAAGAGAGAATAAAAGCATAATTTATTTCTTGAATTTATTAAGTCCTTACAATTTATTCCCTAAATTTATTATATATTTATAATTTAGTCTCAAAATTCAGGTCATTACACAATTTAGTCTTCGAATTTATTAAATGTCAAATGTCAAATGAAATTGTTCTATTAAGGGCTGATGTGATCCATGAAGTGTTTACATAGCATGTTAAATGCCAACTAATTATGCTACATCAAAATTGACTCATCTATAAATTTTTGAAATGAAATTGTTCTCTCAACATGCAATATTGTTTGCTTTAAATTGTTAAACTAATTATTACATTTTTTTTTTCGGGCAATGGAAATCATGAAAACATTAAAAAAGAGAGGAAACTATCATAAATATATTTACAATTCAATATAAAATATATCCATTCAATCAACTATTTAACGGTAAAGTGACAGTATATTCTATGAGTTAAAGCACTTTTTTCTCCATCTCTAAAAAAAGAAAAAAGAATATATCTCAAGGAATATATGCCGCATTCAGCAATGATCTCAACTTTTAGATGCTCTAAATAGAGTAAGCAAAGAGTGAAAAAGGTTGATGACATCCGACTATAATGAGATCTAAGCTTAAATGGACTCATCAAAATACTTGACCATAAGAACTAGCACAACACTAAACAAGAAGGATTGAAAATGTTGAAATTATGGCATTTTCTTGCAGCGCTGATATATCATGATTAATTGGCATTTAAAGTGTTATATTAGTACTTAACGGGCTACATCAGCAAACAATTAGTGTGGAGATAATGAAAAGATTAAGTTGTCTAACGTTTAATAAATTTGAGAATTAAATTGTGTAATGACTTAAATTTAAGAATTAAATTGTAGTAAGATAATAAATTCAGAGATTAAATTGTGTGTTTACTTTTTTTTTAAGTTAAGTCAACACTAATATAGTATGATTAGTTGATATTTAATATACTATATATATATATATATACACTTAATATACCATATCAATAAGCAGTTAGTGTGGAAATAAAAAAAAATTAAGTTGTCTGATATTTAGTAAATTCAGATACTAAATTGTACAATAACTTAATTTTAAAAATTAAATTGTAGGGACCTAAAAAATTAAGAGATTAAATTATATATTTACTCATTTTTTTTTAAATTAAAAAGGATATGAGTTGTATAACAATATTTTTGCCTTCCATTTTGTGAGTAGCTGGATTTTCACACTCTTTTAAACTCATGGTAACCAGCAAAAAAGTCATTGGCAATTTATTTTTTACACCCTTAATAGCATAGGAGGGATTTTCTACAAGAAAACTAACAGGCATCGTTTCTGAAGCCTCTTCATCACTCAATCTTCACCCAAGGGCATTGTTATACTATCTTAGCTTTTGGAATTGGCACAGGATTGTCTTGAAATATAAGCCAGTACAGGCCTACCTGAAGAAAAGCATCCAATTTTTAACCAGAGTCTTGTAAAAACTAAATCGAACCGATTTGTGGAATAAAAAAATCCGTAAACTAGTAGAGGAATTAATTTAATTTAACCCTTCAAACTGTTTAGCAAGAAATTGGTAAACCGATCCAAAGATTGAAAAAATGGGTCAAAAATTAATTAATCAAAACAATTTGAATGGTTTTTTTAATATTTTATTATTATTAAAATGATACCATTTGGATTTTTTAATAAACAATGTTATTTTAACTAATTTCTTGTATAATATAATAATTATGCATGTATTTTATTTTATTTTTGTGTGATTAAAAATGGTATTATACTGGCTATTATTACTTAACTATTGAGTATTATATCATGTAAAAGCATGAACTTCTTTCATATATAAGAGTTATTAATAAAATTTCAAATATACTAGTAAGTATTATTTTATTATTTTCATCTTAAATGACTTATTTAATTAATTTTATATATTTAAGTTTTATGTATTCTATTTTTTAATATGAAAAATTATAAAAATATATTATATTATATATTTTATGTATTCTATTTTTCAATATGAAAGTTAGGAATGTACTCAAACAAAAAACAATTTAAAAATTATATCAAATTTTATTGCACACCTAAACCTTAGAAGTGAGAAAAGGAAACATTCATACATACAGATCATTAGAACAAGAAACTTTGGTACATAGGCCTGTGATAGAAGCTGCTCTCAATGAACTTCCACTAATCTACTTCCTCCGTCCTTAATCCTACATTCCCTTGCGGAAATGTGTCACACTTTCACAAAGTCACTGAGATCAAGTAGGAAACTCCAGGAGGCTTACAAAGTCACACTTTTACAACCTACAAGCATTACTCTAATATTTAGAAGAGTAAATTGCTTTCATTTTTTAGATTTTTCAAACTTATATTAATAAAACTTGTACTTTATATATATATATTTTTCTTTTAAAAACTCATAAACAGTTTACCTCAATGCACTACAAATCATAAAAAAAGTCTAAGTAATGCTTATGAAAACTTAAAAAGGAAGGTTAGTGTAATTTAAAAAAAAAACTTAAGAAGATGTGAGTATAAATTTTATATACTTCAAAGAGGTTTCTGTCTCAATTTAAAATTAAAGAAAATATGAATGTAATTTTCACAACTTCAAATAAGGTGAACGTAATTTACTTCATATAAAATGTTCAATTATACCTTGCAAAGGTGGGAGCCGCAAAGTAAATATGCACTTGAGGGAAGAAGTAAAGTGGATATAAGACATTAGATCTGCAAAATAGCAGAAAGACCTTACCCTTTGTTTGGAATTCAGTGAGTGTAAATTCTGCTTCAAAGGCAAGTAGATGGATTTCCTGCAGTAAATTTCAAGTTCAAGTCAACCATGAATAAACATGTATCATATCAGAGATAAGTCTCATAATTGAAAAGTGTATCTGACATACTTTACATATCTATTCATAATTGACTTAGTTTAACTTAATATTTCCTTAGAGAACCTTCTAGGATAAAGATATTGTATAAATGTTTTGTTGTATTGGATATGCATTACATAGAAGACCAAACGAGACAGTGGAACTTGAAGCCCTGCAAACGAAATGGAAGCACTGATTTTCAACTATTTACATAAAAAACGATAATATTCCATAATCCAGATACAGGTTGATTATCTGTCCTTGTATTAGTTCTTAATGTTTTTTCAAGAAAAACTGGAAATTAGGGCTAATACTAATTCTTAAGATTTAAAATATCTGTTCCAGCAAAAATTAGGGTGAAAAAAATAACAAAATCCTACCAGTAGAAAAGAGTGTAAATAATGCATTCTATTAAGTTTTTTTTTTTAAATTTATGCTTGAATGTAACTTTTTTTATATTTTTTCCTATTTGTTTTTTTTACTGATAGAAAGGGAATAGATTTTCACAACTCGAACAACCCAATAATAATCCGAGTAGAATCGAAAATTTTGGGTGATTAATAATTTCGGTCGAGTTCATTTTTTACACAAATCCAATTGAACTTGACTAATATTCACGCCTAATCATAATCCTACCAGGAGAAAACAGTGCTGATTTTCTTGAAGCATAAAAAACTAAGAGCCCATAAATAATGTAAAAGGCTTCCTTTAACTTAGGCTGATCATGGTTTCATTGAATTAAAGTAAAAATAAAGAAAAAAGTAGATAATAACTAAGTAACTAACACATTCATTAATGGAAAGGAGTTCACCATAAGCAGTTGGTGAGTATGCAATAAATGTAATCCCATGTTCATCACAAGCAGTATTTATACAATTTTCCTCAGAAAATATCTCTTCTTAAGCATCTCCGAAGCAATCATTCTAAAATTGCTGTCAAGCTTTCCCACCCCACAAAATGGAATGGCATTGCCGAGATCATAACACTCCAACTGCTACCTACTCATGTTTGAAAATAAGTTGACAATTTAATACCAGCATTGAATGTTATCAAAGGGAAAGAAGGATTTTTGTATCGGCTCACACTACCAATTTTTGGTAGACTAAACAAATAAGGAGCATCCACATGCACGTCTTAGATAACTTTTGTTTCGCATCTAATATGTCGGTAGAAGGGCTTTGGCAATGTCAGAAGTTCAAATTCGTAGAAAAATACTTATGAAGAAAGTCAGCCTTAATTAATATCTTGAATAAAATTAGTTCTATACTCTAAAGATGTGAAAATACTCATTTGCAAAAATAAAAAATAAAATCTAGCTACATGAATTCTCTTATTGTTTTAGGCTATACTAAAATTTGGTAGATTATGTTCAAACAAGAATTTCTTTGGAAAGAAGAAATATTACCATTCCACTCAAATGTAAATTGTTTTATGAGAAATTTTTAGGTATACTTGATGTGTTAAGGATATATTGGCAGACTAAGTCGATCAAAATAGTAAAGGAAAGAAAATTATTTGACAATAAAAGATTCAGTGCTAATATGAAGGGCCAAGGGTTTGAAATTTGACAATTGGTATCTAGGTATAAAAGGAAAACCTAAAGTGCAAAGAATGTATAACTTTAATCATTATATTAAAAATAAAGCTATTATTTAACGAGTAATATTATAAACTACATTACCAATAAAGGCTAACTTTTGGGTGCTTCCACAATATTGCTTGTATGCCTTAAAGTTTCAAAGGAAAAAATAGTTTTAGTATCCTTACCGTTTAACTCGATTTTCAATTTCATTTTTAAAATATTACTTTATTTAATTTTGTCTCTATTTCTTTTTTAAAAATTTAATGTTTTCATTTGATTTAATACCATTAACCCACTTAACAGAATTTTCTTAAGTGCCGCCAACGTGGACATTAATTACTTGCTAACACTGTAGTGGCTTTTGTATTTTTTTTTTCTTCTTCTTTCTTCCTTCACCCCCTTCATTCAAAGGATGCCATTTCAGCCTCATGTTCGTGCAGTATGAGCTGCATTGCTTGCTTCATGTAGGATCCACAAAAATATTGAAATGGGAGTGTTCAAAGAAGATCAAGTTGTTGAGACCTGAAGGTACGTACTGAAAACTTTGTCCTTACGTCAAACATCTATTGTTCTTTAGGAATATGGGATGTTGCCGCACGTGTTAGAATCATATAAGGAAATCGAGCTTCGCGTGGCAGCTAAGTTGAAAGATTATGGCAAGAAACTTAAAGGCGTTAGGTTAAAGTACAATATTGAAAATTTTACATGAAAACCCTAATTCCTCAAACAGAAATTCATATTAATGGTTAGCATATGCATATGCCTCCCCAATTCAATCCTTGGTACAACAGCTCTATTAAGGTTATGATTTTGCCAAGAAAACTAAAGGCCACCAAATTAACTCTTATTATAGGCAAGCTATGTTTAATTAAAAAAAAATCATTTTAGGTCAAGTCAAAATATATAGATGAATTTGCTTGCAACCCATTATAATTCACAATTATATAATATCATCTTTTTAAACTGTTAAATGATATAGATATATATAGAGTTAAAGGTAGAGAAAGAAATACTATATATATATCATTGTTGTCAAATCGTAATTCAAATCACAAATTGTGATTTATGAAAAAAAAATAGTTTGAAATATAAAATATAAAATATAAAATAAATGTACTCCCATAACATAAATAAAATATTTCAAACAATATTCTTCTTTACTTTCTTTTTAAGAGGTTTGGTAACAATACTACAGTAGTCGAGGGAGAAGAAAAAGATTAAGGGACAAACATCATTTGGTTGCTTGCAAAATTGGAGAAAGCAAGAAGCCACTGCAGTTATAATGGGAGGGAGAAGGAAATTTCTTCATCGCACAAGTCTTTCCAGTTTTGACCTTCCAAGTCACTTTTTAATAAGCTAAAGCTTCTGATCGCACAGTACTCCTATTTTAATCGAAAATAGGTCTGGAAGTTGAAAAGGTTCAAACATATCACAATCTGCACTTTAGTGTTCTGTCTTGATTTTATTTATAAAAAAAAACGCAAAAAATGGTGTAAATAGAATTGATTCAGGATTCTAGGCCTGAATCGTGTGATTCAGATGATTCTAAGCACAACTCAAGCAGCTTTCTGATTCAGCCAGCAATTAATAACACTGGCTCAGTGAATTGAATCGAATCGCGCAATTTGAATTGCAGATTGCATGATTTCACACTGCCATATATATAGTGTAAGCATAAAGACTTCATATTTTATATAATGCAAATATCAGTAATAACTAGCTAGCTAGTGTAAGCAAGATTATATAGAAGCTAGCTTACACAAATTAGTACAGATAAATACCCACCTTATGTATATAACTCTTCATCCCTTCTCTAGTATCAGCTCCTTGATGATATACTCATACATAGAGTATATGTAGTGTCAGAAAAACTAGGCTGCTGGGGCTACATCAATCCCCTTATCGCCATCGTCGTCATCATCATCACCATCATTCTCCACACGGAAGCTGAGAAGCCCAGTTGCAGCGGCTGCCCATATTATGCCCTTGGAAAACTTGGGAACGGCAGGTTCCATGCAACTTAAGACCACCATTGCTGTCAATATATGTCAGACAAAGATTTCAGACAGAAAAGAAATTGTCTTGGTTGTTACCTGGTCTTTGTTTGACTGATGAAGTCATGGAGTTTCCAACCCCCATTATTTATACCCACAAGATCATTGACATCACTTTCAAGTGGAAATATTCCATCGATTTTATTGGGAAAATAATTAGAAAAAATCTTAGGTAGTTGACTCAGCTTACATAAGAAAATGGAGCTTTAATAGTGTTTTACACTCGTTTCTAATTAAACTTCAACACTACATATAATTGAACTTAAATCTTTATCATTCATGGTTACTGCATATTATTTATGATTGGGTTTAATCTACGTATCTTTTGTAAACAGATCTCTCTATCTAATTAATCTTCTTTTTTGTAACTGTACTTTTTATTGATAATCATATATATATATATATATACACACACACACACACATGTGTGTGTGTGTTAGACTCATTTTTACGAGACTCACCTTTGATATAATACGTATTTATTTACGATTGATTTGACCTACATATTTTTTGCGCACCACACATACTTGAGAATCTGTCAAGGTAATCAATCTTCTTTTTATGTGTTGATCTCGCTTTCTCTTATATATTACGATGCGAGCACTTTCCAGTTTGCCCCCTTGTCAGATCCCAACATTCTTTATGAGTGAAAAGCAGAAGATGGATGAGTTGGAAAGGCTATGCTCCATACATTGTTCCAGGTGGTCAAAGTTTGAGCAAAGCTCATGGCTAGTGTTTGCATTGCGCACTGCATATGTGGAGAAAAACGTTCTTGCACACTGCAGTCACATGCAGCTCTATGTACAGGTGGATTATCCCAAAAATCTCACAAAAGGTGAACGTTTAAAGTTTAAAGTAGGGCAAAGATCTGTGTAGGGTTTTGGCCAAACGCAGTGTGTGTAGTTTTCAAATAGTTGTGGGGTTCTAAGATAGACTTGGCTTTATATTCGTTTTTGTGTAGTTCAAGTTTTATCTTTTATTTAATGGCGTCTTTCTTTGTGGGGACTCAAATGATATGCTCATTGAAAAAGTTGAGAAAATTTTAAAATTAAAATCATGACATTCATCTGTCCCTTTCTAGGGTTACTTTAGCTGCCTATGAACGATTTTGCTGATCTAAGAAGCACTTTATTGTATTATGTATAGAGTGGATTAATTATATTACTAATATCCTTCATTATATCTGGAGACAATTTGGAAAGACCTTTACTTATTGTAATCTTGACCCGAAGGAAGATTAATCTTCTATCTAATTAGATAGAGATAACTTTGATAGTCAATAATAATAATAATAATAATAATAATAATAATAATATTTCACCTATTTGTGATCAAGTTGACTGATGGTATTATTAAAATATGCCAATAAACAATTATAAATTAAAAAGACAAATAACAAAGTCCGAACTTAAAGTTGTAACTGTTCAAGTTACGATTCACTTACCATTTGATTCATTCTTTGGTGACTATGTGTAATTTTAAATAAATAAAAAATTAATGTTAACGATTAGTTATATAAATATTCAAAAATTTAATTTTCTTAATTTTTATTTTTAATAAAAATAAAATAAAATAAATAAAAAGGGTGAATTGACCTGCAAAGAAATAAAGTTGTACGCCACTAATTGTAGGTATAACTTGGTACGCGAGTATGAAAAAAATCCTAAAATCTAAATAAAGGCAAAATTGAAAATGTAACTTGTTCTTCAAGAGTAAAGCTCGCAGCAGTAAACCCATTAAGCTTAATTTAGAAGACCTGGACAAGAAGCCCAAACATACACACTCTTGATTCAATTCTGATTGTCAACTTGATCTGTTCAGAAGAACCCCAAAATATAAGGTGCAATAGGAAAAAGACCCGCTGAAGAAGAATTGGGATTCACAATACCGCTTTAGCTATTCTTGGCACAAGACTCAATCAACAAATGGCTTCCTTGAGATTCAGCCGATTGGACACAAAGAAACTAACATTGATCACATTCCCTAGATGCTCATCCACATCAAATTTGATGAAAAATAGATAATCCATATGCTCTTCTTGAAGAACAATGACTTCGTCATTTAACATTCAAGGAAACAGTGAAATATTTCCAAAACAAAAAAGGTATTGCGGAGCCCTTGTGTTCTATCCTGAGATGAATGTACAACTCTTCAGATGAACCAGCAAAATCGCAGCCTTAATCTGGGCAAATACATGGTGTATAGTCATAGGAGCATATTTGATTGTGTATCATCTTCATGCTGTAACTCATTTTCACAAGGGAATGACAAAAGAGATTCTAGCACCTTCTCTATTGCTAAGCACCTGATATAATTGCTTGAGCACTTGGGCTATTCCTCTCCAGGTTTGAGACAGCAGAAATAGCAGGCAGTGTGGCCATTCTCGCAATGGAAGACGGGAATACTCAAGGGTTCAAGGCAAATGCAGCAATCAGGCACCCCTAATAAATGGACCCATTGCTGGATGAATCGTCGTTTCCACCATCCTCGTTATTGGGGTTAGTCGCCAGGCCTCCTACTCAAACTCTAATAAACTTCTCACTTCTACGTATAAATTTGGCTTCTATGAATGGCTATGACACCTATTTATAGAAAAGCTTCTAATTCTTTATGATTGACCAATTGAACCCAGAAGTTAGGTTATATAAATTCTAAACACACAAAACAAGAATAACCAAGTTTTTATATACACTGAAGAGTCGAGAGGTACCCTAGAAAAATCAAATAGTGATAGGGTATTAATTGTGACGTAAATCTACACTCAAGGGTTAATGGCTAAGTGGGCTTCACAGAAATGGACTCATGGCATGATGAGTCGTTTCCTCTCCCCCTTCCTCTTGAACCTCTTCCTCTCCCATTGCCTTCTTTTCCACCAAACAGCGTCCATTAGCATTTAGCAAGGAACTCTTCGTAGTTCATAGCCTCCTACTCAAACATAAATGAACTTCTCATTCATTTGATTTTATTTGAACTTTTTAAAGTTTTTTTCCTCTAATTTTAATTTCAAAAACCACTATTTATAGAGGTCACATCCCCTAGTATATTTATAACTTATAATTTTTTTAATCAATATTTATCATTTTTTGTTATTTTTATTTATTAAACACTAACTCTAAGATTAAATATTTAAAATTTTATAAATTTTGAGATAATATATATATAGTAAAAATAATTTTAATTAATTATAATTTAAATTAATAAGGATTAAATTAATAAAATATTTAAAAAGATAAAAAATGATTAAACTTACTCAAACTAAACCGATAAATTTTCACTTAAGTATTGATGCTGCCTTTTTCTATATTTGTTTTTGCATCAAGTTAAACACTTAATATTACAGAAGTTGTTCAATTGTTAAATTTAAATTTATTTACCACTTAATTCCCGAGTTGAAAGGTAACTCTGCTACATTATTTGTCAAACAGGAAGAATGACTTTCATATAGACAGTAAGCTTAGACTAAACAAGTAATTAAGGAGTATCCACCTGCACATTTCAAGTGACCATTGTTTCATTTCTAATATGTGTACATGGATACCCCTCATCTTTTAGTCTACTCAAATTGATAGATTAAGACTATACAATAATTTCTCAAGAATAAAGAAGAAAATTCCCGTCCCATTCCACTCAAATGTAAATTGTTTCATGAGAAAATTTTCGGATACTTCTTGTACCCAGGATAGATAAATAGACTAAGCCAATATTTAAATATGTCAGACTATCACTGAAACATTACTTAATATGCTGCTTCTCACTGAGTTAATCTACTTATCTAAATAGAATGTACTTAAGAATTTCTCATAAATAGCATCACCCCAAAAGCAAGCTCCAATAATCCAATTCCAAACCACTTCTCTTGATGTGTTTTGAGGGTAGCAGAACCCTCAGAAGCAACTGCCCTTATTCTGTGAATTCTCGAGCAACCCAAATAGTAAGACTCACTGCTAATATTTAGGGCCATGGGTCTATAGTATATCAAGTTATGAAAGGAAAATCTAAACTGCAAAGAATATGTACAACTTGACTATCATTACATTAATTAAAAACAAGGGCATTTTATTTTCATAACGAGTTAAATTATTTCATTACTAAAAAGGCTAAATTTTTTGGGGCTTTTACCATATTGTATGCAATGAAAAATAAACTGCTTTTGAAAGTTTCTTCATGTAGTATTTTTTTCCAGACCGTTACTCTTCGTTATCCTCAATTCTGATTTTTAAATTGGTCTGCCCGGAAGAACAACAAAAATCGGGTGCAATCAAAAGAAACCATTCTGAAGGAGACTTAGAATTCACAATTCCCCATTGACTATAGGCATAACCCTGCAAGTATGTACAGCTTCCTTGGGATCTAGTCAGGGTCTCATAAAAAACAAACCCAACTTTGGATGAGTTCATGGGGCCAATGGAACTATCAGAGACCACATTCTCTAGACCCTCCACATTATTGTCGAGAAGAAATAGAATCAAAGAGACAGAAATATTTACCATGCGTATTGAAAAGGTATTGTGGAGCCCTAAGTAGTTACTACTGAAGTGGGGGTATAGCTCTTTGTATGAATCAACATAATCGCAGCCTGAATGTGGGCATAAGCATGGTGTTCAATCCTCTTGCTGAAACTCATGTTCTCTACACAGCCATATTTTGCGTTTAGGGAAGAGACCTCAAGAGATTCCATAACCTTCTCAATGAAGAAGCCCCTGCCATAGTTTCCAATGGGAATATTCGTTGAGACAGCAAGAAGAGCAACAATGAAGATGGGAAGACACAAGGGTTCTAAGCAGATGCAGCAATCAAGCACATCAGGTCTGTAATCGTCCCAGCAATTGACGACTTCATGTTCCAGCTCAGTTTCTTTACTTTCTTCTTTTGTAGTGCTTCTTGTTCATCTTCTACCTCTTCTTCTTTTGCCATATATAATATAATAATGGGAAGTGCGTTCCTGAGAGCTTTTGAGCTCTCAACCCTTGAATCTCTATGGAGATTTGTATTTTAATATTATTATAAAAAAAGTGCAAGTTCTTACAGAAATTCAATGACTGAGAACTGGAACGCTTGAACGCTGACTCATAGTAGCAAGATCTTATAATGATTAATAGGACGTACAATTATATATAAATTCTATAGAGGATTTAGATCTACCTGTGAAAAAGAACGACTTGACATGCTTAATCAATCTATGGTCACGGGTTCCATCAAGTCATCGTTTACCGAATATGAGTAATCTGCATTGAAAAATTTGTATTCCTGTAAGAGGTAGATGGCAAACCCTAATTTTTCATACAGATATTAAAAAAATGCTACTGAGGTATTAATGGTTAGTATATCTGCGTTCCCAATTTAATCCCTGTTCAAGGAAAGGAATTATTTAGGGTAATGAAAGATATACCTTCACTGTAGTATCCAGATACATAAAAGAAATTAAGTACTGGGGATTGAACTTTATCTTTTCGGTCCTAAGAAGGGGTGGGATGAGGGAAAAGTGGGGTTTCCCCTCATTTAAAAAAGGATAGGTACAGTTAGGCTACCACAATTGCGTTTCGGACATTTCCTTCTTCCGTGAACTGGGTTTGAATTTTATAATTTACTTTGCTCAGTGAAAGCCGAACTCTAGACTAATTAAGTGCGTAAATTTGATTTATTTGATTTTGCCAAGAAAACTAAAAGATACTAAATTAACTCTTAGCAAGTAAATTTATTAAAGACAATACGTGCATCGATGCATTTGCTTCCAACCCATTATATAATTTAGTTTTTAAAAGAGAGAGAAAAAGGACTATATATAATAAGAGAAATTTCACTTATCCATTGTAATTTATATTTCTAATTACAGTTTTTTTTCTAATTTAAAAAAATTACAATGTATGTTCTACTTTATCAACAGTAAATTAAGTTGTTTCAAGAGTCATGAATGCTAACTCTTGTACCGTCCAATCAACTCAAAAAGTTAAATATATCCCTCTCCTTATCTAAGTTTAGGAATCATCAATTAGGGAAAATAAACTAGGAAAGGGTTATAAGTAAATACAAAGAGGGATATAATGAACTTTTTGAGTTGGCTATATAGTACAAGAGTCATCTACAGCGTACATGACTGAAAATATTAGACATAACATCTAATTTAGACAGAGGTGTTCATTACAATGAGATATATAAATTAGTGGAAACTTTATAATATTTTTTGTGAAACTGCAATTGAAAATGTAGATGAAGGTAAAAAGTGCAATACTGAAACCTAATTTACGTATCTACGGTAAACACAAAAACTTCATATATTATTATGTAAGTATCAGTAACAATTAGTGTAAGCAAGATTATTATAAAGGCTTACACAAATTACAGTACATATCTATCATTCATGCGTAACTCTTAACCTCTCCTCTATACCGGATCTTGATCTACTCATGCATAGTAGTGCCAGAAAAACTAGGCTGCTGGGGCTACATCTATCCCATTATCGCCATCGTCGTCGTCGTCATCACCGTCAGTCTCCACACGAAAGCTGAGAAACTCAGTTGCAGCAGCTGCCCAGGTAATGCCCTTGGAAAATTTGGGAATAGCAGGTTCAATGCAACTTAAGACCGCCATTGCTGTAAATATATATCAGACAGAAAAGAAACTGTCTTGGTTGTTACCTGGTCTTTGTTTGACTGATGAAGTCACGGAGTCTCCAACCCCCATTATTTATACCCACAAGACCATTGACATCACTTTCAGGAGGAGATATTCCATTGATTTTATTGGGAAAATAATTAGAAAAAATCTTAGGTAGCTGACTAAGATTACAAATTCCATGAACAGACAAGCTATGAAGTATTGATTCTTAAAAGTTAGAGTCTTATCATATTTAACATTCGTTTCAAATAGGACGTCACAATACTTCTAATCAAACTTAAATACTATATATATTTTCGTATGTTTGTATTTCTTAACACATAAATATGTTACACTCACTTTTCAATTAATATATTTAATAGGATCCACTTTGTTATGCTTATATGTGCTGTTTATGATTAATTTGATTTACATATCGTTTATAACACAGGCTTATCTATTTAAGGATCTCTCAAGATAATCAATCTTTTTTTTTTTTTTGCTAATCATCTCTTGTCCTATTTGTATCTGCGCTTTTTATAAGTATACAAATTAGACTTACTTTTTAGGTCATCTCTAATATATTTATATGTATTGATATATATTCTAATTGTCTTAATTTACATATCTCTAAGAGACCGAAAGAATCTCAAAAAAGATAATCAATCTTCTTTTGCTATGCTGGTCTCTTTCTCTTATCACGATGGGAGCACTTTCCATTTTGTTTTCTTATCATATCGATCCCAACATTCTTTTTACGAGTGCAAAGCAGAAAATAGATGAGCTGGGAGGCTAAGCTCCATACATTGTTCCAGATGGGCAAGTGAGGTCCCAAAACTCGAGCAAAGCTTATGGTTAGTGCTTGCACTGCGCACTGCATATGTCGAAAGCAACGTTCTTCCACACTGAAGTCACATGGAGCTCTATGTCCAGGTGGAATTAATATTATCCCAAAAATCTCACAAAAGGTTTCTGTTTATACCTTAAAGGCCAAATAAGAGCAAAGATCTGTGTAGGGTTCAATTTGGCCATATATGTGCGTGTTTGTTTCATTTCTCTAGCTTGTGACTTTTCAAATAGTTTTGTGTATATGTTCGTTTTTGTACAGTTCAAGTTTCATCATAATTACTTCATGATATCTTTCTTTGTTTGGACTCAAGTGATTTGTTCACTAAAAGTATTGAAAATATTTTTTAAAATGAACATGAATAAAACTTAAATACGAAACATTTTAATCGTTGAGAGAATATTCAATAGATCTGTTTACCAAAAAAATTATAGATTATGTGAAACTTAGAAAGACCCATAAACATATTAAATGTGGATCTTCTCAAAAAATATGTTTGATATTTTTAGATATCTCTTTATAATTAACTTAATATACTTATTTTTTATATATTAAGTTTACCTAAACATTTTTCGTGGGCGTGGTTTGGTTTGTAGATTCTTCAATTAAATTATGATATTTTGAAAATAAAATCATATATTATATGCTTTTATTAAAAAATTCTTATAATAAACACTTAAAATCCTGCATGTATATATGATCCTTTAAATTATAGTATTTTCAGTCGTTTTCTAGGGTTCTAGCTGCCTCTGAAGGATTCTGCCTACCTAATAAAAGGTACATTATTATATTGTTTATATGGAGAGTTAAATAACCTTTGATTAATATTCACCTCTTAAGTCTCCATCTCAATGAGCATCCAAAGCTCCTTCATTGAGGAAAGTTTACATGCCACAATAATGTGATAACTAATATATATATATATATATATATATATATATATATATATATAATAGACTCAAAAGTTCCTATAACATATAATAATTAAGGTATATGTAGTTATTTAAAGAAATTATAATTTTTTACTCTGGTTTTTGTATTCAAATATTTTTTTTATAATTTATTATTATTTTTAATTAATTGGCTAACTTTAATAATAGTTAGGTGAAATTAACAAATAATTTTTCATAAAAAAGAGTACAAAATATAATATCAAGCAGAGTATTTTAGTAATTATACATAGTTATAGTTAAATTTAACGTTTAATTTTGACAAAAAGAATAAAGTGTAATAGAATAGATAAATTAGGAGGTTAATTATATTACAAAAATTAATATTTTAAAGAGAAAAAGTTGTAATTGAAAGTAAAAATCAGGTTGAAAAAGTACAATTTTTTCTAATTATTTCATGCCCTTTCTTATCATCGATAATTTCTTAAGAAAAAGCAAATGTTGGAGCAATGATATTTTTCTTAATCTAATAAAATAAATTAATTTATGGTGTGTAAATTATTTGTAGAGTAATTTGGATCATATTGATTAATTATCTTCATATGCGTTATTTTATACTATTTAGATATGCCAAATTATAAGCTTATTAAATCTAAATAACTTCTCCGAACAATATTAATAATGGGCATAGATAGGTAATTTTTCTCCTTCTAATTTTTTTTTTTAAGTGTGCAGATATAATCATCCTCTCCTCTTTTTTATTTATTTATTTTGAGAATGACTTCTTTTAGATTTATCATTTTTATGGTTGATTTGAAAAAAGTTTTTCAAGTTATTTTAAAAGTGTAATAACCGTAAAATTTAACAAAAAAATTCCAATTAAAGGGAATGTAGAATAAAAAAGAGAATTTTGACAATAGAGATAAGAACCAGTGAAAATATGTATATTTATTACATGGATTAAAGAATTACAAAAGAAATATGAGAATTTATATTTTTGGCGCGCTATTAGCAAAAATATTATTATTTATGTAGAAATAATTATGATTTGTTAAAAGTAAGTTGACTTTTAAGTAAAAAAAGTATTGTATTGTTTAAAATAATTATATCGGCCTCTATTGAATTTTTATGGTATTTTTAGAAATATTCTTTCTTTTAATATGAATAAAGAAATTTGTTTTGAAATTTTTTTAATGTGATTTTTATCAAGAAAAATCATGATTTAAGAGTTTAACTAAAGATTTATGAGAAAGGAAATTTTTAGAAATTTTTGGGATTTTTGATGATAAAAAATGGAATTTATACGAATTTTTATAAAAAAAATCATATTATTAATTATTTAATAATTATTATTAAAAAAAAAAAAAAAAAAAAAAAAAAAAAAAAAAAAACGGAAGCTGATAAAATGAAACGGAGGCGGAGGCGACCAAATATCAGAAAGGGAAAGAAAAAAAAAACGAAAACGATGCATAGTGTTAAATAGTAGTGAATAGTGACATCCAATTTTATCCTTTAATTTGGAGTGCTTATGGGCTTCCGATATCAAAATTGAAGGTGTTTTTGGATTCAGGACGAAGAGTACTTCAATTTTGACCGATCAGTTTTTCAAATCTACCGTTGAAACACCGTAGATCTGAAGTAGAAAATCTCGGTAAAAGGTAACTTCTGAAAACTCTTACTTAGAGACCTCAAATTAGAAATCTGACACCGTAGATGGGTTCAGAAGCTTGATAAATATTAGGATATGTAATTGATTTAGTCATTTGGTAACTTTTTATATGGTGGTGAATAGTAGTTTTGGCCGTGAATAGTGGCTGATGAATAGTGTTTTTGGCATGAATAGTGGTGGATGAATAGTAACTCCGGTGGTGAATAGTACCCAGCGTTGAACAAGCCCCGGAAGTCATTTTTAAGGTTTTTGGACCCTCCGGACACGTTTTTGAAGCTTATTTGGTCAAATTCAGATTAGAAAAGAGCATTTTAGGGCTGTCCAATCTGGAGCCCTACCATGTGAGTAGATAATTCTTCCTATGGCTTACCTATACTCTTCTTGATACTTGAATATGTATATGATTATGTTTATGATATATTCACACTTTGATATGTTTCTAAAATGCATTAAAATGATATGATATGCTTACATTTTGAAATACAGTTCAAGAAGAGTATAGTTTTGAAACTAGATTTCTGAATCCATGGAATATCTGATTTTATATGTATTTCTCATTAAATGATAAATTGAATATTATTACACGTGGCATTGATTTATAAAGATATATGGTTGCCTCGAGAAAAGGCATATATATGTGATAAACCCTGAATGGGTAATTTATAATAGATGAATTTTGAAATGCATTGAACATGTGATTTTTACATATATTTTTCATTATATGGGAAATGAAATATGTTATGTACATGACATTGGTTTATACAATAAAATGTTTGCCTCGAATATAGGCATGTATACATGATTCCCCTGAATGGGAAGTTTTGACAGATGAATATTTTGAGACTGAAAGTCTGTATTATATTGAGAATTTATACTGTATTATATGGCATATGTGCATATGGTATTTTCTGTGGAGGAATCCTATTGGAAACACTGTCTGCTAACAGCAGGTGATGTTAGCCTTGGTGCGCACCTTGATTGCCTCAGCTAGCAGGGGAGGTGGTGCTAGCCTCGTGTGAGGGCCAACACACGGGAGATTATATGTGAAGGAGAGCGGAATGCCTCCTATATATGGGCGAGATGCCAGTTATATGAGATGTTATTTTGCCTTCCCTTGCTGTGTGCTTGGGAAAGACCCATACAGAGTCCCTTCGCGTGTCCTCTTGAATGGTAGTAGGGCAAACCTCAGCGGGATACTGAGTTTAGGCAAATCCTATACCAACAAAGTACGGAAGGGGTCAAACTCTGGTATGGTGGTTCTGATATGGGATCCTCCGAATATTTTATAAGAAATGTTTTGATGCATAGCATAATTTGATTAATGATTTTATAGTATTGAATATGATTTTGAACTTGACATGAGCATTGTGTATACAGTACCGCATTCGGTTTGAAAGACATGATTATGATTGTTTTGAACAGAGAAAATTTGAAAATGCGGGTCCCATGTGGATGTACTTCTGAAATGTAATTTTTGATAACATAAATTTTATTATATGAGTACATCCATATGTTGACCTAAGAGGTCATAGGAGGTATTATCTGCTCACTGAGTTGTAAAACTCACTACACGATGTGGATCTATTTTTTTCAGATAAAGACATAGAGTTTGGTCCAACAGCCACGTGATCGACTAGAGGTCGTACTTCAGTGGTGAGCCTACATTGTTTCTAGGCTCTCAATGTTTTATATTTGTAAAATATTTGTATTCTAGAGTTGCTCTGAACGTCACAGGCAGGATCCTTGCTTCTACTGTTACTCTGGTGTTTATAGACGTACACTGTATATTGTATATGTGTATGAGAACTTATATGTATTGGTTTATATGATAAAGAATGACATTATGTACATTTATGGAAAATATATGTGTATGGTATATGGATTTCACGTGCCCTAAAATTAGGGTCGTGACAAGTTGGTATCAGAGGATTAGGTTTCCCTGTGACAATCAGAGTAAAGGATTCTTTAGTAGGACCTTTAGTATCGATATGAGCCGGACATATTTATACTTCAGGTGCTGCTGAAGGATTCTATAGGATTTCAGTTTCCTTTCTATTCCAAGTTGCTAAAGTTTATAGTATAAGATGGTAAGAGATATTTATGGATCAATTACAGTTTGAAAGTGAAAGGGATAGGCATCCCAGAAAATTTAAAGAATTGATACAGATACTAAATATGGTGGTTTCTGAATGTGACATCCGATGTACCTGGTTGTCTAGATATGGTAGACTTTGATGTGATATTGAGAATGGATTAATTGGCATTATGTCATGTCATTATGAAATATCACTATAAGGTGATTAAATTCAATATTATTGGGGAATTTCCTTTCTTGATACGAAGAGATTATAGTGAAGTATCCAGTAATCTAATCTTTGATTTAGCAGCCTATAAGTTATTACAAAACGATGTATATTACAAAATGATGCCAAGGATATTTGGCGGTGTTATGAGATGTTGATATAAAGTATACGTTCCAGTGGTTAACGAATTTTCTGATGTAATTCCTGAGGAATTGCCAGGATTACCTCGAAATGTAAAATATAATTTGGTATTGATTTACTTCCTGGAACACAACCAGTGTTTATACCTCTATATATAATGGCACCGAATGAACTTAAAGAATGGAAGGATGAGTTGAAATACTTGTTATACAAGGGATTTATATACCCTAGTACTTTTACTTGGAGTGCCCCAGTTCTATCTGTGAAAAAGAAAGATGGATCATTATGAATATGTATAGATTATAGACAGTTCAATAAAGTAACAATGTGAAATAAATACTCATTACCTCATATAGATGATATGTTTGACCAGCTACAAGGTGCTCAACATTTAAAAAAAAATTGAATTGATTTGATATCTGGATATCATTAATTGTGGACAAGGGAAGAGAATAATTAGAACATTTCTTTTAGGATTCAGCATGGGCACTAGGAGTTTTAGAGATGTCATTTTGTCAGACAAATGTCTAGATGCATTCATGGACTTGATAAATAGAGTAATGAAACCATCCCTGGATTAAGATATTATTATAATTATTGATAATATACTAGAATATTTCAAGAGTGTAGAGGATCATAAGCAACATTTAAAGATAGTATTACAAACTCCAAGGGAATATCAGCTATATACTAAGTTCTCAAAATATAAATTTTGACTTAGTAATAGTACTTTCTTAAGGTATGTGGCTAACAAGATGGTATCTAAGATAACCCTAAGAAAGTAAAAGTTGCTACAGTTACAGATGAAGATCCAAGTCCAATTTTCGCTTTCTGCTGTGGTCTGTTGTCCATTCTATTTGAGCTGTGATTGGATCAGGTACATGAACATATGCTTGTAAAGCATTAATCAACTCCTCAGCATCTGAAGCTGAGATGAGAATTCGTCGTGCTGAGTGTGGGATAAACCTTTGTTCCACAGCATGATCAATGAAAGATAACAGACCATCAAAGAAGTGATTAACATTTAACAAATCTATCGGTTTGTGATGCAGATTTAGTTGTGCCCAAGAGACTATTTGGAAAATTTCTTCTAAAGTACCAAAACCCCCTGGTAAGGCAATGAAGGCATCAGCATTGCTCATCATTCTAGCCATGCGCTCATGCATGGATGCAACTTTAAACTCTTCCCCAATTGTCTTTCCTACGATGTTAGATGCAGCTAGAGCTGTAGGAATAATACCTAAAACTTGGCATCCTCCTACATGTACAGCTGTAGACACACATCCCATTAACCCACGGTTACCTCCACCATAGACTAGATGAATTTTTCTCCTGGCCAGCACCATACCTAGATTTTGTGCTGCTTTCACATATTCTCCGTCCTTTCCAGGACTGGAACCACAAAAGACACAAATATTTCGAAACTGACGGAATGCGTTTCCCTCCATAATTTCTATCACCTTAACTCTGAGTATGAAGATAAAGATACTAATGTAAGCATGTATAGAACTCAGAGAAGGGCATATTTATAATAGCTATGTGAATAGGCCGGACATAAATATAACAACTATGTGAGTGATTGATAAATATCAGCTAAATTGAAGATAAAATTTTCAAAAAAAAAAAATGACGGCAAGCATGTATATATACAGCAGTTATGACTATGACCCATATTAAACACATAAAGAAAAAAAAAAGATTGAAAAATGCAAACCAGTTAGTTGTTGAAGAGGGACAAAAGAGTTATCTTGTTTTTCTCAATATTCTTACCAGTCGACTATTGGTTTATAAGTCGACTAGCTATTTTGAGAAATTTTAATTTGAACTGGTTATTTTACAGTTGATTGATTACATCTATTCTGAAGCAATCAACTGCATCCTACCAGTTAACTATGTGCTATTATTTTTCACAGACTTTATAAGCTCAGAGATATCTCTTTTTCATATGATATGCTTCCGCCGAATAACAATATCTTTGTATTAAATATTTACACATATATTCAAAACTTGCGGCCACCGATTTTTGCCGAAATCGTAAATAGATTTTGTTTATAGATTTTCAAGAATTACGGCCACCGATTTTAATGCTTTTCAATGTTTGTCCAAATTTTTTACTTTCTATTTTGGCACCATTCTCTATTATGCTTTTTGTCTGTTTTACTGCATTCTCCCTCATTAACGGTTGGCATTAAAAGCAAGGTTGTTTTCCCTCATATCAAGGAAAGATAATTTCTAATAATGGATTATTATGGTGTTCAGCTGATTAGTGGATTAAAGTAATAGACATTTTGAAAAGACTAGATGGATGATGATGTAATGGTGCTTTGATGAATGGAATCAAAGGAATTAACGGTGTTGAAATTTTTGAAGAGTAAAGTATGAAAAGTAAGATTTAAGATAATCTCGAAATTTTAATTTGGACATATGAAGAATATTTTGAGAATTATCTTTGAGAATAATGTAAGTGATTAAGATATTTATGTTAAGGATTTATACCTTATTAAATTGAGACTCATGTTGAGATTAGAAATTCACGTATAAATAAGTGTTGAGAAAAGAGATTTCAGAAGAAGTCATAGATTGTAAATATGGATAAACCGAGGTAACAAAGATATACTGAGATATAAAAAAAAATGGTACTAGTATAATGGTAAAAAGAAGATACAAGTAAAATTTTTCATTGGCGGGTATGTTGGCAAGTACGAATTGAATGTATTATCTCAAGAGAGATATTCAGGAAGTCTAAGGATCTTTATTAAATTATAGTATGACTGATACTAAAATTAAATGATGTGTTTATACATTAGAAGTTATGACTTACGTATCTTTATCTTATTATGGTGGAAGTTGGGAGAAATTAATTGTCCTTAGTTGAACTTACTCATAGTAGTAATTATCATGCCAATATACAATGGCATCATTTGAAGTTTTACATGAACATCATAGGTTTCTTAATATGTGAGTGAATTGAGAAAAGTTAAACTTTGGAAATCTAATTTGGAATAACATGCAATAGATAAAATATACCTTATCTAAATTGATGATGCTAGCTTGGAGAGCATGCTTCAAGCATATGTTTTTGAGATTGGTAGGAGATTTCTTAGCAGAATTTGTCTATAATAAAATGATATTAGAAGATTTAAACCTTATGTAAGAGGTGTTACAAATGTCCTGTTAAATGACTCAGTGGAGTTATATTTATTATAAGATGTTATTGATAAAGTGAAATTGATTAGAAAAAGAATCCTGGAAACTCAATACAAGTCAAAAGTTTACAAGGACTATGAATGTTGAGCACTAGGAATTTTCAGTTGGTGATCATATATTCTTTAATGACTCACCATGAAAGAGGTAATGAGATTTGGAAAGAAAGGGAAGTTACCCTCTCGGTATATAGAGTTATTTGAATTCTTGATAGAATCGGTTCAGTGGCTTATTGTTTGGTTTTATCACTTGCATTAGATAATGTTTATTCAGTTTTTTTCATATATCTATACTACAGAAATATTTACTGGATTCTACACATGTTATACAATGTCCATAGATTCAGTTACAAAAAGATTAACCTATGAGGAACAACCAGTAGCAATAGCGGGCAGATAAATAAAGAAGTTACTGTAAAAAAAGAAGAAATACCTACAGTAAAGGTGATATGGAAAAATCACTCTTCTGATGAAGCTACTTGAAAAAGGAAAAATGATATATGTGTCAGATATCTGTATTTGTTTGAATAATGAGGTTAGTGTTTATCTGCAACTGTGGTGATGAAATTCGGGGACCGAATTTCTTTAAGGGGGGAAGAATGTAATAACCGTAAAATTTAACAAAAAAATTCCAATTAAAGGGAATGTAGAATAAAAAAGAGAATTTTGACAATAGAGATAAGAACCAGTGAAAATATGTATATTTATTACATGGATTAAAGAATTACAAAAGAAATATGAGAATTTATATTTTTGGCGCGCTATTAGCAAAAATATTATTATTTATGTAGAAATAATTATGATTTGTTAAAAGTAAGTTGACTTTTAAGTAAAAAAAGTATTGTATTGTTTAAAATAATTATATCGGCCTCTATTGAATTTTTATGGTATTTTTAGAAATATTCTTTCTTTTAATATGAATAAAGAAATTTGTTTTGAAATTTTTTTAATGTGATTTTTATCAAGAAAAATCATGATTTAAGAGTTTAACTAAAGATTTATGAGAAAGGAAATTTTTAGAAATTTTTGGGATTTTTGATGATAAAAAATGGAATTTATACGAATTTTTATAAAAAAATCATATTATTAATTATTTAATAATTATTATTAAAAAAAAAAAAAAAAAAAAAAAAAAAAACGGAAGCTGATAAAATGAAACGGAGGCGGAGGCGACCAAATATCAGAAAGGGAAAGAAAAAAAAAACGAAAACGATGCATAGTGTTAAATAGTAGTGAATAGTGACATCCAATTTTATCCTTTAATTTGGAGTGCTTATGGGCTTCCGATATCAAAATTGAAGGTGTTTTTGGATTCAGGACGAAGAGTACTTCAATTTTGACCGATCAGTTTTTCAAATCTACCGTTGAAACACCGTAGATCTGAAGTAGAAAATCTCGGTAAAAGGTAACTTCTGAAAACTCTTACTTAGAGACCTCAAATTAGAAATCTGACACCGTAGATGGGTTCAGAAGCTTGATAAATATTAGGATATGTAATTGATTTAGTCATTTGGTAACTTTTTATATGGTGGTGAATAGTAGTTTTGGCCGTGAATAGTGGCTGATGAATAGTGTTTTTGGCATGAATAGTGGTGGATGAATAGTAACTCCGGTGGTGAATAGTACCCAGCGTTGAACAAGCCCCGGAAGTCATTTTTAAGGTTTTTGGACCCTCCGGACACGTTTTTGAAGCTTATTTGGTCAAATTCAGATTAGAAAAGAGCATTTTAGGGCTGTCCAATCTGGAGCCCTACCATGTGAGTAGATAATTCTTCCTATGGCTTACCTATACTCTTCTTGATACTTGAATATGTATATGATTATGTTTATGATATATTCACACTTTGATATGTTTCTAAAATGCATTAAAATGATATGATATGCTTACATTTTGAAATACAGTTCAAGAAGAGTATAGTTTTGAAACTAGATTTCTGAATCCATGGAATATCTGATTTTATATGTATTTCTCATTAAATGATAAATTGAATATTATTACACGTGGCATTGATTTATAAAGATATATGGTTGCCTCGAGAAAAGGCATATATATGTGATAAACCCTGAATGGGTAATTTATAATAGATGAATTTTGAAATGCATTGAACATGTGATTTTTACATATATTTTTCATTATATGGGAAATGAAATATGTTATGTACATGACATTGGTTTATACAATAAAATGTTTGCCTCGAATATAGGCATGTATACATGATTCCCCTGAATGGGAAGTTTTGACAGATGAATATTTTGAGACTGAAAGTCTGTATTATATTGAGAATTTATACTGTATTATATGGCATATGTGCATATGGTATTTTCTGTGGAGGAATCCTATTGGAAACACTGTCTGCTAACAGCAGGTGATGTTAGCCTTGGTGCGCACCTTGATTGCCTCAGCTAGCAGGGGAGGTGGTGCTAGCCTCGTGTGAGGGCCAACACACGGGAGATTATATGTGAAGGAGAGCGGAATGCCTCCTATATATGGGCGAGATGCCAGTTATATGAGATGTTATTTTGCCTTCCCTTGCTGTGTGCTTGGGAAAGACCCATACAGAGTCCCTTCGCGTGTCCTCTTGAATGGTAGTAGGGCAAACCTCAGCGGGATACTGAGTTTAGGCAAATCCTATACCAACAAAGTACGGAAGGGGTCAAACTCTGGTATGGTGGTTCTGATATGGGATCCTCCGAATATTTTATAAGAAATGTTTTGATGCATAGCATAATTTGATTAATGATTTTATAGTATTGAATATGATTTTGAACTTGACATGAGCATTGTGTATACAGTACCGCATTCGGTTTGAAAGACATGATTATGATTGTTTTGAACAGAGAAAATTTGAAAATGCGGGTCCCATGTGGATGTACTTCTGAAATGTAATTTTTGATAACATAAATTTTATTATATGAGTACATCCATATGTTGACCTAAGAGGTCATAGGAGGTATTATCTGCTCACTGAGTTGTAAAACTCACTACACGATGTGGATCTATTTTTTTCAGATAAAGACATAGAGTTTGGTCCAACAGCCACGTGATCGACTAGAGGTCGTACTTCAGTGGTGAGCCTACATTGTTTCTAGGCTCTCAATGTTTTATATTTGTAAAATATTTGTATTCTAGAGTTGCTCTGAACGTCACAGGCAGGATCCTTGCTTCTACTGTTACTCTGGTGTTTATAGACGTACACTGTATATTGTATATGTGTATGAGAACTTATATATATTGGTTTATATGATAAAGAATGACATTATGTACATTTATGGAAAATATATGTGTATGGTATATGGATTTCACGTGCCCTAAAATTAGGGTCGTGACAAAAAGATTCATCCAAGTTTGTAGTTTGGCTTTCGTTATCTCCACCTAGCTTTGTTGTAGTCATTCTTTAGCAACTTTGGCGACAATATCTATTAAATTAACAATTTGATATCTGAATTCATAAATTTAGCTTTAACTTTAAATTTTTAAAATGCATAATTTAATTTTTAAAATTATCAAATTATTGTATATTAGTTATTTTATTAATTATTAAAAATATAAAATATGAAATAATATATAATAAGTTTGATATTTTTAAAAAGTAACTTGCGTATTCAAGAGAATTCAGATATTAAAATTAAGTAAGTCTATAAATTTAAGAATTAAATTATTTTTTTAAATACAAGAAGTAAATTATTGATTTACTTTTTTTTAATTAAAAAATGCATAATTTTCAATTGTCTAATTATCAATATAATCTATGATGATATTTTTGCTCAGATAAGAAGTGCAACTATTATTCATATTTTTGTAATTCATTTGATTTAAAGTGAAATTCAAACTCGAGACTCGAGACCTTCAGCCTTAAAAACGACTTCAACCAATTAGTGCAACTATTATTCAATGAAAAATAATTATAAATTAGTTGTCCAAATTGACCAATTGAATATTTTTTGAGGAAAAAAATGGTAGCTTATTCTTGATCAGGTCAAAATATATAAATCGAAAATTGACAATAAAACAAACCAACTCAAGGATTCCTGAACAAACTTTTTCGACGGAAAATAAAAAGTTTAGGCTAAATAAAAAAAAATTCATAAAAAAAACTAAATACAATAGTGTATATATGTATTTAATGAAATAATATATTAAAAATATGAAAATGACTTAATTTTCAGATGCTAAAGAGGCCATCCCACATATCAGCCAATTTATATGTATCATCTTTTATTTTTTAAAATCATTCTAACCATCCAACCCACACAAGCCCATTCAGCTTTGGGTTAGACAATCTAGGCTCCAGCGTTTAAATGAGTTGGGACATGGGATGGGAGAAACCTAGCCGCCCCCCCCCCCCCTTCCAACCTTTTCTCTCTTCCTCACTAAGCGGTACTAGTTTTAGGAGGGGCTGCCCTTCTCCTCCTTTTTTTTTTTTTTACATTTTTTATAGAAAATTTTTTCTCTCTTTCAAAGAATTTTTTATTTTTTTAAAGAAAAACATTTCCTCTTTTTATAGAAGAAGTTTTATAACTTTTAGATTATGCATCTTTTTATCCAAATTTACAATATTGAACTCATATTTACCTCTTTAGACTAAAATTGAGTAAAAAAAATAATCTAAAACATTAGGCTTGCCACTGAGTAAGAAAAATTTAAAAAGAGTTAATTTTTACAAAAAGTTGAAAGGTGTGGTAACTTTCCAATGATACGTTTTTTTTCTTTTATGTTATATTAATTGTGTTTCTCAATATTGAAATATAATATTTAATAGATTAAAATTTGAGATATATGTTGCTAGTCATAATACTTGGTTCTTTTGTTATATCTTTAGAAGTTATAAGACTTGTTTATCTTGCCTTTACCTTCTATTTGCTAACTTTAGTGTCTAATGTATTTATCATCGCGTATAAATTTGATTTTCCACTTGCTTAAAAAAAAAAGGTTGGAATATGTACAGTCCACGCATGTCTTAGTTATTCAAGCTTATTTGAGAGCCATAAATCTATTTTGACACAATTACCAGGAAATCTCCCTTTTCGGTCAAACAATAATATAACAAATTCTCACGACCTAAACTTTGTAAAATAAACCATTAGAGCCAAAACAACAGTTTTAAATACAATTTTTAACGTGTTTATTATAAGATTTTACAATAAAAACACGATGACTTAGTATTATGTGATAGGCTCTCTTAAAAAAATATTCCACATGATGTTTTTATTGTGAAACTTAATAATAGCAAAAGTCTAAAAAACTTTATCTAAGTTCTTTCCAACATAATATGCTAATATAAGTGCAATATTCTAGTGCAATCAAAACCATATCACACAAGTCTGTTTCTTCCCCTTTAATTAGCTACTTCCTTCAGGCATTCCAAATTGCCATCATAAGTGAGAGATGGGTATTGAAAATATAAACCCTTTTACAAAACAATGCATAATTCTCTATTCATGCTTCTTTCCTTTGAACCTTCCTTCGGGGATTTTGCTGAGCACACCGGCATCCAGCTTCCGGTAATGATTCTGCATCTGATCGAGGACCTTGTAGGCAAAGCTGTCAACTTCATCCTCGTATCTTTCATAGAGAACTGGGAGTATGTGTGCAGCAACAAAACCTTATGGGAAAAAAAAGAAGTTTCAGCAATCAAGTATGACATGAACAATCAACTAGAAGGAAAGCACTGTCACTTTGGAAATTTAGTGTCATCCATTCAGATTTTGGGAAGCAATAGATCTCACTTATGTTGCGTAGGTACTGTTCTGAGTATTGTATCCAGTATGAATACAATAATGTTCTAAAAAACATTGGGTACAAATAAGGCAATACACTATATAAATATAAATATAAATAACATATAACAGTTCTTACAACAATAAAAATAGATAATGAACAATCTATTGTATATAATCAACCAAAATAGAAAGCCAAAAATAATATATGATGTTAGAGTTGTGCCCACAATTTTGTGCATACTAGTTTTATTTTTGTTGTTTAAATAAGGATCAAATCTCCAAAATCCAAGGTTTGAGGTTTTTCTAAAGGTGAGGGATCATGCTTAATCCCATTATACCCAATATGTATCCAAATCAAAATTTACAACAACAACTAAATCTTTTTCCACTAGGTGGAGTCAGTTACATAAATCAAACAATGTCACAATAACTTATTATAAATGAAATCGATAGATATATTATTAATTGTTAAATATTTCTTAATAGTTTTACCTATTGTTTTTTTTTTTACTTTTTTCTATCTCTAACTATTGGAGTGCTATCCATTTGATCTACTCTTCTTAGTAAGGCTTCTACGAGTCTGATCTCCACACATGGCCAAACTACTTTAAACGAGATTTTATCAATAGATGCTACCCCAACTTTTTCTTTAATGCACTTATTCTTAATCATACTTCTTTTAGTGTATCTACATATCCAACACAACATTCTCATCTCTGCGACATTAAATTTATTTTTATGTTATTTTTTAATTGCCCAACATTCAGTACCATACAATATTGCAGGTCTTAACCTCTGCTTCATATGATCTCACAAAATAATATACACGAGTATTGACTAATTGTATTATGTTACGATACCTGAGTTCCAATTGGAATTACAGAAGAAATAACCAGAAATAACAAGGAAAGCAAGCAAAAATTCTCCTAGCACTTCAAGGGGTTAGGAAACCTCCCAAAAGATTATCCAAATCATGCCTACCACACTCTCAATCTCTCCCCCATTTTTATTTACTAATTTCCTAACAAACTCCTTCTAGATTTTTCTTTGACAGCCTCCACATGTCTCACTCATCTAGATAATTCTTACGGCAGTTATCCAGCTAAACCATGCAGCCCATATACCCTTGCTTCTATCTTTTAATTTGAGGTTGTATCATATTCAAATGAGATTCAGTTCTCGAGATTGCATATTACCAGAAAAGCACTTGAGCAGATGTGCATTGTCTATGTTATGTTACACCATGCAAACTCCCTCACCCACTCATGCTAAAATTTAACTTGGCACGTTTCCCCACACTATGCAATTAAGCAGATAAATACATGCTCTTTACTCTTTAGTATATGCTGATTTAATCATCTCTAACTTTGTCATACAAGCTTGAGATTGACTTTACCATCCATGAACAATTTCCATATTGAAAATTAGTCCACTTTTGAGGAGAAAAGATTTGATAGGATTAGTTGACATATAAGTTTCAAACTTCTTCCAAATTAAAAGATTTTTTAAGCATATGTACATTCTAGGATTAAATTTAAAAAGTTTTAGATCTATCAACTGATAGAAGAAAGCTGATAGCTCACCAACACAGATGACGGTTATAAAATTGCACCAGCTCCCAATGATAGCTACAGCCCACAAACTTGCTACAATCTGGAAATGTTGCACCCATTGATCACAAATTCCATAAGAAAATAGACATTATTAAAGGTAAGTAAATGGTTAAAAGCAAGTTCCAATTGACGGTACATGTCAAGTATCATTTCAACTTAGCAAATTATGCTTTTAAGTGAAGGTTCATGAATAGCTTTATTATAATATTTAACACACACCCTCGTACGAAAGCCCTTCGGGCTTGAAGTTTGGACAAAGTTTATGTCCAACATACCTTCTACTGAAACTTAACTTTTGATAAAGAGATAGAGGCCGCAAGAATCAAATTCCTAACCATTAAATCATAGAGGCTCTGATATCATGTCAAGTAGACAAGGAGCATTTAAACTCTTAAGTGAAAGTATATGAACAGCTTTATTATAATCTCCAACAATAGCAGAAACTACATTGCTATGGTTATGCATTCAAAACACTTAGAAGTTAAAATAACTGACTACATTGGTTGACATGTCATTCAATATTCCAAATCAGGTAATACAGTTAATAATTTATATATAGACACATGAAACGTACAACCCTTGTTATCTAATTCAATGTATGTCATCTCTCCTACAGGTTATCAACTCTTTTGCCTCCCAACAAACCCTATTTACTCTTTCTACTGTAATGTTAAGATATCTAGCTACAACAAAGTGACATAATCAGGCTTAATAACATAATATATACTTTGATTAATTATTGCCATTGCCATACCAAAGAGCATAACACCAACCCACTGCGGCATTGGCTTCTTCGATTTAACAAGTGCATACAAACTCAAGCAACTTATCTCTTTTTATAAAGCATCAATCATAAAAAGTGTGTGCGCGCTCGTGTGTATCCATATCCATATATCATGCCTGCATGGGGCAAAACTACAGGCAATAAATTTGAGTGGATTTAGTTCTCAGGCTTTACTAGAGAAATCTCCCTTGAATCTGTCACAATGACCGCTTAAGTGACTTCTATTTTGCTGATATGGCATGAAACATCCTGCACTGAACTTCAACAGACTAAATTATGACCCTATGGAATATAGTGTTATGATGGGGTCATAGGGCATCATGGTATTAAAATCTTGCTAACAAATCAATCCAAAATAATGCATACCATAGTATGAATTTGAAGTCCAAACTAGAAGTTACCATGACAAGTATAAATACTGTAGCAATTGCAGATATAAACACAAATTTATTCAAAAACAATAACCAAAGCAAAAACTGGTTTCAGAATCTGAAGAATGGTCTAATAGAGAGTATGTTTTAAGGATGATTCTGGATGATAAATGATAATAACGAAGTGGGAAAGAACATGAATGCAAACATACAATAAGGAATTGCTTCACGTTTCCTCCACAAGCAACATCTTGAAGAAACCTCAAACCTTGGTTGACCTCTGCACCAGCTGCAGTTGCAATATTGACAAAGAAATCTTCTGGGACAACAAGACGAGGAACTTTAGATGGTGTCCTGCCATGACAAAGAACAAAGCTCACTTAATTAAAGTCATGCAAGTATGCAGTTCTGTATAACACAAATCTATGTAAATTCGAGCAACAAAAGAAGAGATGTAAATATGATCAGATTACCTGTTAAACAAGCCAGAAGCATTGGTCCAAAGAAACTGCACTAGCATGCCAAGAACCAGAGAAAAGCATAAAAGAGTTAGGAAATGATAGTTGAGCCATTCAAAAAGCACCCATGCAACTGTTGCACCAGTTAAAACACTGGCAGAGATCTTCTTGTTCCTCCATAACAAGACGTCAGCAGCTATGGCATTCACAGAGAGGAAAAAACATTAGAGGCCAATATGGTAGTTTTAAATGAAACATACTGAAATTGTCGTACATTTTCCACCCCCTAAAATATGGTGCACAGTCTTCTGGCGTCCAAACAACCTATTGAACTGAGAGCTCACTGAGTTTGATTTCTCTTCCTCAAAGAATGAAACAGATTTCTTGTCAGCAATTGTTTCCACAAGGCTGTTAAGAAGCTTCTCAGCAGTAAGTTTATCAGACATTGTTCCTGTGTTTCAAAAAAAAATCTTAAAAGAATAAAAAACATCTATATGATATCAGCATATCATCAATCATATTTTACAGAAACTCATAACTGAATGTAAGAGACTTTATTATTATCTGATGCATAACTGGAGAATGATTATTGGTCATATAGATTGCTAACTTTAAAATATGTTCTCATTAAACTTAACTAAAGTTACACCCATACAGCATTCTTGTAGGTCGAGGAAGAAGCACCTCTGATAGTTCAGTAGTTTAATCCTTCTAAAATTTTACTTGATAAAGTTTACCGCATTAATGGTGCTCAATCTCTTCATTGGGTATAAAACTCATGCTCTTATTGCTGCCTTTGGGTCTTAAATTGATAGTATCTCCAGGTAAATAATTGGGCTTTTTCAAAAGTTTTCTTTGATTTTTTTTATTTTGATTAGAAAGTTCTTTTAAACTCCTTTATTGCTGGAACAACAATCTTATTCTTACAGGTTACCTTGCATCCCTTAGTAGCAAGAGAATGATTCTAATTAAATCTGAACTGATGTAAATCTTTAAAAAGAAAAGATTCTACTTTTGTTTCCTTCTTCTTTTCTCATAATATTGTTCAGGCAAGTAAGCTCGCAGCTGCAGATGCCAGTAAGCCCCATTTTTAATCTCTACAACCCCATTCCATTTTTATTCTGTCTGCTCAGCAAACAACCCTTTATAGCCAATTATTCCTTTTGCCTTCAAAATTTATATCCTTTCAAGCCCAATCAACACATAACATCAGTCTCTTCTACAATTTGTACACATTAAATTTTGATTTCAAAACTTCAGTCTCTCACTGTAGCTATTGTGGGAAGGTTTTACAAAGAACAATCCTTATAAAATATGGTCTCATGATTCATGATGAATCTGATTCACATTCTCTGAACAATTTTATTCTCTAAGTGAGCAACAATAACTTGAACAATCAGCAAATTTAGCATGGACCATTCTCCCAGATTTAACAGCCCACCATTGAAAATGGGGATAAGCTGATATATGAATGGATCTCGTTAGGAATCATTTAGAAAGAAAATAAAAAGGATGAAACCAGCCAAAGCACTTGTTTTGGAATCCTATATTCTCTTGTTTTGGAATCATTTAGAAAGAAAATAAAAAGGATATATTAGCTTATAATACCAATTCACAAATTCTCCCCTATATGGGTCATGACTGAATCCTACATTCTCTTGTTTTGGAATAGTCGTTAAGTGGCGTTCGGATTAAAATGTATGCACTTCTACTAATCCACTTCCCCGGTCCTTACATTCTGTTGTGGAGATGTGTCACACTTTTACAAAGTTACTGGGATTAAGTAGGAAACTACAGGAGGCTTACACAACCTAAAAGCATTACTCTAATATTTAGAAGAGTAAATTAGTTCATTTTTTGATATTTTTCAAACTTATATTCACACTTTTCTAGTTTCAATGTATACGAAAATCTCTGTTAATAAATCTTATACTTTATACATTATTTTCTCTTAAAAACTCATAAATAGTCTAACTCAATGCACTAAAAATAATCAAAAAGTCCAATTAATACTTATGAAAACTTAAAAAGGAAGGTTAGTGTAGGTTTTTTTTTAAAACTTAAGAAAATGTGAGTATAGGTTTTATAAGCTTCAAGGAAGTTTTTGTCACATTTTAAAATTAAAGAAAGTATGAATGTAATTTTCACAACTTCAAAGAAGATAAACGTAATTTACTTTATATAAAATGTTCAATTATTCCCTGCAAAGGTTGGAGCTGCAAACTAAATATGCACATGAGGGAAGAAGTAAAGTGGCTATAAGACAGTAGATCTGCAAAATTGCAGAAAGACCTTACCCTTTGTTAGGAATTCAGTGAGTGTAAATTCTGCTTCAAAGGCAAGTAGGTGGATTTCCTGTAGTAAACTTTAAGTCAACCATAAATAAACATGTAAACATACTAGAGACGAGTCTTGTAATTGAAAAAATATGTCTAACATGTTCACATGTCTATTCATAATTGACTTAATTTAATTTAATATTTCCTTCGAGAACCTTCTAAGATAAAGATATTGTGTAAATGTGTTTGTATTGGATATGAATTCCATAAAAAACCAAATGAGACAGTAGAACTTGAATCCCTACAAACGAAATGGAAGCCATAACCTAGATATAGGTTGATTATCTATCCTTGTATTAGTTCTTAATTTTTTTCAAGAAAAACTGGAAATTAGGCGTAATACTAATTCTTAAGATTTAAAATATCTGTTCCAGCAAAAATTAGGGTGAAACAAAAAATGCTACCGGTAGAAAAGAGTGTAAATAACACACTTTATTAAGTTCTTTTTTTTTTAATTTATGTTCTTGAATGTAAATTTTTTTATACTTTTTTTATTTTTCTATTTGTTTTTTTTTTTGTTTACCGAAAGAAAGGGAATAGATTTTCACAACTCAAGCAACCCAATAATAACCTGACTAGAATCAAAATTTTTGGGTGATTAATAACTTTTGTCGGGTTCATTTTTTACACAAATTCAATTGAACCTAAGTGATACTCACCCGCAATCCTTATCCTACGAGGAGAAAACAGTGCTGAATTTCTTGAAACATCAAAGACTAAGAGCCCATAAATCATGTAAAAGGCTTCCTTTAACTTAGGCTGATCATGGTTTCATTGAATGTGAGAATTAAAGTAAAAATCATGAAAAAAGTATGTAATAATTAAGTAACTAACACATTCATTAGGGAAAGAAGTGCCCTATGGGCACTTGATGAGTATGCGATAAATGTAATCCCACGTTCATCACAAGCAGTACTTACACCATTTTCCCCAGAAAATAACTCTTCTTAAGCTTCTCCGAAGATTCTCTCTGAAAGCAAGCAGTCTAAAATTGCTGTTAAACTTTCCCACCCACCAAATCGAATGGCACTGCTGAGATCATAACACTCCAACTGCTACCTACTCATGTTTGAAAATGAGTTGACAATTTAATACCAGCATTGAATGTTATCAAAGGGAAAGAGGGATGTTTGTATAGGCTCAGTCTACCAATTTTTGGTAGACTAAACAAATAAGGAGCATCCACATGCACGTCTTAAATAACTTTTGTTTCACATCTAATATGTTGGTAGAAGGGCTTTAGCAATGTCGGAGATGTAGAAAAATACTTATGAAAAAAGATGGCTTTAATTAATATCTTGAATAAAATTAATTCTATACTTAAAAAGTGTGAGAATACTCGTATTCATAAAAAAATGTCTTGCTGCATGAATTCTCTTATTGTTTTAGGCTATACTAAAAATTGATAGATTAAGTTTAAACAAGAATTTCTTAGGAAAGAAGAAATATTACCACTCCACTCAAATGTAAATTGTTTCGTGAGAAATCCTTAGATATACTTAATGTGTTAAGGATATATTAGTAAACTAAGTCAATCAAAATAGTAAAGGAAAGAAAATTATTCGACAGTACAAGACTCAGTGCTAATATGAAGGGCCAAGGGTTTAAAATTTGACAATGGGTATCTAGTTATGAAAGGAAAACCTAGCGTGCAAAGAATGTATAACTTTAATCATTATATTAAAAATAAAGTTACTATTTAACGAGTAAAATTTAAAGAGGAAGCAATATCAGCAGAAAAGGAAAACTATTATTATTATTATTATTATTATTATTCATAACTTGAGTATATATATATTCATCTCGGTGAAGATATATGGTTACAACAAGATAAGCTGAATCTATGGAAATGATTAACCAGAGTTTAATTATTTGAAATTTAAAGATACAAAATATTGTTAAGAAACCCTATCTCTATCAAAATTATAAACTACATCACCAATAAAGGTTAACTTTTGGGGGCTTGCACAATATTGCTTGTATGCCTTAAAGTTTCAAAGGAAAAAAATACTTTTAGTGTCCTTATCGTTTAACTCGATTTTTAATTTCATTTTTAAAGTATTATTTGGTGTGAGTTTGTCTCTATTTTGTAAAAAAAAAAAAAAAAAAGTAATGTTGTCATTTGGTCCTATACCGTTAACCCACTTAATGAAATTTTCTTAGGTGCAGCCAACATGGCCTTTAATTACTTGCTAATGATGACACTGAAGTGGCTTTCAGAGTTTTTCTTCTTCTTCTTTTCCTTCTTGCTCTCTCTTCTCTTTCTTTCTTCACCATCTTCATTCAAAGGATGCCATTTCAACCGTATGAGGTGCATTGCTTGCTTCATGTAGGATCCACAAAAATATTGAAATGGGATTGTCAAAGAAGATCAAGTTGCTGAGACCTGAAGGTACTGAAAACTGTCCTTACGTCGAACATCTATTGTTCTGTAGGAAGATTGGATGTTGCCGCACATGTTAGAATCATACAAAATGATCGAGGCTCGCGTGGCAGCTAAGTTGAAAGATTACGGCAAATAATTTAATGATGTTAGATTAAAAGACAACATTAAACATTTTTTAATAAAATTAAAGGTAAAATTGAACAAAATAATATTTCAAAACGAAATTGAATATTAATTTAAATTTTAAAAGTGAAAAAAGTTTTTTTTTCTAAATTCAAATAAACAAAACTATAATTTCCGAAGAATAATATTTATTAATAATAGTATTATGACTTCATAACTATTAATGCTTTGACCCACTTTGGTTCCAAACTGCATGTGTAAGGCACACACCTATTAACAGATTTTTTTTGCTTTTACGAGACAAATATAAACACCCTTCAGTAAACTGTCTAAGCTAGAACCGAAGAATACCAAAAGAAAACCAGCAAATTAATAATAATTTAGTCTTTAAATTTATACACTCACATAATTTTAGCGTCCAAATATTTTTCATTGTGTAAATTAATTTTTAAAATTATTAACTCATTACATGTCAAATATTTTGTTAATTTCTGAAAATATAATGAGTGTGATGTTTTCAATAATTAACTGATATATTTAAGAAAATTTAAAAAATAATTAAAAATAAATTAGTATATAAATTCAATAACCAAATTGTTAGTTTACTCTATAGAAAATTATATTCTTTAGAGAGGTCAACCGTCATCTTCCTCTCTATCAGATTCCTCAAAAGCAGTCTCAATATTTTTTTTCTTATACTGATCTTCTAAAAATTGACTTAGGATTTATAATTTAGGATATGTATCCACTATAACAAGAAGCTTCCAATTAACCAAATTGTTAATTTACTCTATAGAAAATTATATTCTTTAGAGAAGTGAACCTTCATCTTCCTCAAATGCAGTCTCAATTTTTTTTTTCTTGTACTGATCTTCAAAAAATTGATTTAGGATATGTATCCACTATGACAAGACCATTGTGTCTGAGAAATTTAGTGGATGGAAGCTTCCAACGAAGGTGTAAATAGACATGAAATTAGAAAAATGTATATAGGATCAGAAATGCAAGTCATTAAAGGTTAACCATACAGCTATTATATTATATATAGTTTTATTTTTTTTTCAAAAAGAAAGGCTTTAAGAAAATAATAACTAAAAGAGGAAGAAGGCCTTCAAAGGAATAAAAAATGGAAATCAGTGTATATATTATTATTGAAATGACTATATAGAAGATATTATTAAATATATATAAAATAAAATGTTTGTGATATATTTAGCTTAATTATTATCATAAAAAATTAAAGGACTTTTTTTACGAATTAAAATATGAATTACACAGATAATAAGGCCTAACTTTTATATTGCTTAATGCAATAAAAATTATAAATTGAGTACATTATGTTGAGGTTTTTTAAATTTACAGTGTACTCATAATTTTTTTAGTTTCAATTAATAATATAAAAATCTCTTATTTATAAAATCATTCATAAAACTTAAATTTTATATTTTTTTTCTTAAAAGCTCATAAACATTATTATTTAACACATTACAAAATATTAAAATGTTGAATTAATACTTATAAAAATTTAAAATAAGAGAAATAATATAATTTTGTAACAAATTCAAGGATTGTAAATGTAAGTTTATAAACTTCAAGAAAAAAAATTTCAATTTAAAATTATGAGAGAAATTGTGAATATAATTTTCATAAATTTCAAGAGAAAATAAATTTAATTTACTCTTATAAATTTTAATTTAGGTCAATTATAGTTCTTACTGGAGATTCCAGATTAACTTCTTGATATAAATATCAAAATTGTCCCGTTCTAATACAATCAAAACTTTTAAAAAAATCTCTACTCGAGTTCCTTTATCTAGATTCTTTTCACTAGCTGATCTATCTCTAGCAAAGTCTCAATTCATTTTGATATCTTTTACAGTCATAAACCACTACTAATACTGATTTTCAACTTTAACTTTCTAAAATCATAATTGTCAAATTGTGATAAGAATATTGAATCAAAAGACTTATTTTTTAATTATGAATCATAAATCAAGTCGAATCATAAGATTTAATAATAAATAAAAAATCGTTTGTAATATAAAAATATGAAATATGTATATATGGGTAAGTGTATGTGTATGTGTGTATAATACTCTATTAAATTTAACACGAGCTAACAAATTTTTTTCAACTTGAGCTGTCCCAAGGAACTAAAAATGTCAGGTGTAATTAAAAGAAGCCCTTCCCCTTCAGGATTTGACAATGCCCCATTGACTATTCTTGGCATAAGCCTACAATTGTACATCTCACAGCTCCCTTGAGATCTGGCCAGAAGCTTATAAGAAAACCCTGTCACTCCATTTTCTTCTTTCTTTGTCTTGTTCCTTTTGGTTCTTTTTCTACTTCTTTTACTCCTCCTTGTAACACTAGGGTTTTCCTCCTCTTCTTCCAGTAATCATTCTTCTCGTAAAACTTGAGTTTACCATGTCTTTTTGTTTTATTTCAACCATGATATCAATTCAAGACCCAGGCCATAGCCTTGTGGCCCAAAAGTGATCGACTGGAGCAGAAACTGAGTCAGTCGGTTAAACTCGAGTGACCCTACCTGAGTGCCTATGACGCTGTTGTGCGACCTGGCGCAGGGCATCAGTCACTCAGCAACCAACGCATGTGCAAATCCCCAAAATCACAAAAAGCATAATTGTCACGACCCAAAAATAGAAGTACGTAACCGGCACGGGTTTTGAGAATAATCTCATCCCGTAAGCCTCAAGTATGATACATATAAATGATTTTCTCATAAATAGTATAGATTGTAACCAAATACATAATTACATTCATTTGAGAGCTTACTGTATAATTTCAATAATCTCAAATATACATAAATACTCTGTAAATGGAAGCTGAGATCCTGCCTGTGATATATGGAGCAACTCTAGAGTACAAGTACAATGTAAATTAAAATCTACGAGCCTTAGAAACAAAGTAGGCTCACCCAGAGATCATGTCGTCTAGCTGGTCAACTATCTGAAAAAAAATGTAGAAATATCGTGTAGTGAGTTTGACAACTCAGTGAGCAAATATAGTTTACTATAACTGAAACAGAACAGACCATTCGCATGAGTTTTCATAAATAGAAATTATGGTAGAATATAATATTATCTAAATCAATGTATATAACAACAAACTGAAACTTTAAAGAAGGCAAATTTTGTTAAAAGAAAATCAACAATCTTAAGATTTAGTATATAAACAATAATTTCAAAATCAGATAAGGAAATAAAAAGATAATTCTTTATATATATAAAAAAAATGTGTTTAGAGGAGGACTCAAAGTAGACCCATAATTATAATTTGCTATACCCAAGCACAAAGCCTGGTAAGGGCAATCACCATATACATTGTTTTATCCCAAGCACATAGCAATGGGACGGGTAAATCACCATATTCTCATAATTCATATCATAAGGTTGGGAGGAGCTCTCCTCAACTCCCTAACATTTCCATATGTTGACTGTCCTAAGCACACAGCAATAGGACGGGTAAATCACATCATGCTCATCATAAGTAACCAGGCCAATTGCCACTGGTTATTGGAGGAGACATACTCAACTCCATACTTATTCATAATTCAATCCTCATGTGCCCGTTCGCACAAGGGGCTAGCAACTCTCTTGCTAGCTAAAGTTTCATGGTGCACCAAGGCTAGCTATCTCTGTCGCTAGCTAACAGTGTTTCTATCAATGATTCCTCCAAAATAATCTAGTTTAATAAATAAAAAATATAAGCTGAAAGAACAATTGAAAATTATGAGATTAAAATTCTTTTTAAGACAAAATATATCCCTCCCTTCCAAGATATTCCTCGGACAGAGTTCCGGCATAAACATTCATTCTCCAAAATCAGAAATACAACATTTTCATTCCAGTCCAAATAAACCATAATATCCAGTATCAATGACACATTTGAAACTCAAATACAAATTCAATTTCACCATATCCATGAAACAGTGAGGTATCATTTATAACACAAATCATATGAAACAATATGAAAGATAATACAATTATAAGATTCAATAAAGTGTATCATAATACCACATTTTCATCATAAATTCAGGAGGGACTTATTAGAGGTCTGTTCTGCATGTCCTATAACTTCTAAGAATATAAATCAATATAAACATGAAATTCAATTTATGATATTCATAATTAAAACTTTGTTTTAAAATGCATGGGCATGAAGGAGAATTTTAAAATGCGTTATAGTAAATTATATTCACTCACAGTGTAAGGGCTCCAGATTGGACAGCCCCAAAATCCACGTTTCCCATCTGAATTTGATCAATTGGATATTAAAAATGAGTCCGGAATGTCCAAAAACTTAAAAAAATGACCCCGGGACGTTGGCACTGTTCACGTCCGGAAACACTGTTCACGCGCGGCTGAAAGCACTGTTCACGCGCAGAATACTGTTCACAAGCACTGTTTGGCACTATTCACAGTTACTGTTCACCGAAGTAAATTTTGCAAAATTAAACCACTAAATCATATTTTCTGACCGTAAATTTTATCCTACAACTAATATTCTACATCCTTAACAAAAGCCCTAAGTTGAAATTTTCAAAAACCATCAAAAATTCAGTATTTTAAAAAATTTACCATGAAGTTACTATTCACGAAATTCCGGCGACATTCCGGCGAACTTCCGGCGAAAATGATCGGTGGGTTTTGAAGCTCTCGCCGTCGTGAGTCCAACGGTACCTCCGGTATCTCAATTGGACTTCTAGAATTGAAGAAATCTTAGAGAGAAGTTTTGAAAAACTTTAGAGAGAGAGAGAGAAAATTTTCTCTCCCTCCCTGCGCGTGCTACACTTCTGCCATCCGTTCCCTTCCTATTTTTTTTTGTTTTTTTTTTAATAATAATATTATTATTATGTAATAATTAAATAATATGATTTATTTTATATAAATTCATATAAATTCAGTTTTTCATCCTAAAATATGCCAAAAATTTCTAAAAATTTACATTCTAGTTAAACTCTTGAATTATGATTTTTCTTGATAAAAATTGTAATAAACAAATATCAAAATAAATATCTTTATGCATAATAAAATAAAGAATATTTCTAAAAATACAACAAAAATTTATTAAAAGCCAATATAATTATTTTGAGCAAAACAATAATTATTTTAATTAAAAATATACTTCCTTTAAGAAAAACATAATCATTTACAATAAAAATATATTTTTTATAGCAAAACATTATTATTTAAAAATAAAATTTTGGGATATTACATTCTTCCCCCCTTAAGAAATTTGGTCCCCGAATTTCAACCTATCCTACCACATGTAGGGAATGAAGTTAAGACATAATTCAAAGTTACCAACCTTATTACTCAAATAATTTGGGATATCTTTCATCCATAAGTTTTTCTCTTGTTGATGATTAATAAACATCGATTGTACCCTTAGTTAAGCTAAATTTTTGTCCAATTAAATTTCTTGGAATTAGGTAATATAAGAAGAATCTAATAAGTAGTTCCTTAACATTGATGCAAGAAAGTCTATATCCACATTACTCAATCCTGATGGCAAGGCTAGGCAATGTATTACTTTGCCTACTTCGTTCAAGTTTTCAAAATAAAGTATACGTGGTCACCAACTGATAATTTCTAGTGCTCAACATTCATGGTCCTTATAAACTTTTGGCATGTACTGAGTTGCTTATATTTTTTTTTTTTTTCTAATCAATTTCATCTCCATAATTACAAATAAATACTAACCTTATCACTCAAAAATATGTATCTGACGCGCATATTATTCTCTCTTTCATAAGTAGCCTCCTCTGAAAAGTGATTCTGCTACATGGCTTTTACCGTGGTATTTCTTTTGAATGTAATTTTTTTTTCTATCTACTATAGTCACTGATTTTTTTTTCCTCATATGACAAATCTTTGTCTAACTGAATTTTCTCGACATTGAATAACATGTGTTGGGCCTGGTAGATACTTTCGTAGTATAGACACGTGAAAGATTGGATGAATATTACTCAATTCAGATAGCAAAGCCCAACGGTAAGCTACTGGGCTGATCCTATATACTGCAGACCTAACTTTACTCAACGTAATAACTTATTAGGAGATCTATACTATTTTATATATATAACCTCAAATGATGTCATTTGTATATTGGCCTAATAACCACGGATATGAGCAAATTCAATCAAGGACAAATAATTTCTCCTTTCTCAACAATTATTTACACATAAATTTTCAATCTCAACATAATTCAAATCCTAGATACTAAACTCATCTTCGCATGGTATAATCCCTTAATACAAGTGCCTTGATCCTTTCATTATTTTCAGATATAATTCTCAAAATATTCTCCATATTTTCAAATTAAGAGTTCAAAGATTAATTTAAATTATACTTCTCATATTTTATTCCTCAAGAACTTCAACACCGCTAATTCTCTTGATCACAGTCATCAAAACACCATAAGGTCATCATCTGTCTATGTCTTTCAAACTTTTCATTACTTAACCTACTAACCACTTGGACACCATAATAACCGAGTTTTAAAGAAAAGAAATTATCTTCCCTTGCAATGAGGGAAAAGAACCTTGCATTTAATGCCAACCATTAATGAGGGAGAATGCAGTGAAACAAAAGCATAATAGAGAATGGTGCCAAATTAGAAAGTCAACAATTTGGACAAAGCATTGAAAAACATTAAAATCGGTGGCCGTAATTCTTGAAAATCTGTACACAAAATCTATCTACGATTTCGGCAAAAATCGGTGGCCGCAAATTTTGAATATATGTGCCAGAATCTACTTTAAAACTGTTGATATTCGGCGGAAAAGAAACATTTCCGAACTTATAAAAGTCTGTGAAAAACAAAGAGTACGTAGCTAACTGGTAGGATGCAGTTGATTGCTTCAGAATAGATGTAATCAATCAACTGTAAATTAACCAGTCCAAATTAAAATTTCTCAAAATAGCTAGTCGACTTAATAATACCCATAATCGACTGGCAAAAACATTGAGAAAACAAAATAAACTATTTGATTGTTCTTTTTCAACAATTAATTGGTTTGCATTTTCACTCTTTTTTTTTTTTTTTACAATGACGGCTATCACCTACAACTTTTCTACAAGAATCAAGACATCATCGAAGACAACAAGAAAGAAAAAAAAATAGATTTCTGGTGATATCTTATCTTATGCTCTTTATGTGCCTAATATGGGTCACAGTCATAATTACTATACATATACATGCTTGCCGTCATTTTTAAAATTGTTTACCTTTAATTTAGCTTATAGCCAACAATCACTCACATAGTTGTTCTAATAATACTCGGCCTATTCACATAGCTATTATAAATATGCCCCTTCTCTGAGTTCAATAAATGCTTACATTAGTATCTTTATCTTCATACTCAGAGTTAAGGTGATAGAAATTATGGAGGGAACCGCATTCCGTCAATTTCGAAATATTTGTGTCTTTTGTGGTTCTAGTCCCGGAAAAGATGGGGAGTATGTTAAAGCAGCACAAAATCTGGGTATGGTGCTAGCTAGGAGAAGAATTCATTTAGTGTATGGTGGAGGTAACTGTGGGTTAATGGGGTGTGTGGCTACAGCTGCACATGTAGGAGGATGCCAAGTTTTAGGTATTATTCCTACAGCTCTAGCTGCATCCAGCAACATAGGGAAAACAATTGGGGAAGAATATAGAGTAGCTTCCATGCATGAACGCATGGCTAGAATGATGAGCAATGCTGACGCCTTCATTGCCTTACCAGGTGGTTTTGGTACTTTAGAGGAGATTTTTCAAATAGTCTCTTGGGCACAACTAAATATGCATAACAAACCAATAGGTTTGTTAAATGTTAATCATTTCTTTGATGGTTTGTTGTCTTTTCTAGATCAAGCTGTGGAACAGAAGTTTATCCCACACTCAGCACGACGACTTCTTATCTCGGCTTCAAATGCTGAGGAGTTGATTGATGCCTTACAAGCATATGTTCATGTACCTGATCCAACTATTGCTCAAATAGAATGGACGGCAGACAATCGCAGGAAGCGCAAATTGGATTTGGATCTTCATCTGTAACTGTAGTAGAACGTAGCCATTGCTGTTTCACTTTTATTTTCTTAAGGTCTATTTGGATACCATCCTTGCTAAACATACTCCTTTAGAGTTTGTAAAACTATCTTTAAATGTTGCTTATGATCCTTTGAACTCTTGTAATATTTTAGTGTATCGTCAATAATTATAATAAATTGATCCAAGAATGGCTTAAGTACTCTATTTATTAAGTCTATGAATAAATCTTTGGACATTTGTCAAACTAAATGACATAACCAAAAATTCATAATGTCCATAATAAGTCATAAAATTTTTTTTTGAATATCCTCTTCCCTTATCCTCAATTCATGATACTCATATCCCAAATCAAGTTTTTTTTTTTTTTTGAAAAAAAAAATACTAAACACCTTATAACTGGTTAAACAGATACGAGGTAATGGATTTTTTTTTCACACTGTCACCTTATTCAACTGTCTATAATCTATGCATAATCGTAGTGATCCATCCTTCGTTTCTACAAATAGGTCTAGCACCTCAAGGAGAGTACTAGAGAGTATAAATCCTTCGTCTAACAAGTATTGTAACTATTTTTTTTTAAATTTAGTCAATATCATTCTATAAGGGGGTATAGACAGACACTGGTTAGGTTTCAGAAAGTAAATCAATACCAATTTTTTTTTTTTTTTATGTTTCGAGGTAATTTTGGCAATTTTTCAGGAATTACATCAGAAAACTCTTTGACCACTAGAACTTGATTTACACTGACATACGTCATATCAATATCTCTCACCACTGCCAAATATCCTTGGTACCTTTTCATAATCACTTATTGGCTGCTAAAGTAGAAATTAGATTATTGGATATCTCACTATGGTCTCTCTGTATCAAGAAAGAAAATTCTCCAAGAATATTGAATTTAATCACCTTAAAGTGACATTCCGAAATGGCATGGCTTGATATCAACCAATTCATTCTCAGTATCACATCAAAGTCTATCATAACTAGACAACGGGGTAAAACGAATATTATATTCAGAAACTATTGTAATTGGCCTTTGTCTCAATTCGTTAAATTCTCAAGGATGCCTATCCCTTTCACTTTCTGGCAATAATTGACCAATAGATATTTTTTTTTAAAAAAAATGTCACAATATTCAATAAACCTTATACTAGGAATTTTAGCAATCTTGGAATAGAAAGAAAAGCGACCCTATAGAATCCTTCAGCAGCACCAGAAGTATAAATATGTCCGGCTCATACCCATACTAAAGGTCCTACTAAAGAATCATTTGCTCCAATAGTCACAGGGAAACCTAATGCTCTGATACCAACTTTGTCACGACCCAAAAATAGAAGTACGTAACCGGCACGGGTTTTGAGAATAATCTCATCCCGTAAGCCTCAAGTATGATACATATAAATGATTTTCTCATAAATAGTATAGATTGTAACCAAATACATAATTACATTCATTTGAGAGCTTACTGTATAATTTCAATAATCTCAAATATACATAAATACTCTGTAAATGGAAGCTGAGATCCTGCCTGTGATATATGGAGCAACTCTAGAGTACAAGTACAATGTAAATTAAAATCTACGAGCCTTAGAAACAAAGTAGGCTCACCCAGAGATCATGTCGTCTAGCTGGTCAACTATCTGAAAAAAAATGTAGAAATATCGTGTAGTGAGTTTGACAACTCAGTGAGCAAATATAGTTTACTATAACTGAAACAGAACAGACCATTCGCATGAGTTTTCATAAATAGAAATTATGGTAGAATATAATATTATCTAAATCAATGTATATAACAACAAACTGAAACTTTAAAGAAGGCAAATTTTGTTAAAAGAAAATCAACAATCTTAAGATTTAGTATATAAACAATAATTTCAAAATCAGATAAGGAAATAAAAAGATAATTCTTTATATATATAAAAAAAATGTGTTTAGAGGAGGACTCAAAGTAGACCCATAATTATAATTTGCTATACCCAAGCACAAAGCCTGGTAAGGGCAATCACCATATACATTGTTTTATCCCAAGCACATAGCAATGGGACGGGTAAATCACCATATTCTCATAATTCATATCATAAGGTTGGGAGGAGCTCTCCTCAACTCCCTAACATTTCCATATGTTGACTGTCCTAAGCACACAGCAATAGGACGGGTAAATCACATCATGCTCATCATAAGTAACCAGGCCAATTGCCACTGGTTATTGGAGGAGACATACTCAACTCCATACTTATTCATAATTCAATCCTCATGTGCCCGTTCGCACAAGGGGCTAGCAACTCTCTTGCTAGCTAAAGTTTCATGGTGCACCAAGGCTAGCTATCTCTGTCGCTAGCTAACAGTGTTTCTATCAATGATTCCTCCAAAATAATCTAGTTTAATAAATAAAAAATATAAGCTGAAAGAACAATTGAAAATTATGAGATTAAAATTCTTTTTAAGACAAAATATATCCCTCCCTTCCAAGATATTCCTCGGACAGAGTTCCGGCATAAACATTCATTCTCCAAAATCAGAAATACAACATTTTCATTCCAGTCCAAATAAACCATAATATCCAGTATCAATGACACATTTGAAACTCAAATACAAATTCAATTTCACCATATCCATGAAACAGTGAGGTATCATTTATAACACAAATCATATGAAACAATATGAAAGATAATACAATTATAAGATTCAATAAAGTGTATCATAATACCACATTTTCATCATAAATTCAGGAGGGACTTATTAGAGGTCTGTTCTGCATGTCCTATAACTTCTAAGAATATAAATCAATATAAACATGAAATTCAATTTATGATATTCATAATTAAAACTTTGTTTTAAAATGCATGGGCATGAAGGAGAATTTTAAAATGCGTTATAGTAAATTATATTCACTCACAGTGTAAGGGCTCCAGATTGGACAGCCCCAAAATCCACGTTTCCCATCTGAATTTGATCAATTGGATATTAAAAATGAGTCCGGAATGTCCAAAAACTTAAAAAAATGACCCCGGGACGTTGGCACTGTTCACGTCCGGAAACACTGTTCACGCGCGGCTGAAAGCACTGTTCACGCGCAGAATACTGTTCACAAGCACTGTTTGGCACTATTCACAGTTACTGTTCACCGAAGTAAATTTTGCAAAATTAAACCACTAAATCATATTTTCTGACCGTAAATTTTATCCTACAACTAATATTCTACATCCTTAACAAAAGCCCTAAGTTGAAATTTTCAAAAACCATCAAAAATTCAGTATTTTAAAAAATTTACCATGAAGTTACTATTCACGAAATTCCGGCGACATTCCGGCGAACTTCCGGCGAAAATGATCGGTGGGTTTTGAAGCTCTCGCCGTCGTGAGTCCAACGGTACCTCCGGTATCTCAATTGGACTTCTAGAATTGAAGAAATCTTAGAGAGAAGTTTTGAAAAACTTTAGAGAGAGAGAGAGAAAATTTTCTCTCCCTCCCTGCGCGTGCTACACTTCTGCCATCCGTTCCCTTCCTATTTTTTTTTGTTTTTTTTTTAATAATAATATTATTATTATGTAATAATTAAATAATATGATTTATTTTATATAAATTCATATAAATTCAGTTTTTCATCCTAAAATATGCCAAAAATTTCTAAAAATTTACATTCTAGTTAAACTCTTGAATTATGATTTTTCTTGATAAAAATTGTAATAAACAAATATCAAAATAAATATCTTTATGCATAATAAAATAAAGAATATTTCTAAAAATACAACAAAAATTTATTAAAAGCCAATATAATTATTTTGAGCAAAACAATAATTATTTTAATTAAAAATATACTTCCTTTAAGAAAAACATAATCATTTACAATAAAAATATATTTTTTATAGCAAAACATTATTATTTAAAAATAAAATTTTGGGATATTACAATAATGGTCCGTCAGCTAAGAAGTGCGCCAACCCTCAATCAATACTTGGAACACGATGGTTCGCCGACAGCAACTGTACAGGACCATTTTACCATGAACAAATACTTATAAATAGGAGGAACCCAAGGTAATTAAGTTTCCAAGGTCTGTACACTTGTATTCCTCGTAACACTCATCTTCATCCATCTCTTCTTCTTCGTGTTGTGCATAGCCTTCTACCAGGCTGCACCTACATGGCTTGTCCACTTTCTCATTGAAAACTTTTAAGATCAGGACAATATATGCTTTCTGGAATCATGAGGAGTATTTATACTAATTAAACTATGTCGATTTAATTACTCACCCATTAATAGAACCTAATATTATTTAATTAAAGCGCACATAACAAGATTGACGTTAAAGTTTTATTTGTAAGACTACTCTGGAAAATTAAAATGACAATTCCAACGCAAACAAACTAAATTATTATGGAAGTGGCTGCAAATTTATATAATATTACTTAATATTGCAATTGTGTGAAATTCTAATTACTTGATATGAGCCATATACACCCGCTTTATCTGAGGCTGCCAAATATTAAAGTTGCTCAGAACTACGAATAATGAAAAAATGTTCTTGAGATATTGGAGTAGTTAAAGGGGAATATTCATGTTCCTCCCTATCCATTTTCCATAAGAAATTAATCATATTTCTCAAAAGTAGGAAGGCCAGCCTCAATTTTTTTTTTCCTTTTTTTCCTGTGCTACTAGACCCTCACTTCTGTTCATAAATGAAATGTAGTTTGCATTACTTAGGGGTAAGTATCGGTCAACCATAAATTCAACATGATTGAATGACATTTGAATTTAAAAATTAACACTCTTCATGACCAAAATATTGGATTACTAAAAAACTACGGGTTACATGTTGTCGAGTTCGGTTGAGTTGAAAGATATTGTGATCCTATGAAGAGAAAAGAAAATACATTAAAATTCAGAAACTCATTATTTTCTTTCTTGCTCAAGTCGGGTTCGGTCGAGTTAAACTATAAAAATTACACTTGCCTAGTCCATTAAAACTTATTAAACTAAATTGATTCACTTGAAGAAATTTTTTTCAATGGGTCAAATTTGAACAAATTGTCAAGTTATGCATACCCCTAAATGTTACTAACCATTAATTGCTAATATAAAACTCCATTGAAAGTAGAGACATACGGCCTTGATCAAATAAATGGAAGAAAGTGGAAATTTGAAAAGTTAATTGCTACCATGTCTTTCTGATTTATAATGGGTATAAAGGTATTATTGTCCTTTAGATACAATAAAAATAGCATTAATAATGACATAGAATTTGACACTAGCACCTTGCAAACTAGCTTATTCCTGATTCCGAGTACATTGTGAAAGTCGTTATATTTTGCCATATATAATATAATGATTAATATGATATAATTATATATTAATTCTTTATACTGAGAAGATTTGGATCTACCTGTAGAAAAGAACGATCACAGGTTCCACTTTCCAGCCATCGTTTACTGAGTATTAAATTGTATTGAAAATTTTTACATGAAAAACCTAATTCCTCAAACAGAAATTAATATTAATGGTTAGAATATGCATGTGCCTTCTCAATTTAATCCTTGGTACAACAGCTCAATTAAGGGGAAATTTTGTTTTGCCACGAAAACTAGAAGACACCAAATTAACTCTTATTATAGGCAAGTTATATTTAATTAAAGACACTCATTTTATTAGGTCAAGTCGAAATATATAGACGAATTTGCTTGCAACCCATTATAACTCACAATTATATAATATTATCTTTTTAAACTATATATATATAGATATATATACAGAGAGAGAGAGAGAGAGTTAAAGGTAATATATATATATATATATATATATATATATATATATATATATATATGTATATGTATATATATATGTATGTATGTATATGTATATGTATATGTATATATATACATATATATATATATATACATATACATATATATGTATATACATATGTATATGTATATGTATATGTATATGTATATGTATATATATACATATACATATATATATATATATATACATATATATATACATATATATATATATATATATATATATATATATATATATATATATATGTATATATATATGTATATATGTATATATACATGTATATATGTATATATACATGTATATATGTATATATATATGTATATATATATATATTACTTGATATATATAACTCTTCATCCCTTCTCTTGTACCAGACCCCTTGATGTTATACTCATACATAGTGTATATGTAATGTCAGAAAAACTAGGCTGCTGGGGCTACATCAATCCCATTATCACCATTGTCATCGTCGTCATCACCATCATTCTCCACACAGAAGCTAAGAAGCACAGTTGCGGTGGTGGCCCATATTATGCCCTTGGAAAACTTGGGAACAGACAATGGTGATAATGGGATTGATGTAGCCCCAGCAGCCTAGTTTTTCTGACACTACATATACACTATGTATGAGTATAACGTCAAGGGGTTTGGTACAAGAGAAGGGATGAAGAGTTATATATAGCTGTTCCCAAGTTTTCCAAGGGCACAATATGGGCCGCCACCGCAACTATGCTTCTTAGCTTCCGTGTGGAGAATGATGGTGATGACGACGATGACAATGGGGATAATGGGATTGATGTATCCCCAGCAGCCTAGTTTTTCTGACACTACATATACACTATGTATGAGTATAACATCAAGGGGTCTGGTACAAGAGAAGGGATGAAGAGTTATATATAGCTGTTCCCAAGTTTTCCAAGGGCATAATACGGGCCGCCACCGCAACTGTGCTTCTTAGCTTCCGTGTGGAGAATGATGGCTATGACGACGATGATATCACCATTGTCATCGTCGTCATCACCATCATTCTCCACACGGAAGCTAAGAAGCACAGTTGTGGTGGCGGCCAGTATTATGCCCTTGGAAAACTTGGGAACAGCTATATATAACTCTTCATCCCTTCTCTTGTACCAGACCCTTGATGTTATACTCATACTGTCATACATAGTGTATATGTAGTGTCAGCAAAACTAGGCTGCTGGGGCAACATCAATCCCATTATCACCATTGTCATCGTCGTCGTCACCATCATTCTCCACACGGAAGCTAAGAAGCACAGTTGTGGTGGCGGCCCATATTATGCCCTTGGAAAACTTGGGAACAGCTATATATAACTCTTCATCCCTTCTCTTGTACCAGACCCCTTGACGTTATACTCATACATAGTGTATATGTAGTGTCAGAAAAACTAGGCTGCTGGGGATACATCAATCCCATTATCACCATTGTCATCGTCGTCATCACCATCATTCTCCACACGGAAGCTAAGAAGCACAGTTGCGGTGGCGGCCCATATTATGCCGTTGGAAAACTTGGGAACAGCTGGTTCTATGCAACTCAAGACTACCATTGCTGTAAATATATATCAGACAAAGATTTCAGACAGAAAAGAAAATGTCTTGATTGTTGACTGGTCTTTGTTTGCCTGATGAAGTCATGGACTCTCCAACCCCCATTATTTATACCCACAAGATCATTGACATCACTTTCGAGTGGGAATATTCCATCGACTTTTTTTTTTTGGAAACTAATTAGAAAAAATCTTAGGCAGTTGACTCAGTTTACATTAAAAAAAAAATAGAGTTTTATTGTGTTTGACTCTGGTTTCTAATTAAACTTCAGCACTGTATATTTTTCTAATTGAACTTGAACCTTTAAAATTCATATTTATCACATATTATTGATGATTGGGTTTAATCTGATTATCTTTTGTAAACGGGCTTCGCTATCTAATCGATCTTCTTTTCTTTGCTAGTTTCTTGATCTATTTTGTACCCGTGCTTTTTATTCGTAATCATGTGTTAGACTTATTTTTATGAGACTTGCCTTTGAAATAATACGTATTTATTTATGAGACTCACCTTTGAAGACCACACATGAATTTAAGAATCTGTCAAGGTAATCAATCTTCTTTTTATGTGTTGATCTGACTTTCTTATTATGATGGGAGCACTTTTCATTTTGCCCTCTTGTCAGATCCCAACATTCTTTATGAGTGAAAAGCAGATGATGGATGACTTGGAAAGCCTATACTCTATACATTGTTCCAGGTGGGCAAAGTTTGAGCAAAGCTCATGGCTAGTGTTTGCAGTGCGCACTGCATACGCGGAGAACAACGTTCTTGCACACTGCAGTCACATGCAACTCTATGTACAGGTGGATTATCCCAAAAATCTAGCAAAAAGGTGAACATTTAAAGTTTAAAGGCCAAATAATTAAGGGCAAAGATCTGTGTAGGGTTTTGACCAAATGTGATGTGTTTTACTTTTCAAATAGTTGTGGGGTTCTAAGAGAAAAGACTTGGCTTTATATTCGTTTTTGTATAGTTCAAGTTTCATCTTAATTACTTAATGGCATCTTTCTTTGTGGGGTCTCAAATGACATGTTCATTGACAAAGTCGAGAAAATTTTAAAATTAAAATCATGACATTTTGTCCTTTTCTAGGGTTAACCTAGTTGCCTATGAAGGATTATGCTGATCTAAGAAGCACTTTATTATATTGTGTATATAGTTGATTATATTACTAATATCCCTCCATATGTACATTTTATACTCAAAATGACATTTCACCTAAAGAACAAAGGTTCACTTTTTAAAAATATTAATTTGGAGAGAGTTTTAGGCTTTGTACTCTCTGTCCAAAAGACAATTAGTTTTAATTTCCATCCAACTAGCTAGATGGAGAGATAATCTTGGTAGTCACGAAAGAAAAACGCCATTCCACTTATTTGTGATCAAGTTGATATTATTAAAATATGCTAATAAAATATTTTACTTTTTTTTAACAATAAAATATTCTATTTAATTGCATTTGATAATGGTTAACGTAACTCTTATATTTGTAATTGTTACATGACTCTTTTTTTTTAAATAATTTTAACTATCAAAATAGTGAGAGGTTATTATTTTTAAAATTATAACAAGTAATAAATAATTATTATTTTTAAAATATAAGTAGTGTGTTTTTTTCAACTTCCAACTATTTCTTTTTATTAATTTTAAAATTTAATTATTATTAAATTTATAAAAATTATAAAATATAAATTAATTTCTAAATAAATAAAAAGTGAATAGAGATGCGCATTAGTGCATGTCAAGTCACTATTATTTCTATATTAATATGATCACTTTGGAGTTTTTTGGTTTATTTTATAATTATTGTTTATAAAATTAGTTATAGTATAAAAAAACACATAATAGCTTATTTCTAATGGTGATTACTTATAATATTGGTTACTTTAAAGACGATGGAGAATTTTTTTAATAAAAAAAAATCATGACTACTCTTTAAATTAAGAAGGGCATCTTAGTTCAGGGTGAGAGTAGGTTCGTGGACTCATTGAATACTTACGGGAAATTTATAGATAAATCTCGACTGAGAGACAAATGACAAGTTCCAAACTCAAAACTACATCCGTAAGTTACAAATCTGTTCCTTTACCACTTTACTCATTTTTTGGTGGCTATGAGTAATTTTAAATAACTAAAAAAATTAAGGTTAATGATTAGTTATATAAATATTCAAAATTTTAATTTTATTTATTTATTTATTTTTAATAAATAAAGTAAATAAAAAAAGGTGAATTGATCTGCAAAGAAATAAAGTTGTACTCCACTAATTGTAGCTATAACGTAGCATACGAGTATGCAAAAATTCTAAAATTTTAAAATCTAAATAAAGGAAAAACTGAAACAATAACTCGTTCTTCAAGGGTAAATCTCGCGACAATAAACTCGTGAAGCTTAATCTAGAAGACCTGTGCAAGAAGCCCAAACATGCACACTCTTAAGTCAATTCTGATTGTCAACAATTGATCTGCTCAGAAGAACCCCCAAAATATCAGGTGCAATAGGAAAAAGACCTGCTGAAGAAGATTGGGATTCAAAATGCCCCTTTGGCTATTCTTGGCATATGACTCTATCAACAAATGGCCTTCCTTGAGATTTAGCCGATTAGACCCAATGAAACTAACATTGATCACATTCCCTAGATGCTCAACCACATCATAGTTCATAACAAATAGATAACCCAAATGCTTTTCTTGAAGAACAATGACTTTGTCATTTAACATTCAAGGAAACAGAGAAATATTTCCAAATAAAAAAGGAATTGCGGAGCCATTGTGTACGATCCTGAAATGGATTTACAATTCTTCAGATAAACCAGCAAAATCGCAGCGAATCTGGGCAAATACATGGTGTATAATTATAGGAGCATTTATGATTGTGTATCATCTTCATGCTGTAACTCATTTTTATATGGGCATGAGAACGTAAGAGATTCCAGCACCTTCTCTATGGCTAAGCAGCTGCTATAATTGCTTGAGCACCTGGGCCATTTCTCACCAGGTTTGAGACGGCAGAAACAGCAAGCAGTGTAACCATTCTCGCAATGGAAGACGGGAATTCTCAAGGGTTCAAGGCAAATGCAGCAATCAAGCATCCTTGGATCGGTAAGGGTCCCAGAAATGGACCCATTGCAGGCTGAATCGTCGTTTCCATCATCCTCGCTATTTGGGTTAGTCAACATGCCTCCTACTCAAACTCTAACAAACTTCTCCCTTATACATATAAATTTGGCTTCTATGAATGGCTATGACACCTATTTATAGGAAGCTTCGAAGCCTTTATGATTGGCCAATTGAACCCAGAAGTTAGGTTTTATAAATTCTAAACACACAAAACAAGAATAGCCGAGTTTTTATACACTGAAGAGTCAAGAGGTGCTCTAGAAAACTCAAATCTACACTCAAGGGTTTATGGTTAAGTGAGCTTCCACAGAAATGCACTCATGGCGAGATGAGTCATCGTTTCCTCTCCTCCTTCCTCTTGAACCTCTTCCTCTCCCATTGCCTCCTTTTCCACCAAACAGCGTCCATTAGCATTTAGCAAGGAACTTTTCATAGTTCATAGCCTCCTACTCAAACATAAATGAACTTCTCATTCATTTGATTTCATTTGAAATTTTTTAAGTTTTTTTCTATAATTTTAATTTAAAAAATAATAAATAATTTCCCACCAAAAAACTGATTAAACTTAGTCAAATTACACTGATAAACATCGCCAATATGTCCAACTCATTACCTACTTGTTTTTTGTCCTATTATGAGTAATTATATATATATATATATATATATATATATATATATATATATATATATATATATATATATAGCAGTAATTTTATATATTTTGAATATAAAATTAATTTTACTTGAGTACTAATGCAGCCTTTTGCTACAATTACTTTTTTGTGTGAATCTGAATATATAACATTGCAGAAGTTGCTCAGTTATTGAATTTAAAGAAGAATAACTTTCGTATTGGCAGTAAGCTTAGACTAAACAAGTAATTAAGGAGTATCCAACTGCACATTTCAAGTAACTATTGTTTTATTTCTAATATGTGTACATGGATACTTCTCATCTTTTAGTTTACTCAAAATTGATAGATTAAGACTATACAATAATTTCTCAAGAAAAAAGAAGAAAATTCCCGTCCCATTCCACTCAAATGTAAATTGTTTCGTGTAGATAAATAGACCAAGTCAATATTTGAATATGTCAGACTGTCACTGAAACATTACATAGCTATTACGTTGCTTCTCACTGAGTTAATCTACTTATCTAAATAGAATGTACTTTAGAATTTCTCAAAAATAGTATCTCGCCAAGAGCAAGCTCCAATAATCCAATTCTAAACTCTTTTATGTGTTTTGAGGGTAGCAGAACCGTCAGAAGCAACTGCCCTTATTCTGTGAATTCTCGTGCAACCCAAACAGTAAGACTTGCTGCTAATATTTAGGGCCATATGGGTTTATAGTATATCTAGGTCTGAAAATAAAATCTAAAATGCAAAGAATATGTACAACTTGGCTATCATTAAATTAAAAATAAGGGCATTCTAGTTTTATAACGAGTTATATTGCCTCAATTCTGAATTTTAAACTAATCTGTCCGTAAGAACTCCAAAATTCAGGGTGTAATCAAAAGAAACCCTTCTGAAGGAGAATTAGAATTCACAATGCCCCATTAACTATAGGGATAAGCCTGCAACTACTTCACTGTACAGCTTCCTTGGGATCTAGTCAGTCTCATGAAAAAACCCAACTTTGGATGAGTTCATGGGGCCAATGGAACTATCAGAGACCATATTCCCTAGACCCTCCACATTATTGTTGAGAAGAAATAGATTCAAAGAGACATAAATATTTACCATGCATATTGAAAAGGTATTGTGGAGACCTTAGTAGTTACCACTGAAGGGGAGGTATAGCTTTTTGTGTGAATCAACATAATCGCAGCCTGAATGTGGGCATAAGCATGGTGTTCAATCTTCTTGCTGTAAATCATCTTCTCTAGACAACCATATTTTGCGTTTAGGCGCCGAGACATCTCAAGGGATTCCAGAACCTTCTCGATGAAGAAGCACCTGCTATAATTCCCAATGGCAATATTCGTCGAGACAGCAAGAAGAGCAATAATGAAGATGGGAAGACACAAGGGCCCTAAGCAGATGCAGCAATCAAGGACATCAGGTCTGTAAGCGTTCCAGCAATTGACGACTTCATGTTCCAGCTCAGTTACTTTACTTTCTTCTTTTGTAGTGCTTCTTGTTCATCTTCTACCTCTTCTGCTTCTTCTAACATTTGGGTTTTCCATGTCTTCTTGTTTGTGTCTCCCATGGTACTTCTTCTTCTCCTTCTCCTGTAACATCCTTAATTTCGTTTCTTTCATTGATAAAGGTACATAAAAAATTTAATTAAAAAAATAAAATTTATTAGACAATATTTTAGATATTTAAGGAAATATAGTCTTTAGAAATTCTTCACCTTATGTATATGCATAGAAAATGTTTCTAACATTAAAAGAACAAATAAAGAAGGAAAATCTAATAGAAAAGAAATTAGAAATAACATACTAAAGAGATGCAAAATTCTTGGATAAGGAAGATAAATTTTTATAAACAAGTAAATGTCTTAAAATTTCAAGAACATTGAATTAGGGTAATTTTTCCTAATTCAAGAACTATAGTTACTAAGTTTAAAATCTTTACCCATACATTGGGCTTTTACCTATGGACACTTCATATAGAGTTTTTCCACTTCACATAAGTTTCTAACAAGCCCATTGGATAACCTAAACAAGAAATAAAACATAGACTTAGACTAGGATATAGTAATTGCACCAATAGCCCAAAAATTATGAAAATGTGACCAAGCCCATCAAGAAAGGAAAAATTTTATCCAAAGCAAAGAAAATGGGTAGGACAAGCTCATAATTGGTAGGAATAAGCCCAAATACAAGAGAAAAAATAAAATAAAATAAATTAGATGATGATATAATAATAAGAATAAAGATTAGGTTACATAGCATTAAGACAAAAATTTAGCAAGTGGTGTGATTCTACATTTATCATTTAGGCAAGTGGCATGATAATACAAGCCTTTAGGACAAAAACATCTATATCCTACACTCATAATTTTAGCAAGTGGTATGATAATACATGGTATTAGGACAAAACATTCATAGCCCACACAAATAATATCAACCAAATAATGGAGATTCAAGGGCTAGAAATTTGCTACCTAAAAAGGCAAACCTATCATACTTGTTTAAAACAAAAGAAAAATGAAATGAATCCCTAAATCAAAGGGACCTTGTCCCTTATCTTAAGAACATATCATCATAATTTTTAAAATACAAATCTTATTTTCCTATGCATATCTTGACTAAGGAAGAGGAAGACAAGAACATAAGTTGTTTGTTTTTCAAAAATTCAACAAAGTGTATCTTAATTGTGATAAGGTAGACCCATGATTATGAAAGGTGAATTATTTGATGGTCTATATAAGAAAACCCACCCTTACAACATTAGAATTCCCTCCAAGTGAGGGAGAAGAAAAATAGAAGCAAGGTAGAGTGAGGAAAGGAGAGGAAGAAAGGAAGAAAGAGGAAGGAGAAGTCTAGGGGACTAAGTGCTCCAGGTAAGTTTAACAATATTTCTTTTTGAAGAAAACCTTTGAAACTCATAATATTTATATGAGATTTTGATCTTAGAACTTTGATGATTGGTCATGGATATTGCTATATCATGTTACATATTGATCTTGCATGTGATGTATGTTTGAATACTTAGGTTGGTGTAGATAGTTCTGCATGGGTATGGTTATGGTTGACAGAATTTTAAGTTTTGGTATTTTAATTTCTGAGAACAATCTATAAGGAATTAAAATAAATGGTTAACATAAGAATTAAAGATATATGTGTCACGGATTTTTTCCCACTGGAATCATTCCATTTGGAGTCCATATGAGGTAGCTATGGTCTGATTAGTAGTCAAATGTCAGAAAATGGGTCATCAGGGAAAAATATGTTAGGATAGCTTCGGTATTTTAATTTTTGGGAACAATCTATAAGGAATTAAAATAAATGGTTAACATAAGAATTAAAGAAATATGTGTCATGGATATTTAGGCACTGGAATCATTCAATTTGGAGTCCATATATGGGAGATATGAGTCGATTAGTAGACAAAGGTCAGAAAATGGGTCATCAGGAAAAAATATATTAGGATAGCTTCGGTATTTTAATTTTTGGAAAGTATCTGTAAGGAATTAAAATAGCGCGCCAACATAACAATTATAGATATATGGCTCATGGAATTTTACCAACTGGAATAACTCAATTTGGAGTTCATATGAGGTAGATATGATCCGATTAGTAAACAGAGGTTAGAAAATGTTTATTCAGGGAAGAGTATGTTATTAAAGCTTTAGTTTTTGAATTTCTGAGAATATTCTGTAGGGAATTAAAATAGTGCACCAACATAACAATTATAGATATATGGCTCATGGAATTTTACCAACTGGAATAACTCAATTTGGAGTTCAAATTTGAGAGATATGGTCTAATTAGTCAGTAAAGGTCAGAACCTACACGAGAAGAAATAATACTAAATTTAAAGGAGTAATAACACCACAATATCATACTATTTTGTTGATATGATTAACATAATAGTTTTAGATAATTGTTTTATCTTGAAATTGACACCAAGAATACTTACATCAAAGTTAAATTGAGGGAGTTATGCTCTAATTAGTAAGAGAAGGTTAGATAGGATGAAAACCTGCATTAAGAAATTAAAGAAATAAAATTAGTATTTAAAAAAGAAGATGAATATTAATAAATGACTAGTATAGCCATAGCCATTGCCATTGTATGAACTTCTTACCATCTTAAGTATGAAATTTTGACATAGAAATATTTTATAAAGTGATATTTGAAATGGTTATATTCATGGCATGATTACCAATGATTTTTGGTAATAATTATATTTTGATGAACATACTTATTATTGAAAGCATATTTTTGGCTATCATTGTGAAAAGAAAAGAAATGAGCACGGTCACATGGCAATCCGTGTGGTGCACCAATAGGGAACGCCCTACCAACGGTTATGATTATATTCATGAGAAAAGAAAGAGAAAGTGTGTCATGTCGGACGGAGTGAGATAAGCCCGTACCGAAAAGTAGAGAATACTCACCCTGACTGTGGTAGCTTGAAGTAAGAATAAGTTGATAGCCATCATATGAAATTCGAAAAAATAGTTATTCATGCCATACATGTCATAACTGTATAATTTTCATGTGCATGATAAAGTGCATTCATGTGACCTAAAAATATTTTTTATAGTTTATACAGCTGAACATGACGTGATGAACTATATTGATAATGAATTATTGTTGAACATACTGAGATTTAATTCTCACTATATTTCCATATCATGTTCAGAAAATTAGCTATGCAGTTGTTTTCAATGAAACTTATTATTGCCGTATGTATGATCGAGGTGCCCTATATTGGGCAAATACCTATTATTGCGGATATATCAGTTGTTGAAGTGACTGAGATTCCGGCGGAGGTGCCACCACCCGAACCAGTGGTCCCGGAAATAGTCTATGTGGAAGATTAGGGCTTATATGTACATGTATGTCTTGTACAAATGTTTGTATTAATGATGTGAGTGTAAACTTAGTATTGTATAATTAAATAAATGTTATTGTGAGTTAAGTTGAGGTAATAACTTCATGATGTTAAATAAAAAAAAAAAATTGTTACATAAATGGAGCTGTTACATCTCCTATTTCTCCTCTTCCATGTCTTCTTCTTCTTCTTGTTCGTAGCTATCATCACGGCTTACTTTTAGGAGCAAACTCATTATATTTTGCCATATATAATATAATGATGGGAAGTGCGTTGAATCTCTGTGGAGATCTGTATTTTAATATTATTATAAAAAAGTGCTGATCTCTATAAAAATTCAAGGCCTGAGAGCTGAGCGAACGCTTGAACGCTAACTAACAAATTTTATAGTTATTAATATGATATACAATTATATATAAATTCTATAGAGGATTTAGATCTACCTGTAAAAAAGAACGATTTGACATGCTTGATCAACCTATCATCACGGGTTCCACCATCAAGTCATCGTTTACTGAATATGATTAATCTGCATTGAAAAATTTGTATTCCTGTAAGAGGTACAAGGAAAACCCTAATTTCTCATACAGATATTTAAAAAAAGATATTGAAATATTAATGGTTAGCATATATATGCATTTCCAATTTAATCCTTGTTACATATAGTAATTAAGGTCACTATTTTAGAGATTTTGAGGATGCTATAAATTACCACTATCCCGTATATTTTATGTGACAGCATAAGTAATATCTCTTTTTTTTCCTCTTTTTCTTACTATCAACTTTGGATGAATTTTTTATCAATCTGGGTTCAATTTTTCTCTCAGGAGCACTCAGATTAAAATTTTAAATGTAAGAAAATACAGTTTTAAGATTGTTCAAGAAAAGGACTTAGCTAGGGTAACAAAAGATATACCCTCATTGAAGTGGGGTTTTCCCTCATTTAAAAAATGATAGATAGCGTTGGGCTACCACAATTACATTTCACATTCCTTCTTCCATGAACTGGGTTTGAATTTTATACATTTACTTTGCTCACTGAAAGCCAAACTCTAGACTTATTAATGAAGTAAGTTTTATGTATTTGATTCTGCCAAGTAATTAAACAAGTGCAACTGGGGATTCACTGCAATATTTTTTAAATTAGGGGAAGAATTGCAATGGAGAGTATAAATCCAAGTAAACAAGTGCAATTTTCCCTTATACTAAAACCTAATTTAGATATCTACCGTAAACACAAAGACTTCACGTATTATTATGTAAATATCGGCAATAATTAGTGTAAGCAAGATTATTATAAAGGCTTACACAAATTATAGTACATATCTATCATTCAAGCGTAACTCTTAACCTCTTCTATATACCAGCTCTTGATCTACTCGTACATAGTAGTGCCGGAAAAACTAGGCTGCTGGGGCGACATCAATCCCATTATCACCATCGTCGTCGTCGTCGTCACCGTCAGTCTCCACACGAAAGCTGAGAAACTCAGTTGCAGCAGCTGCCCAGGTAATGCCCTTGGCAAACTTGGGAATAGCAGGTTCCATGCAACTTAAGACCGCCATTGCTGTAAATATATATCAGACAAAAATTTCAGACAGAAAAGAAACTGTCTTGGTTGTTACCTGTTCTTTGTTTGACTGATGAAGTCATGAAGTCTCCAACCCCCATTATTTATACCCACAAGATCATTGACATCACTTTCAGGAGGACATATTCCATTGATTTTATTGGGAAAATAATTAGAAAAAATCTTTGGTAGTTGACTAAGATTACAAATTCCATGAACTGACAAGCTATGAAGTATTGATTCTTAAAAGGTAGAGTCTTATCATATTTAACATTCGTTTTAAATAGGACGTCACAATACTTCTAATCGAACTTAAATACTATATATATTTTCGTATGTTTGTGTTTCTTAACACACAAATATGTTACACTCAGTTTTCAATTTATATATTTAATAGGATCCACTTTGTTATGCTTATCTATTTAAGGATCTCTCAAGATAATCAATCTTCATTTTTTTTTTTTTGCCTGATCTCTTGTCCTATTTGTATCTGCGCTTCTTATAAGTATACAAATTAGACTAACATTTTAGTGAGACTCATCTCTAATATATTTATATGTATTGGTATATATTCTAATTGTCTTGATCTACATATCTCTAAGAGACCGAAAGAATCTCAAAAGATAATTAATCTTCTTTTGCTATGCTGGTCTCTTTCTCTTATAACGATGGGAGCACTTTCCATTTTGTTTTCTTATAATATCCCAACATTCTTTTTATGAGTGCAAAGCAGAAAATAGATGAGCTGGGAGGCTAAGCTCCATACATTCTTCCAAATGGGCAAGTGAGGTCCCAAAACTTGAGCAAAGCTCATGGTTAGTGCTTGCACTGCGCACTGCATATGTGGAAAGCAACGTTCTTACACACTGAAGTCACGGAGCTCTATGTCCAGGTGGAATTAATATTATCCCAAAATTCTCACAAAAAGGTGGCTGTTTATACCTTAAGGGCCAAATAAGAGCAAAGATCTGTGTGGGGTTTAATTTGGCCATATTTGTGTGTGTTTGTTTCATTTCTCTAGCTTGTGACTTTTCAAATAGTTGTGTGTATATATTCGTTTTTGTATAGTTCAAGTTTCGTCTTAATTACTTCATGATATCTTTCTTTGTTTGGACTCAAATGATTTGTTCACTAAAAAGTATTGAAAAGGTTTTTTTAAAATGAACATGGATAAAACTTAAATACGAAACATTTTAAGCGTTGAGAGATTCTTCAATAGATCTGTTTACCAAAAAAAAATTGTAAATTATGTGAAACTTAGAAAGACCCATAAACATATTACATGTGGATCTTTTCAAAAAATACGTTTGATAATTTTAGATATCTCTTTATAAATAACTTAATATACTTATTTTTTATATATTAAGTTTACCTAAACATTTTTCGTGGGCGTGGTTTGGTTTGTGGCAGATTCTTCAATTAAATTATGATATTTTGAAAATAAAATCATATATTATATGTTTTTATTAAAAAAATTCTTACAATAAACACTTAAAATCCTGCATGTATATATGATGCTTCAAAATTATAGTATTTTCGTCGTTTTCTAGGGTTTTAGCTGCCTCCGTAGGATTCTGCCTACCTAATAAAAAGTACACTATTATATTGTTTATATGGAGAGTTAAATAACCTTTCATTAATAGTCAGCTCTTAAGTGTCCATCTCAATGAGCATCCAAAGCTCCTTCATTGAGCAAAGTTTACATGCCATAATAATGTGATAACTATATATATATATATATATATACACACACACACTATGGACTCAAAAGTTCCTATAAGATATAATAATTAAGGTATATGTAGTTATTTAAAGAAATTATACTTTTTTACTCTGATTTTTGTATTCAAATATAATTTTTTTATAATTTATTATTATTTCTAATTAATTCGCTAACTTTAATAATAGTTATGTGAAATTAACAGATAATTTTTCATAAAAAAGAGTACAAAATATAATATCAAGTATAGTATTTTAGTAATTGTATATAGTTATAGTTAAATTTATTGTTTAATTTTGATAAAAGGAATAAAGTGTAATATAATAGATAGATTAGGAGGTTAACTCTATTACAAAAATTAATATTTTAAAGAGAAAAATTTGTAATTAATAGTTAAAATCAGGTTGAAAAAAATAAATTTTTTTCTACTTTTTTCATGCCCTTTCTTATGATCAATAATTTCTTAAGAAAAAACAAATGTTGGAGCAATGATATTTTTCTTAATCTAATAAAATTAAGTAATTGATGGTGTGTAAATTATTTGTAGATCGTAATTTGGATCATATTGATTAATTATCTTCATATGCGTTATTTTATACTATTTAGATATGCCAAATTATAAGCTTATTAAATATAAATAACTTCTCCGAACAATATTATAGTGGGCATAGATAGGTAACTTTTCTCCTTCTAAAAATTTTTAAAGTGTGCAGATATATTCATCCTCTCCTCTTTCTTTCTTTATTTTTATTTTGAGAATGACTTCTTTTAGATTTATCATTTTTATGGTTGATTTGAAAAAAGTTTTTCAAGTTATTTTAAAATATTCATCCAAGTTTGTAGTTTGGCTTTCATTATCTCCACCTAGTTTTTTTGTAGTCATTCTTTAGCAACTTTGGTGACAATATCTGTTAAATGAACAATTTGATATTGAACTCATAAATTTAGCTTTAATTTAACTTTCAATTTTTAAAATGCATAATTTAATTTTTAAAATTATTAATTTATTGTATATTAATTATTTTATTAGTTCTTAAAAATATAAAATACGAATTAATATATAATAAGTTTGATAATTTTAAAAAGTATATTGTGTATTAAAGAGAATTCAAATATTAAAACTAAATAAGTCTATAAATTTAAGAATTAAATTATTATTTTTAAATACAAGAAGTAAATTATTGATTTACTCTCTTTTTTTAATAAACAAAAAAAGTATAATTTTCAATTGTCTAATTATCAATATAATCCATGATGATATTTTCGCTCAGACAAGAAGTGCAACTATTATCCATATTTTTGTAATTCACTTAAAAAAACGACTTCAACCAATTAGTGCAACTATTACTCAATGAAAACAATTATAAAGTAGTTATCCAAATTGAGTGACTGAATATCTTTTAAGGAAAAAAAAAAGTAGCTTATTCTTCATCAGGTCAATATATATATCTCTTTCTCTCTAAAATTGACAATAAAACAAACCAACTCGAGGATTTCTTAACAAACTTTTTCTACGGAAAATAAAAATTTTAGTCTAAATAATATAAAACAATTCATAAAATAAACTTAAATACAATAGTGTATATATGTATTTAATGAAATAATATATTAAAATATAAAAATGACTTAATTTTCATACGCTAAAGAGACCAACCCATATAAATTTTTTTTTGTTGACAAATATGAAATCCCATTATTTATACATTAATACAGACATAAAAGGATTGTAGTGATGAATAAAAATTCAAGCATATTTTAGCAATTTAGCCATTTTCTTCCCCTCCCCTTCCTATGACTTTTCTTTTTTAATTGAAGATATAAGGGGAAAAAATAAAAAATAAAAAACACTTATTTTATATTAATATATTTAAATATTTTGTATCCCATCGATTAAATAGTTCATTACTTTATTTTATTTAATATGTTTCATTATTTTTATATATTTATATTAATTTTAATAATTATATCTGTCATTTTGTTTAATTTTAATGAAAATAAAAATAAAAAGATATAACAGTAATTTTATTTTCTTTTTTCTTTTCTTCTTTTACAAACCATACAAACAAACAAAATTATTTTTTCTCTCTTCTCCTCCGTTGAACCAAATAGCCCCAAAGACTAACAAACAGAAGACAACGATAGAATAAACAAATTCTATAATTTTTTAAGACAAAAGATACAAACAAATTAGTACTATGATTAAAAATTACAAAAATAACATACCTATCAAATTTTAATTTACCAAATATTATATCTCAATATTAAAAAATACAGTATTACAATATACAAAAAAAATATTATTAGAGATACAATACACCTCTTAATTTTTTTTAAAAGTTAACTTTTTTCAAAATTATTCTCTTCATTGTAAGAATAGTATTATAGATCTAGTGTTGTACTGTTTAGATCTAATATTAAAAATATAGATCTAAATTTAATGATATAGATTTGAATAAAAGAGATATAGGTCATTTAAGTTCTGATCTTTTTTCAAAAAAAAATTCTTTTAATGAAAAAAAATTTCTCCTAATAAAATAAACATTAAATAAAAAAAATAAAAAGAGGAACGAAGAGCTGCCACCCCCCTCCTTGCGACACTTTTCTAGGAGTTTGTCGCTGCGCTACAAGGAGTCCTCCGCGACGCTAAAGAAAACAGCGCAGGAACCAACCCACGTATCAGCCAATTTATATGTATCATCTTTTATTTTTATTTTTTTTAATCATTCTAACCATCCAACCCACACAAGCCCATTTAGCTTTGGATTAGAGAATCTAGGCTCCAGCGTTTAAATGAGTTGGGACATAGGAGAAACCTAGCCGCCACACCTCCTCCCAACCTTTTAGGAGGTGCTACCCTCCTCCTCCTCCTCCTCCTCCGTTCTTTAATTTTTTTTTATAAAAAAAAATAGTTATTTACTTTTCTTTAAGAAAAATATTTTCTACAGAAAAAGTTTTAAAACCTTTCTATTTATATTTTTAATATTAAACTCAGATTTACCTTTTTAAATTAAATTTAAAAAAAACTAACTTTCGTATAAAATTTATCAATGTATTGTTTCTCTAATAATTTTTTTTATATGTTATATTAATTATTTTTTAAAACATTTGAGATGTAATATTTAATTTATTAAAATTTTAAAATTATAATGTCTCTTTATTTTTTTAATCATAATACTTCATTTTTTTAATTATATTTTTAAAAATTATAAAATTTATTTACTTTACTTTTATTTTTATTAATTTTAGTGTTTAATGAATTTTTTATTATGTCTAAATATAATTTTTCATTTGTTCAAAAAAAAAAGTTGAAATATGTACAGTCCACACATGTCTTGATTGAGAGTTATTCGGGCTTATTTGCGAACCATAAATCTATTTTGACACTAATACCACAAAAAATCACCATTTTCAGTCAAACAATAATATAACAAATTTTCACGATCAAAACTTTGTAAAAGAAACCATTAGGGACAAAACAACAGTTTTAAATGCAATTTTTAATGTGTTTATTATTAGATTTTACAATAAAAACTTGATGACTCAGTATTAGGTTATAGGCTCTTAAATTTTTTTTACACAACTCATGTTTTTATTGTGAAACTTAATAGCAAAAATCTAAAAAACTTTATCTAAGTTTTTTCCAACATAATATGCTAATATAAGTGCAATCTTATTCTAGTCCAATCAAAGCCATATCACACAAGTCATTTTCTTCCCCCTTAGCTAGCTACTTCCTTCAGGCACTCCAAATTGCCATCATAAGTGAGAGATGGGTATTGAAAATATAAACTCTTTTACAAAACAATGCATAATTCTCTATTCATTCTTCTTTTCCTTTGAACCTTCCCTTGGGTATTTTGCTGAGCACACCGGCATCTAGCTTCTGGTAATGATTCTGCATCTGACCGAGAACCTTGGAGGCAAAGCCGTCAACTTCATCCTCGTATCTTTCATAGAGAACTGGGAGTGTGTGTGCCGCAACAAAACCTTATGGGGAAAAAAAGAAAAGTTTCAGCAATCAAGTATGACATGAACAATCAACTAGAAGGAAAGCTTTGTCACTTTGGAAATTTAGTGTCATCCATTCAGATATTGGGGAGCAATAGATCTCACCTATGTAGCGTAGGTACTGTTCTGAGTATTGAATCCGGTATGAATACAATAATGTTCTAAAAAACATTGGGTACAAATAAGGCAATACACTATATAAATATAAATAATATATATTTTATAACAGTTCTTACAACAATGAAAATAGATAATGAACAATCTATTATATATAATCAACCAAAATAGAAAGCCAAGTTTCTCATAATCTCCAAGTTCATATAACTATATGAAAGATATGCCAAAAATAATATATGATGTTAGAGTTGTGCCCACAATTTTGGGCATACTATTTTTATTTTTTGTTGTTTAAATAAGGATCAAATCTCCAAAATCCAAGGTTTGAGGTTTGTCTAAAGGTGAGGGATCATGCTTAATCCCATTATACCCAATATGTATCCAAATCAAAATTTACAAAAAAATAAAAAGGAATATTACCGTACCTCTGTTTCATAGGATCTCACAAAACAATATACACGAGTATTGACTAATTGTATTATGTTAGGATACCTGAGCTCCAATTGGAATACAGAAGAAATAACCAAAAAATAATAAGGAACAACAACAACTAAACATTTTCTCACTAGGTGGGGTCAACTACATGGATTAAACGGCGCCACAATGACCTATCATAAATAAGATCAATAGATAAGTTATTAACTATTAAATCATACTTAATAGTTTCACTTATTGTTTTCTTTGACCTCCCTTTACCTCTAATAATTGGATTATTCTCCATCTGATTTACTCTTCTCACTAAGATTTCTGCAGGTCTTTTTCACACATGATCAAACCATCTTAAACGAGATTCCACTATCTTTTCCACAATAGGTGCTACCCCAACCTTCTCTCTAATGCTCTCATTTCTACTCATATCTCTTCTGGTGTGTCCACACATCCAACGCAATATTCTCATCTCTGCAACGTTGAGTTTATCCTCATGTTGCCTTTTAACCGCCCAACATTCAATACCATACAATATAGCAGGTCGTATAACCGTATGGTAGAATTTTCCTTTAACTTTGAGTGACACTTTTTTATCACAAATGACACTCGAAACTTTCCTCCATTTCATCCATCTAACTTGAATCATATGATTTACGTCCTCCTTTACTTCGCCATCATTTTGTATAATGGACCCAAGATATTTAAAACTTGTAACTTGTTTTAAAATATAGTCTCTAAGTCTCACGTCTACAGTCGTATTTGTTCGTCTCTTACTAAAAATACATTCATATATTCTATTTTATTTCTACTTATACGAAAACCATGTGTTTTTAAAGTTTATCTCCATACCTCTAACTTCATATTTATTTCCTCTTTCGAATCATTAACTAAGATTATATCATTTGCAAAAATCGTACATTGAGGCCCCAACTCTTGTATATGTTCAGTAACTGCATCCAAAATCAAATTAAAAAGATACGAATTCAGAGAAGACCCTTGATGTAGTCTAATAGTTGTGAAAAAATTCTTTGTGTCTCCATTTTGTATTCTCAAGGAAGTCGTTATCTTGTCGTACATATCTTTGATTGTTCGAATATACACAATACATACTCCTTTCTTTTCTAAAGTCTTTCATAGAATCTCTCTTAACATTTTGTTATATGCCTTTTCCAGATCAATAAAAACTATATGCAAATCTTTCTGTCTACTTTGATACCTTTCCATCAATCTCCGTAGTAAATAAATTGCTTCCATAGTTAACCTTCCTGACATAAAACCAAATTGGTTCTCTGTAATTTGAGTCTCTTGTCTTAATCTTTGCTCAATGATCTTCTCCCATGACTTCATAGTGTGGCTCATGAGTTTAATCCCCCGATAATTGGAACAATTCTGTATATCTCCTTTATTTTTATAGATAGGGATTAAAGTGCTTTTCCTCCATTCATCTAGCATTTTCTTAAATTTCATTATCACATTAAACAACTTAGTGAGCCAACTTATACCTTTCTTTCCTAAATTTTTCCAACGCTTCAAGCGGTTAGGAAACCTCCCACAAGATTATCCAAATCAAGCCTACCACGCTTTCAGTCTCTCCCCAATTTTTATTTACCAAGTTCCTAACAAACTCCTTCTAGACTTCTCTTTGACAGCCTCCACATGTCTCACCCATCCAGGTAATTCTTACGGCAGTTATCCAGCTAAACCATGCAGCCCATATACCCTTGCTTCTATCTTTTAATTTGAGGTTGTATCATGTTCAAATGAAATTCAGTTCTCGAGATTGAATATTACCAGAAAAGCACTTGAGCAGATGTGCATTTGTCTATGTTATGTTACACCATGCAAACTCCCTCACCCACTCATGCTAAAATTTAACCTGGCACGTTTCCTCACACTATGCAATTAAGCAGATAAATACATGCTCTTTACTCTTTAGTTTATGCTGATTTAATCATCTCTAACTTAGTAATACAAGCTTGAGATTGACTTTACCATCCACGAACAATTTCCATATTGAAAATTAGTTGACATATAAGTTTCAAACTTCTTCCAAATTAAAAGATTGTTTAAGCATACATTCTAGGATTAAATTTAAAAAGTTTTAGAACTATCAAATGATACAAGAAAGCAGATAGCTCACCAACATAGATGACAGTTATAAAATTGCACCAGCTCCCAATGATAGCTACAGCCCACAAACTTGCTACAACCTGGAAATGTTGCACCCATTGATCACAAATTCCACAAGAAAATAGACATCATTAAAGGTAAGTAAATGGTTAAAAGTAAGTTCCAATTGATGGTACATGTCAAACATCATTTCATCTTAGCAGATTAAGCTATTAAGTGAAGGTTCATGAATAGTTTTATTATAACCTTTAACACGCGCCCTCACACGAAAGCCCTTCAGGCTTGAAGTTTGGACAAAGTAAAGATCCAACATACCTTCAATTGAAACTTAACTTTTAATTAAGAGATAGAGACAGCAAGAATCAAACTCCTAACCATTAAGTCATAAAGACTCTGATATCATGTCAAGTAGACAAAGAGCATTTCAACTCAAAATTTTAAACTCTTAAGTGAAAGTATATGAACAGCTTTATTATAATCTCCAACAATAATAGAAACTGCATTGCTATGGTTATGCATTCAAAACACTTAGAAGTTAAAATAACCGACTACATTGGTTGACATGTCATTCAATATTCCAAATCAGGTAATATAGTAAATAATTTATATATAGACACATGAAACGTACAATCCTTGTTATCTAATTCAATGTATGTCATCTCTCCTACAGGTTATCAACTCTTTTGCCTCCCAACAAACCCTATTTACTCTTTCTACAGTAATATTAAGATATATAGCTACAACAAAGTGACATAATCAGGCTAAATAACACAATATATACTTTGATTAATTATTGCCATTGCCATACCAAAGAGCATAAAACCAACCCACTGTGGCATTGGCTTTTTTGATTTAACAAGTGCATACAAACTCAAGCACCTTATCTCTTTTTATAAAGCATCAATCATAAAGAGTGTGTGCACGCCGGCATGTGTATCCATATTCATATATCATGCCTGCATGGGGCAAAACTGCAGACAATAAATTTGAGTGGATTTAATTCTCAGGCTTTACTAGAGAAATCTCCCTCGAATCTGTCACAATGACCGCTTAAGTGACTTCTATTTTGCTGATATGGCATGAAAAATCCTGCACTGAACTTCAACAGACTAAATTATGACCCTATGGAATATAGTGTTATGATGGGGTCATAGGGCATCATGGTATTAAAACCTTGTTAACAAATCAATCCAAAATAATGCATACCATAGTATGAATTTGAAGTCCAAACTAGAAGTTACAATGACAAGTATAAATACTGTAGCAATTGCAAATATAAACACAAATTTATTCAAAAACAATACAACAACAACAACAATAACAACAACAACTAAGTCTTTTCCCACTAAGTAGGGTCGGCTACATGGATCAAACGGCGCCATAGTGGCCTCATTATTCAAAAACAATAACTAAAGCAAAAACTGGTTTCAGAATCTGAAGAATGGTCTAATAGAGAGTATGTTTTAAGGATGATTCTGGATGATAAATGATAATAACGAAGTGGGAAAGAACATGAATGCAAACATACAATAAGGAATTGCTTCACGTTTCCTCCACAAGCAACATCTTGAAGAAACCTCAAACCTTGGTTGACCTCTGCACCAGCTGCAGTTGCAATATTGACAAAGAAATCTTCTGGGACAACAAGACGAGGAACTTTAGATGGTGTCCTGCCATGACAAAGAACAAAGCTCACTTAATTAAAGTTGTGCAAGTATGCAGTTCTGTGTAACACAAATCTATGTAAATTCGAGCAACAAAATAAGAGATGTAAATATGATCAGATTACCTGTTAAACAAGCCAGAAGCATTGGTCCAAAGAAACTGCACTAGCATGCCAAGAACCAGAGAAAAGCATAAAAGAGTTAGGAAATGATAGTTGAGCCATTCAAAAAGCACCCATGCAACTGTTGCACCAGTTAAAACACTGGCAGAGATCTTCTTGTTCCTCCATAACAAGACGTCAGCAGCTATGGCATTCACAGAGAGAAAAAAACATTAGAGGCCAATATGGTAGTTTTAAATGAAACATACTGAAATTGTCGTACATTTTCCACCCCCTAAAATATGGTGCACAGTCTTCTGGCGTCCAAACAACCTATTGAACTGAGAGCTCACTGAATTTGATTTCTCTTCCTCAAAGAATGAAACAGATTTCTTGTCAGCAATTGTTTCCACAAGGCTGTTAAGAAGCTTCTCAGCAGTAATTTTATCAGACATTGTTCCTGTGCTTCAACAAAAAAAAAGATTAAAAAACATCTGCTATATGACATCAGCATATAATCAGTCATATTTTACAGAAAAACCAATACTCATAAAGTGAATGTAAGAGACTTTATTATTATCTGATGCATAACTAGAGAATGATTATTGGTCATATAGATTGCTAACTTTAAAATATGTTCTGATTAAACTTAACTAAAGTTACACCCATACAGCATTCTTGTAGGTTGAGGAAGAAGCACCTCTGACATTTCAGTAGTTTAATCCTTCTAAATGTTTACTTGATCAAGTTTACTGCATTAATGGTGCTCAATCTCTTCATTGGGTATAAAACTCATGCTCTTATTGCTGCCTTTGGGTCTTAAATTGATAGTATCTCCAGGTAAATAATTGGGCTTTTTCAAAAGTTTTCTTTGATTTTTTTTCTTTTCATTAGAAAGTTCTTTTAGACTCCTTTAGTTCTGGACCAACAATATTATTCTTACCGGTTACCTTCAATCCCTTAGTAGCAAGAGAATGATTCTAATTAAATCTGAACTGATGTAAATCTTTAAAAAGAAAAGATTCTACTTTTGTTTCCTTCTTCTTTTCTCATAATATTGTTCAGGCAAGTATGCTCGCAGCTGCAGATGCCAGTAATCCCCATTATTAATCTCTACAACCCCATTCCATTTTTATTCTGTCTGCTCAGCAAACAACCCTTTATAGCCAATTATTCCTTTTCCCTTCGAAATTTATATCCTTTCAAGCCCAATCAACACATAACATCAGTCTCTTCTACAATTTGTACACATTAAATTTTGATTTCAAAACTTCAGTCTCTCACTGTAGCTATTGTGGGAAGGTTTTACAAAGAAGAAGAACAACAACAACAACAACAACTAAGTTTTTTTCCATTAAGTGGGGTCGACTACAAAGAACAATCTTTATAAAACATAGTATCATGATTCATGATGAATCTGATTCACATTCTCTGAACAATTTTATTCTCTAAGTGAGCAACAAGAACTTGAACAATCAGCAAATTTAGCATGGATCATTCTCCCAGATTTAACAGTCCGCCATTGAAAATGGGGATAAGTTGACATATGAATGGATCTCATTAGGAATCATTTAGAAAGAAAATAAAAAGGATGAAACCAGCAGATAAGTGGAAAATGTAACTTTAAGCAGGTTTTTATGCCCTGCAAAATGAATAATGGTTGCCTGTGTTACTGAGAACATTCTGCCCCTTTTATCCTTATACCTGCTTTTCAAAATTGATGATTCAACAAGTGGAAGACAACCTACCACTAAATTGTTTGCACATCCTTTTCTACACATTACACAAGTGGCTAAGGGTGGTACACAAGCAGACCCAGAGATGTATACAGGCTTTCCACACCTTCAAGAGGCTAAGGGTACACAATTGTAATAGTTAACAGACAAGTAGAATATAGTTTGAAACTTGAGTATGTATGCAATTATAAGATAAGTGTCAGACATGTGACCTTTGCCTATGTAATAAGGTTTCCCACATTACAGCAATCATTGGGTAGGGTTTTCAGATATGGATGGAAAACCTGCATGTTCTAGCCATCTGCTTGTCTAAACCTAATGGACAGGATTACTGATAACAGGTTTGCCTACTGTATTGATCTCCTTCCCTCTCTATTTTGCATCTGGAGCAAGGGATGGGCTAAACAGTATGAAGCATGAGAATTCAAAAATATTGTAAAATAAAAGTAACGTGGCAATTACTTAAGCTCTAAATACTATGTGCAGCCTAGAGAGTACATACACATATAAAGATAGACAGCAACAAAACCAATGAAAGGATTTAGACTCATAAATCAAAATGGCAACCCCATCGCTTTGCCTGAAGCAGCATAGACAATTTGTACCAAAAAGAAAATATTAGAAGAGAAGTCTATCTAATTTTCTGAGACTATCCATGAAAACAACTTTTCCTTTGGTAAGTGAACAACGTTTAAATATATCATATAAAGATTTGTGTAAGAAATAAAACAGAGATAGGATATGAAGCAAACTAGTTAACAGTAGAAATCTTGGTTTTCCAAAATCAAATAAATCCCAGGGATAATAAATTACTTTCCTCTTACAATCCCCAAGGATGAACGAGAGAGAGAGAGAGAGAGAGAGAGAAGAAGTGCATTACCAAAAAAAAGAAAAACATAAATCAGAAAAGAACCCACTTCTAGCAAAGAATGACTTTTACAGCAATCATAGCAAATGTAAAGTCTATCAGCTTAGTAGTTGATAGATCTAGGAGAGGAAAGCACTAGATGCTAGGAAAAAGTAATGACCATGTTTCAATACTAACTACAAACTTAAGGTGTAGTTCAAATGCCAACCCATGCTGCATCAACGCAATATTGGAGACATATTAACAGCTGAGGCTTTTAAGAAGTTAAGCATGGAAAGCAGTTAGCAAGCTATCATTCAAGTTAAAGTAGCCAACTCCCACACCCAGCCTGAAGGAGCATGTTAACACCAAGAACTTTGACGTCCATTTAAAGTTTAAAGTTTAAACACTTCACCTACCTTTCATCAGCAGCTCAGCCAATTGGTTAACTCTTTAGTGGCTAAAACAACACATACACCATTTGCGGGTCTCCATGAAAATGGGGGAAAAAAAGGATGGTTAAGCTAGCCCTTTAGTGGCTAAAACAACACATAACACCATTTGCAGGTCTCCATAAAAAGGATAAAAAAAGGAAAACAACCTGGCGTACCGCTGATTCCCCCACTCCGGCATAAAGTGACAATGCAGACTTGAAATTACCAGCTCAATCAATATCATAGCAGGACTTTGGCATCTCTATATTCCTCTTATACTGTACGTTGGCCATTTTCAGAGGGCCAAGAGGAGAATTCACCAAATTTATCGTGGATCAAAACCTATGAAGCACAAATTTCAGGAAAAAAAAGAAAAAAGAAAAGGAAGTTGTGCCCATGTAATCCGTATCCAGCTTCTTAAGTCAAAACGGTAGGGCCAATTGCTTTGGCTGGTGGACAGGGGAGAAGGGAAACCTTAAAAATGGAAAAATGTTAGAGACATTCAATGTCTCTAACAACACTTTGGCTTTGGCATACCACATAACCCAGCAACATATATTGTAACACTACAGAAGTCACATAACATGAAAAGGTGAAAAGAGAAAGAAATATTTATAATTGGAAAAGCAAACAGAAAATGGGGAATTTTTTTTAATTTCATCAGCATAATGCGCATTAGACACTTCGGTTCGTGAACCAGTAGGTATAAGAAAATAACAAATTAAGACAAAGTACTACGAAGTCTAAACCTCCGAATACCCCCCCCCCCCCCCAACACAAAACTTCTTTCATCTTCAAAATAACAAAATCCTTCGACGAATTCAACAACCCACAAAGTGGAATTTACCACATAAACGAAAATCACCACAAATAAGCTCCACTCATCAACCAAAAAAGATATTGAATCACAAGCATCAATCTGACAACGCCGTGAAGTACAGAAGAAACAGATAAAATTCATCAGAAACAAGCAAATGATAGAGAAGAAATGAAAAGTTATTGCACAAACCAGAGTCAGCAGAGCAGAGTTCCGAAGAGACTGAAGCAAAACGGAGAGGAAGAGAGTGATGGGTTCCTATGGCAGCAACAGTAGGAGCTTAGGTTGATTCAGATATAAACCAGAATTGCATGCGGGAACTTAATAATAATTGCCAACCACCTAACCCGAGACCTCAAATCCCACGTGACATCCATTCCCAATTCGTCAGAGTTTTAACTTCTTGTCTGAAAAGTAGGTTGGACTGATGGAGTATTTTGACGGCGTTATACACCACGAGAAACCCCGCGACCCAAGTTGACCCTTCCTTGAGAAGTAGAGACAGCTTTCGTCGCCTTTTTCTTTTTTTGGGTGCAATAAATAGAGATCTGTTTATAGAAAAGATTATTCAGTTTTTGATGACTGAAATTTTTTTATTAATTCCTTTGTATTTCTTAAAAGATATGTTTACGCTATTAAACTAAAAAATTTCATTTTTTTAATTAAATCAGTATAAATAATTATAAATCTTACTTGATTTTTAAGTTTGACTTTCAACAATTATAATATTATTTTTATTTTCTTCAATATTTATTATAGGCTTTGTTTAAAAATTATAAAAATGAAATAAATTTTTTAAATCACAAAAAAATATTTTATAATTCTTTTATTTTCATTCTATTTTAAAAATTATTTTTAGAAAATATATTTTCTTAAATTTTATCAAACACATTTTCAATCTTGTTATAAAAAAAAAGGTAAATCAAATCAGCTTTAAGTTTAATAGCACCTTTAATGTTCATAATTTATTAATTTTACACCAATTTAATTCTATTACATTAATTATAAATTTTATCAATATTTGCATCATATTTTTTGAATTAATTTAAATTAATTTATTTAATTACATCATGAAAATGTTCAATGCTCAATTTTCCTCTATATTAAAAAAAATATCTTATAAATTAATACAGTTAGTAGGAAAAGATTATATTTTTTAAAATCAACATAAATACTTATAGTAAAGTTTAAAAACATGCTTAATCATTATTTTAAAAAAATTAATATCTATTAGATATAACTATTTTAGAATAATACCCGTGGATACTATTTTGGGAAAAAGTTGTATTTTCAGTAATTACTCTTTGAAATCAAATAATTACGATTTAAAATATAGTTATTAAATTTATTTCATTATAAATGTAGGTGTTACTAAAATTTATAAATTTTAAAGATATTTACTTTATTTTTAATAAAATTTTTACTTTTTATAAAAACTTGAACTATTTTTAAATGCAATTATTTTATCATAAAATAATTTTCAAATGACGAAAAAAGAACAAAGTGCAACAAGTGTTTAAAAAAGTCGTTGAATGTAACCATTAAAAAATAATTTATAAATTTTTTTATATATATTTTGAATGTTAGGTGTTATTGAATATGTTTATATTTAGTATATAAATATCAAAATATTTGTTGTTAGGGTGTCATAGGTGGTATTTCACCATAAGATTTTATATACATCCTTTTTAACTTTATTAAATTTTATAAAATATTAATTTTATCTCTTCTATTACAATTTTATTTATTTATTTTTTACTACAAGTAGTTTGATTTTATTTATGAAAATGAAAAATAAAATGTGATTAAAAAAAAGATCTTGAATACTTTAAATATATATTTAGCTTAAAAAAATATACAAATTAAATATAACTTAACATTGAAATATGAAAAATTGCAAAGGAAAGAGGGATTGAAGAAAATGGTACCGGGCATTCTGCTTCTATTACAATTTTAATTGTCATGTTAAATATAAAAAAAAAATTAAATATTTTGGTATACTATTCAAGATATCCAAAAATTGATATTAAAATGTCAAACACCTCCTTATTGAAATAATATTGCCTATTAGAATTACTAAAATAGTAATACTTAATAGACATCACAATCACAAAAATAGTTAAATTTGGTATTTTTAGTAATTGGAAAAGAAATAAAATGAAATGAAAGAAATTGAAGGATAAGGTGAAGAAAGAGAAAGAAAATTTAATTATTAAATTTTCTTTCCTTTGTTTGGATATTTAAAATAAACAAGAAAAAAAATTGAAAGGTTAAATATTACTAGTTGCAATACACTTTTATAAATTTACTTTTTTTTTAACAAATTTATATATATTAACATTTTAATTTCAATCATAAATTTGGTAAGCAATAGCGGAGGCAGGGTTCCATGGTCAGGGAGGACATAAATTTTTTTAATTGAATATAAAATAGGGCAAATATAAATAATTTATTTTATAGTAAGTTAAATATAAATTTAAAATAAATTAAATAATAAAAAATTATTTTAAAATAAATAAAATATAAATTTAAGAAGGAGTTATTAAAAAAAATTAACAACTTATTTTGTAAGAATCACATATAAATTCACTGTTGGTAAGTATTAATATTAAGTAGTTATTACGGTAGCAAATATCTGTTTTAAAATTCTTTAATTTTATCTCCTTAACTTCTCATTTTCTTTTGTTCCTTAATTTTATCTCCAAAAATAAAGAAAATTGTGTCACGTGTTTCCTTCATTTTTCTTCTTTTTTTTTTAAATCCAAACATATCCTTGAGCTATCAATTAAAAAAGAGAAAGATAAATAAAAGGTTTTACTTAGTCAAAATTATGAATTTGAAGAACTTATTATATTTGTCTTTCGCCTTTGACAACCCCATATCAGCACTTCTTTCAATCTGGCGTCTTCAGATTGCCTCCAAGTGTTGCAAGAAGTACAATTCCGAGGGACTGCGTTGCGTGATCAAAGGCAAAACTGTGATGTTAGAGCTTATCACACAATATTTAATTTTTAACTTCTCTTTGTTAATTATATTTTTTATATAATTAATTTTATTTAAAATATTAAAATTATTATTTTATAAATTTTTTTTACAAATTTAAACTTTTAACTTGATAAATTAAGTCCAAATTTTTTTACCATTTAAAGTGAAAATTGCTTATTTTTGTTATAAAGATAACTCATGAACCTGATAAAACCGGATGCTATTTTTTTTTTTTTTTATCAATTTGGGTTCATTATCTAAAAGGCGCAAACAAAATAAAATTATCAATGTATCCGAGGGTCACCTCTAAGATTGCCCATGAGAAAAATTTAGTTTGGAGAAAGTCTAAAGATATTTTCACGAGGAGAGTTTCATTTTTTGTGGACGATCTTTGACATTAAAAATTATAAATTTTAATGAAAATTGAAAAAATAAATTAAATAAAAGATATAAATTATCCAAGAGATCATTATAGTATTTATAATTGATCCCTCTAATAATAAAACTGTATTTTTAATTGTTGCTACACACAAAATTCAAAATATCATATTCTAACTACAATACTAAAAAAATATGAAAAAGAATTTTATGAATTTTTAGCCATAACATAGATAACCACTAGTCTATATGTTTTTAATATTGCTTTTTCAAATTTTAAAAATAAAAAGAAATAAATAGTAAGAAGTTATAAATTATTTTTGGTGCAAGCACTAATAATATTTTTTCAGTCGATAGTTAAAAGATTAATCTTTCAAAAAATTGAAATTACTGAAATAGATATACCTCTCTCAAACAAATTTATTCTATAGAGACTCGAACTTAAAATAGTATGCTTAAATAATCCAAACATCTCTACTACCTGTGTTAACTTGAGTTAGTGAAGTTATAAATTATTAACTACCTATTACTTCTTTTGATACAAGAGGTTTAGAGCCAAGTAATTACTTAATACGTTTTTTATAATTAAAATTATATAAAAAAATTAATTGAAGACGCTAAATAAGGTCAAAGCCATTATAGTAGTATGGATTTATTTAAAAATTAAGGATAAATTAGTTAATAATTGCTTCTATATATATATATATATAGTATTATTCTTTAAATTTAATTTTTTTAAATAATGCGAAATTACAAATTATTGAGTAATTATTCACTACTTCATTTTATAATTAAAATTACAAAAAGAAAATACTGCAAGACACTAAATAGGATCAAATTCATTATTATAGTATAAATTGAAAAAAAAAATGAAACAATTGATTCAAACACCACTTAGCTGCAATATAGAATAGAAAATTATAGCACAAATTAATATCAACAATCTTTCTTAGCTTTATTCTGACTCCAGTTAAATTCAAATGCAATTATACCTGATACATATTAAGAAAATATGTATAACTTTGATATGCAAATAATACTAGTTAAAGAAAATAATATAGAAAAAAATTAATTATTAAGGCTAGGACATTAAGCAAATTCTAATCTTGAATAGGTCTGTTCCATTTATAGATAATTTTATTACTTTTCATTATTGAGTACATAATTATTGAATTGGCGTACCAAATACAAGGTTGAAGTCATTGGGGAGAAACATGATCAATTATATATAGAGTAAGGATTTAGTCTATTGATAATGGATTAAATTTTATATATGTAGAAAATTAAAATATTATCACGTGATTGTATAGACAATTTTTTTTAATTGAATTAAAGATACGTGATAATCTTTTAATTTTTTATTTGTGTAAAATTTGATCCATTATCTATTAATTAAATACTTTTTCTTATATATTTAGTGCATTAATTTAAGTTATGCTTTTATTCTTCTTTTCTTGTCCTTCTTTTAATTAATTTTACTCTTTGTTTTCATTTTTTTACAAATAATTTTTTTGAATTTATTTTCAAGTCTTTCGATTTATTTTCTTTTAACTATATATGAAAGCTTTTTTAGTCTTTTATTGGTAGATCAAAATGTATTTGTTCCACTCTTGATTAGGAATTTAGGGATTTTCATTTTTTTGATTCAAATATATTATAATATTTTGAAAATTTTTAAATTTGATTCAAAAAGTAAATAGAAGTGCTTATCTTGTTGTAATATCTATTACGATGGTGACAAATTTTCATCCCAAATATTAAAAAATCAGTAAAACTTTTATTCATCTTATAATCTAACAAAAACATTATAAATATTAATTTGTTATTAAACTTGAGTTTTTTAGAAACTAAAATAATAATTTACTCTAAAAAAATAGTTAGTACATAAATTTTTTACATTAAATTACATGCATATCTTTTTATATTTCAAAAAAACATGAACCTCCTTGTTAATTATATAAGTCAAATTAAGTATATAACAATTATCTCCGTAATTAATTAAGCTTCCCTGATATTTAAATATTATTAATGATAGTTAATTTGTAGTGGGGCTATGTGATATAGTCTTTCATAAAAGAAAAAAAGGTCTTAAATCAAGTAGATGCTATAATTTATATAAAATTAGTTATGAATTTTTACTTATTAATTTAGGGTATGTTTAGGAGTTGGAGAGAAAGAGAAGGAAATACAAGAAATTCAAAGAAAGTGAAAAGGGAAAGAAAGGAGGGGGAAATTTTTGTTCAAATGTGATTTCTTTATGTTATTGTTACTTGATTAAGGCATTATTGCAAAGGTTTATATTACAGCAAAAACCACTCATAGTTTATATCAATAGTATTTCAATTAAACTTTATATTTAAATCTAACAACCAACTAGTCAATGAAATTTTTAATTAAAATCACAAACTCCATCAATTAATGATCTAATAGAACTTACAATATTATCAAGAGTGGTTTCACCTTAGAAAATTTAAGGTGTCTAACACACCTTAAATTTTATAATTAATTTTATTAATATGTCTAACACACCACAAATGCAAAATTAACAATAAATCATTAAATGAAAGTGTGAATAAAGTATAAACTCACATTATTGGTTTCAACTCAAGAGTCTAAATATTAAATGACAATTCCATAGTAACGAAAATCTCTTGCCTAATTTAACTACAACCTAACGTAAGCTTAGGTGATAATATCGAATTTGAATCTTGGAAAGTACTTTATAGAGTAAATTTGAAGAAAAAAAATAATTTGATAAAATTAATATTTAATAAATAAGTGAAACTCACTATTTTAAACGGAGGTTATATAAATTGTTTCTCTATTTAAATTTATTTTGTAAAATTATTTAAGAACTTTAAAGAATCCCACTGGTGTTTGGTCCACATATTGGAAGCAAGATTTCTAAGAGTGTTTCATGAGAATGATTTATTCTTGTATTTGGTTCAAATTTTAATTTTTTTGTTCTGAGGATATAACATTTTTAAGAATCTGACATGGGAATATATTATTATATATTCTCTTAAGGGGAGGTGAGAATGTTAGATTTCCATAGTGTGATTTTTTTTTTTTTTTTATGAAACCAAATATATATTTGTTCTCTTACTTAATCGATCACTTTCATATTTATTTCTAAACATTAAACCTTAAGTTACAAATTCTACATATCAAATCTCAAATTTTAAAATTTTAAACTTTCAAATTTCAAACCACAAATCCTCAAACTTTAAATTGTAAATTCCAAACTTTAGAATTCAAAGTTTTAAATTTTAAATTTAAAAATCTCAAAACATAAAACTTCAAAATTTCAAATTTTAAACTCAAACTCCAAAATCTCAAACTCAAGAGTTTTAAACCTTAAACCTCAAACTTTTAATATTGAATTCTCAATTCTAATTTATGTTTTATCTTTCTTATATTTTAATATTGTAATTAATTATACATGTATTTTTCCTTTATATATATATATATATATCAAAATCTAAAAGGAGTACTTCTGGAAAAATTTTCAAATATTTTGAAAATTATTGATATGATTCAAATATAAAAATGTTAGATTTTCAATAATGTAGTAAAACATTTCAGAAATATTAGTGAAACTAAACATAAGATTGTTCTTTTAGGAGGGATCGATCCTTGGAATACAAAAGAACATTTTTTTTTTTATAATTCAAGTTTCTTTACAAAAGCATATATACACACACTTAGAAATTCAAGCTATTCTTTCAGCTACTTAAATTAATCTGCCTCTTTGATTTAGTCAAGAGAAAAATTATTCACGGTTGAAATTTACACATATACTCCAACCCAAAGTGATATTGAAAGTAAGTATGTGAAGTGTGATTATATATATTGTTGTAAGTTTAAATTTTATTTATGCCAATTTTTTTAAGATTAGTTTGTATTGAAATCTGCCTATGATATATTGAACTGAAAAGATGAATTAATTAAGATTATAGTATCCTAAAACCATTTAACTGCAGTACAAGCAAAAGAGAAGAAGTGCAAAAATTATGCTAAATTGCAACTACAGATTACATACTATCATTCAAATACAATAGAACTAGGACTAGCTAGTTAGCATGCAATTACAAGCATATAGATGTCAAAGAAACGCGTATGAATCACTACAAAAAACCGTGCAATGTGAGAACCTCAAAGATCGACCAAGAAACCACAAAACAGCACAAAAGACGGCGAATTTAACCAAAATTTGGTTGCTAGGACAAAACCCAGTTGCCATTGGTCCATTCTTGATGAACCCTGAGCTGAGAATAATGAAACAGGATATCTTTGTCGGCGATATTAGAATAGACAGAGTGTTCGTCGAAGCCTCTCTTCCCAGTAACTATGCTGACCCACCATCCCTCATTTTCCAAAGCATCAACAATTTGGTACAGCAAAAACCCATTAGAGAGAAAGGGTACCTTTGGTGGCGAAGGCCGGAAGATCCTTTAGGCACACAGTTTTTGTAGTTATCGTAGTCGTCCAACAATCTATTGTACTCCACAACGTAGAGGCCATCTTCTAGCTTCGAAACCACTCTTAATTGCTTCGTAGTAATTAGAACCCAGAAATCCGCGTCTTTTGCTGCAAACTTCGACTTCTTCATCTATGGAGAAATCGATTCTCTTCTCAGGTGGACGCATGGCTGAAAGAGAAGAAGAAAGAGGAGTTTAAATATATATAGCCTTTGTTAGGTAGGCCTAACTGAACTAGGACTTGAAACTTGGTTAGGAAGAAAGAGTGTAGGTCTTCACACAAAAATGTTAATAAAATTTATATTTTAGAGTAATTTTTTTTATACTCATATTTTTTTAATTTTAAATTAAAGTAATTTTTTTAAATTTATAAAATTTACATACACTTCTTGAAATTAATAAAATTATGCTAACTTATTTTATTTTAAATTTTTAAAAATATTAATTTAATTTTTTTTATAATTTGCATTTCATTGAATTAAAATATTTATGATTAATTATGAATTAAAAAAATACATAAAATATAATATTCATTGATAAATTTGTAATTAATTTTCAAATGTTACTTTATATTTATGAATTTTTTTAAATAACTTAACTTGTATAAATTATTAAAATATTAAATTAATATTTATAAAAAAAATTAAAATATTTTTTAAAATTTAAAAAAATATAATTGAAAATTTTATGAATTTAAAAATAATTATCGTGATTCAAAATTTTTAAAAAATATAATTACAATTTTTATAAATTTTAATAGAAATCTACATATATTTTATAGCATTAATTAATTTGAAGTTCTAAAACGACCGTCAGCCCATGACATGACAATCGACAAGTCCTAAATGAGAATAGGCGTGCCACGTGGTACCAATGAGAGCCTCCACTACCTTATCCCCATCAAAAATCTGATCCAATCCTCCCAATCAATCGTCCGCTTCCAAAATCCAATATCCAGAGCCATCCATTGCCACCTCACACGCGCACACTCAACATTCAAAGCCACATCCTCCTAACCCACACTACAATTTCCCTATTCAGAGAGTTTGGAGAGTGAAACTAGACTGAAATGGCCTCTACCCAATGCTTCTTGCACCACCACGCCCTCACTACTTCTGCTAGATCCTCCTCTCAGTCTCAGCGCCACCAAGTAGCAGGCTCCAAGCCGAACCAGCTTGTTTGCAGAGCCCAGAAGCAGGCAAACCAAGAAGATGATGGTGGCATTGTGTCTCGCCGATTAGCCCTCACTGTGCTCATTGGTGCTGCTGCTGTTGGCTCCAAGGTCTCTCCTGCTGATGCAGCCTATGGGGAAGCTGGTATTGTAGATGCTTATTCTCATTATAAATAATCAATTAATGATTGAGTAAATTCACAACTTCGTCATCCATTTAGTTTCAATCTTGGATTTTTGCACAAATTAGCAAACTTGCATGCGTATCATATTATATTAGTCCCTGAATATGATTCTATCAATCCCAAAGGTCTAAATGATTTTAATATTTTGAGGGATCAACTCCTGTATTAAATTTTTTTTTTTTGAGGAATAAAGCTATAAATTCAGGGAGGAAATTGTTTGTTTACTCATTAATTATTCTAATAATGTAGCCCTGAGAATTCTTACCCAACCCAATTGATTCTTAATCTTTGGCTTTGAATTGAAATATTCATTTATAGTTGTTAGAAATCATAATAAAACTATTTGAGTTACCTCTTGATCTGAAGTGTTATTTGACAAGATATAAGAGATATAACCAAGATGTTAGTCTAAGATATGATTGGTCTGAGTTTTGTTCATACTTAAAGCTCAAAAGGCTTTCCTGTTTAGATGTGACCCTTTAGAGTAGTAGTGACTAATGGGAATGTAAACTCGCTTATGATTATTTTGTATTTTCCACTTTTAGAAAGATCATGTAATGGGAAACAAATTTAATATGTGAAATACATGGTTGCTTGGCTAACTGTAGCCCATGAGGAAGCTGGTGTTTTGCTTTCTTTAGAAAATCATATTATTTTGGGTGCTATGTAAATTCAAAGAAATCCTAGATGACAGCAAATTGCAATAGTTTTGCTTTGAATTGAAATTCTGTTTGTAGATGAGAGTGTACAATTTAGTTCTGATTTCTGTGTATTGCTCACTGTATAATTGGTTGGGTTTAAGATGTAAAAAATTGAGAAATAGCGGGTATAATCCAAAGGAAGGAAGATTTACATAAGTGTGTACGGTGGAGATCAAACTTTTTTCTTTGAGCACTTATAATTAGTTTGGTAAAGAGAAAATTTGATTTGCATTTGATTATTTTGGTTGTAGCCAATGTGTTTGGGAAGCCAAAGACAAACACAGACTTCTTGCCATACAATGGAGATGGATTCAAACTGTCTATTCCCTCAAAGTGGAACCCAAGCAAAGAGGTTGAGTACCCAGGTCAGGTTCTTCGGTACGAGGACAACTTCGATTCCAACAGCTATGTCAGTGTCATGGTTACTAGCACTGATAAGAAATCCATCACTGACTATGGTTCCCCCGAGGAGTTCCTCTCTCAGGTACCCTTCTTCCAAACTTGTGCTTTTTCTGGAATTGATTCAACAATGAGACATACAGCCAATTTATGTCCACTTGTTTTGTATGATTTCGGCATCATTTAAAAGCCTAATGTATAGGAACTATTGAAGACGACGACAATAACAATTGCTGGCTGAATTTCAAATTTTTTTTTCCTCTTTGCAGGTGAACTATTTGCTAGGAAAACAAGCCTACTCTGGCAAAACTGATTCTGAGGTAATTGATTAACAATTTAACGAGCATTGCAACAAATAGTTCTAGCTTACAGTTTGTCTACATTCCTTTAGTAAAGATTTTGGAAGAAAGCCAAATATGAAGCATAAATATGACTGTAACTTAAAAAGTACAGATAATGACATGAACATTGACACTGACAAAATTTGAAGTGTTGCGTTGTTTTATATATGAGTATTCAACACTTGTCAAACACGGACACAACTCTTGTTTTAAAGTGTCTTTGCTTCATAGAATATATATGTTACCATGATAGGCTCCAAGCTGAATCTGAACTTGAATTGCTCAGGGTGGTTTTGAACCAGATGCTGTGGCAACAGCAAACATCTTAGAGAGCTCAACACCTGAGATTAATGGGAAAAAGTACTACTTTGTGTCTGTGTTGACAAGGACAGCCGACGGAGATGAAGGAGGCAAGCACCAACTGATTACGGCAACCATAAAAGATGGCAAGCTATACATATGCAAGGCTCAAGCAGGGGACAAGAGGTGGTTTAAGGGAGCTAGAAAATATGTGGAGAGCACAGCAAATTCTTTCAGTGTTGCTTGAGAACTCAAGAAGGTTAATCTATATGTAAATCATGTGAAATGTTATGTATCTTTAAGGTTGTTCTGTCCCCCTTTTGGTCTCCCGAGTTTCATTAATTTAAGGGACTTGGTTGGAGTAATTAAGCATCTGAATACTTAATTTTCATGGCTTTTAAGGACTGTGAAGACAATCCCTCTCACCCTTGCCTTTCCTTTTCTCTCTCATTATGCATTTTAGTACTGCAAGCTTTTTAGAAGAACTTTGATGAAAAAGGGGTTAAATTTTATGCTTTAGATTTGGGATTATTGGGGACCAATTGTACATATGAAACTCTGAAATAGGTGCATCTAAGAAATGGAGTCGTATTTGTGATTGGCATTTGTATAAAACACGATTTTTTTTATAAATTTTTATATGTATTAATTTTATCTTTTAATATAAGTTTTAAAAAAAATACATAAAGTATAAATTTTATTAACAATTTTGTTAATAGAAAAGAAAGGAAAGTTTTAATATAAATTAAAATTAGAGAAAATATAAATATAAGTTTTAACAAGTTTTAAAGAGATAAATGTAATTTATTTTAATTTTTTATATATAAAAATAAAAATTTATTGATGAATTTCTAATATTTCCCTGCAAACACATGGAGGGTACCCTTTAATCACATTGCAGAAAGATACCTCTCGTGAGATAGCTTTTCGGGCCTATTATTCTGAATCCAATAGTTCATATTTAATTCTCTTTAGTCAGTGATCCAAACAAAAAAGCCTTCATTCCAAAAATATTCAGGGATTTGAAAAATTATGGGTAATTGGATTTCGGATAAAAGCTTGTCCACAAAAAAAGAAGAGGAAGAAGGTTTCGGATAAATATAATTATAATTGAATATGGAATTAGAAGTGAAACCCTTTGGTAATAGGAGATTTGGGCCTACCACCCAAAAATGTTGGTTTGGCCCAATATTTGGGGGCTTGTGGGCCATCTGTGCGGCTCACTTGTAGGTCGATAGAAACATACTCATAGTTGAACCTAGAAGCCATCATAAGATACCATTTCGTCCACCAAAGACAATGAGAAATTCCTTTTGCAGAGATTATGCTAAGTTGCCTTCTGATGGTACGAAATGTATCAAAGAACCAGTCAAAAAATTCCATGACCTTAATTGTTAATGAATCTACGGATCGAGTAAAATGACTATATTATCTTTAAAGTTCAATTATAAATAGTTTTCTTATTTATCAAGTATGAATTTTTAGTTTTTCAATGATCTTACTTTATCCTGATACTAATTTAAACATAAAAAGATTCTTATAAATACAAAATAAAAGTAATTTGTTATTTTTAGGATAAAAAAATTATTTGTTGTTTCTAATTTAAAAACATTATTTTTAAAATAAAAAAAATAAAGAAGAGTTATTTTATTTTTTATTTTTATTTTTAAAATACTCAATAATAAAAAATATATTTTTAAAATAGTTTATTAAACAAATTTTTTTTATTTTTTTTATAATTTTTTTTTAAAAAATAAGATCAAAATAAAAAAAAATTAATTTTTCAAACTCTAAATTTTATCGGTTCATTTGACAAATAAAAAACAAGAAAAAGCCCAAGAATTTCCAATAGCTTTTAGGGCTTCATATAGAAAAAAATATGACTTTATAAGAAATAGTAAATAATATTATTATTTTTATGAAAAAAAGAAATAGTATTATTTTTAGCATAATAATGGTGACAATAATTATAATGACCCTAAAAATTACACAGACGAATATGGTAGCGGTGGTAAAACTTTAACATTACAAATGGTATAGAGACAAAAAGAGGATAAAAATAAAATTTTATTATTAAAAAATTTATACAATACTTGACTTATTGCCTTCTCTTAGTGCTATACAATAACTTAATTAAAATTTTTAATCATTTAAGTTTTTATAATATTTTGTAAAGGCAAAATATGGAGATGATTAAGCATTTTGAAGATAGAGAAATGAAAATTTCAAAATTTGATTTTTATTGAAATTTCAATTCTGATTTTTAAAAAATGAAAAATTGAATAATGGTTTATGTTGGCAGGAGGAAAATGACCGAAAGAAATTGAGTAAGGTATAGGGGTGGTGGGGATTGTCATTTCGCGAGATGGTAGGAGAAGAAAGAAGAGATAAACAAATTTAAAGAGAAAAAGAAATTTGAAATTCTGTAGAATAATTTATGAATTTTCTCTGTTTATATTAGACAATATCCGGGCATCAGAAAGGAGGAGAAGAGTTTGAGATTTCCAGCCTCTGTTTGCTCTGGAAAACTGAACCGAACAACGAACGGTGTGGAGACGAAGCAACCGGCATCCTTGAACTCACGATCGCACTCTTAACTGTGGCTTCGGCCAACTTCGGATCCTTCCTCTGCTGCTCGGGTAAGTCGGTGAATCAACGTCACCATCATCATCATCTTCTTCTTTTTGTGCAGTTAGTGGATCTGTGACTTCCGATGTTCATTGTTGTATCGTAATCGTATCCTTTTTCGGCTGATACTTCAATTTTCTCGTTGCGTCTTTGTTTGTTTTATCGGAAAGTGTGCATTTTTTGTTAAGTTCTGCCTCTTTTTCGGATGGGTTTTTGTCGGTTTCAGATGGGCTCTGCTGGGCATCGAGCAGTTTTTCATGTTTCGGTAGAGAAAATTAGTAGAAACATTTTGTTTTGAAGCAATACAGCATGAGTCATTGTATTTCTTCTTGATTGTATATACTTCTTGTTTCAATTTGAGGAAAAGTGTGTCTTAAAGTTCTGTTTTAATATCTGGGCTCAATATTATGGTACTTATTACTGTTCCTTTGACCATTGCTATGCAGGCGTCTCTTACTTGGAATTTTTCCAAGGCAGTTTATTGGTTATACGCTCGTACTGTTTTCTCACACCTAAAATTATATATGGGCTGAGGTGTACATTTCATGGGAGGTGTGGAGGATGAAGAACCAGCCTTAAAACGCATGAAATTATCCTCTAAAGGATTAGTAGGCCTGTCAAACGGTTCCTCTTCTGTAGAGCCCATTAGAGGCTCGCCAAGTGAGTTGATGGCTCGGCCCCTACCATCTGAAGGGGACGAAGAAGTTGTTGGTTCAAAAGGAGTTATAAAACGAGAGGAATTTGTTAGGATAATTGCAAAGGCGTTATACTCTCTTGGTTACAAGAAGAGTGGAGCACATCTAGAGGAGGAGTCTGGAATACCTGTACACTCATCTGTGATAAATCTGTTTATGCAGCAGGTCCTTGATGGCAATTGGGATGAAAGTGTTGCCACATTGCATAAAATTGGTCTATCAGATGAAAGCATTGTCAGGTCAGCCTCATTTTTAATATTGGAGCAAAAATTTTTTGAGCTTCTGGATGGAGAAAAGGTCATGGATGCGTTGAAGACCTTGAGGACTGAGATTGCACCACTTTGCATTAATAGTAGTAGAATTCGTGAACTTTCTTCCTGCATAGTGTCCACATCACTGTGTGGCCACGTTGGTTCTTCTAGGAAAGATATTGTACGGGTTAGATCTAGGTCAAAGCTGCTGGATGAATTGCAGAAACTGCTTCCCCCAACAGTAATGATACCTGAAAGGAGGTTGGAACATTTAGTTGAACAGGCGCTTATCTTGCAACGGGAGGCTTGCGTATTTCACAACTCATTGGATAAGGAGATGTCATTATACTCTGATCATAATTGCGGAAAAGACAAGATACCTTCTAGAACATTACAGGTTAGAAAATGATGTGTCTAATAGATATTTGAACCTTTATATAAGCATCTTTATCTTTGACTTTTGTACTTTATAACATCATTTTAGTTGTCCTCAGGCTCTTTATTGTTGGTTTGTTAGTTTGTAGAGGCATAACCATTTTTTTTTTTCTGTTTTCTTGTTGGAGACTTGAACTTTGTCTGTTAGTTTTTTTTGTTCCATTACTTTATTGTTTCAATGTGCATTTATTGCTTTTTACTACTTTTAGCATTATTATCTGTTCTTGTTACATTTTGTGGTGTGTCTTTATTATGATGTTATATTGTGTAGTACTAGATTTTGTGAATATTAAACTGTGGCATCTTGCAAATGGCTTTAATTAGTGTTGAGGCTTTGTGAATTTTTTTTCCTCGTATGATTTTTTAGAAGAAATTTTAAAGATTAGAAAGATATGGTAGTTGTAGAGGGACTAATTTACTCCAAGTTGGAGATAATGCTTTCATTAGTTGTCAAAGGCTCCAGTTTTCATTATAAAAGATATGAAATCGTTTTCTTACTGACTTGATTTCTAATCAGGAGAATAAGAGGTTTAATTATTCCTTGGATTTGGAGGATCCTGTAATGATATAAATGATATTGGGGATGTTGCATTACCACTAATAACTAATAACTTATTGTAATATCCAAATTTAGTTATAAAATATTAGATAATTTCATTACAATTTTGTTTGATATAAAAAAAATGTTGTCGACATTATTAAGTATAGTTATCATCTTTTACATGATGGTGACCTTATCTAGTTCGACTGACACCGTGATTGAAGCATTGACCTGTGATCCTGCCTTCCTTTTTGATCACTCTACGATCTGGTTTTAAACATTGAAAATGACTTGACATTATGGAATGAATTACATTTTCCTTTTAGAGAGAGGTTGACTGACATCGTTAATTTATATGCCTATTTTTTTTCAGTCTAGCTTTTTTTTTTGTGTGGTAAAAGAATAACTGAATTGAAGAAAACGATAGTACTAAAGTAGAGGACAAGGAATCCTTCCAAGGCAAGTAGAGAATTTTTGAAAGAAAATAAGAGTTATTCAACTTAAAATGGGCCTTCCAATATCTTTGCTTGTTAGACAAAGGTTCTCCCCCTAAGAAAAAGCATGAGCAGAAGTCTGAAGTCCACAGAGGCTAGGAAGAAAATATTTTCCTGAAGGATTTGTATAGTCTGAATTTTTTTTCTAAGAAATTCTATTATTACCCTCTAACCAAAGGCACCATAATCATGCAAACAAAGCATGTCTTGATGAAGCCTTGCATTCCCTCCTCCTTCCAAAGCCTAGAAAATTGATGGTGAGCAAATGTACCAACGTGTTCAGGGAAACCTTGTTCTTCAAAAAATATTAAAAAGCTTAATTCAATTATGTTGGGCAACACCACAACAACAACCAAGTTTTTTTCTACTAAGTGGGGATGTCAGGCAACACCACATTGAAGGAAAATGTTACTGCTATTCTCTGAGCTTAAAATCACACCGTAGACCTTAAGACATAAGGTCTTATGTGGCCTATGGACCTCTAATATTGGTGTTAATCCTGTACAACACTTGAATAAACAATAGCTTTAAGTTGAGGCAGCTTTAACCTCTGAAAAAGAGGTATGAAGGACAATTTTTTTTTTGATTGCTTAGACTTCGAACCAAGTGCTGGAAAAAGGATTTACAAGTGAAAGCTTAAGAAGGAACCTAGGACCAAATCCTCTTTGTTTGGGAGCGAGAACATTAGACGGATCAATGAGGCCAGCTTAGAGACCAAGTCTGAAATTTTGCCACCACTAAAAGAAATTAAAATTTGATGACAAATGTGGACCATGTGAATTGAAGAAGCAAGGAATGGAAACTTTGATGTAATGAGGAAAGGAAATACAGTTGGGGGAATCGATCACAGTCACCAAGGATAGTCTCGTCTTGCTACAATACCTCCCCGTAACGAACCCAAGAGTAACCACCCACTTCCAGCTTAACAAAGGAGAAAAAGAGGTGTATACCTGAGTGATGAATTTCCAAGGACTTGCATGCGAGCAATTGATTCCAATCTTGGTATCCCATTTATTCCATTGCAGTCCATTCTTACCTCCTATGAAGTATGGAAATCTAAAAAAAGGAGTCGTGTCATGTCTAACTTGTTGAACAGTCTTGTGGGACATAATGTGACACTTCAAAAGGACCTAGACTCTTTACATTTCTGTATTTTGTCCAGTAATTATGTCAATTCCCATGCTTCTTAGCTTGCTTTTGATCACCCTATGCCAAAGATATAAATGTTTTGAATGAAAACACCACAACTATTTGGCCACAAGGGCAATGTTGTTAAACTCTTAATTCCCAAATTACTCTCTTTTCTAGTCTTACAACAAACATCCCAACTAACCAAATGATCTCTCATAGTATCTCCTATCCCAAACTACAAATTAGTCACCATGTCTTTTATCAATACTCTCCACTAGACCCACTAGAATTGTATATATAGAAAGATAGCATGCATGGATACTGCTAAAACAAGCCTGAATAAGATTTATAGGACCACCTGATGAGAAATATGCATCTTTTCAACTATCTTATTTAATTGTAAACTTTTGAACGGTAGGATCCAAAAAGGAAGTAGCTTGCAGGATGCACTAAGGGAACACCAAATATTTAATGGCCACTGCATTATCCCACAGCAAGTCTCCATGATCAAACTCCTCATTACCTTGGTGAAGAATGAAGATAATATTTTTAAATTAATTGTATTAATTATGGATGTTGGTCTAATTCTAAATAAGGGTTTGTGATTTGCAATGTTGATGTAATGTGAAATTTGTTCTGGTCTTAAAATCTCTCATTACTAGCTGGACTAGGATTCAATTTCCCATTTTGGATTAGGATTCCTTGATTCTGAAGGTTGGTTTTCTTGTCATAGTAGAATTATGTTTATCTCTCCTATATAAGGCTTAGCATCTGTCTTGGTTTTTGGTCATGGCATTTTATCAACCTATTTTGAGTGTTGTTGGTATTATTCTTGAAACCCACTGTTAACATGAAGACTGGAAATAATCTTAAAAACCTACAAAAAAGAGAGAATATTATAAAATGTTCCCAATCTTTGAGGAAAAAAATAATGGTGTCATCTGCAAGCTGCAAATAAGAGTCGCCACATCATTTGAATTAACTCCTAACCCGCTCAGCCAACCCCCTCTTGGTGGCTCTGAAAGTATTTAACTTATACATTCCTAAGAGTTTGCTCATATGCTAAAAGCTTTAGTAGTGTCTTTTACTTTCCCTCTTGTGACCTAGGTGGTCTTTTTTATATATATAATTAAATTCTCTCAATTTCTTTTGGTAGTTTGGTTTGTTTCAAAATCTTATTAAGGGAAATTGGACACCTAATTGTTTTTATTTATTTTTTATAATGGCCAAGGCTGCTCAGCATTTACTTTCAATAGCATTATTGTCATCAATATTTTAATGTTATTTTATTTTTTGTGTATGCTTTAAACAGATATTAGAAGCACATGATGATGAAGTCTGGTTTGTACAATTTTCACATAATGGGAAATATTTAGCTTCATCATCAAATGATCGATCTGCAATCATTTGGGAGGTAATGTCTGATGTTAATCTGAAAACTTCCTGTCTTGTCTTTTCTGCCCTTATACTTTTTTCTCTTCTAATTTGTTTCTCTAATGTGTATGCATTTCCTGTGCTATGATTTTATCTTCATATCCTAAGCGCAAACACTAGTAGAATACAGTACTGGCATTGTTTCTCATGATTGCAATGGATATTTGCATCTTGTAGCAAATTATCTCCACAATTCAAGGACATCAATTTCTATCTTTGCCTGTTGTTTTTACATTACATGGTGATAGCTTGTTGAAAACAACTAAAGAGCATAATCCTGACTCCTTATAATTTGTTCAAAGAGTTATGCTACCTTGAAGAACATTAAAGTTCTGGTTGTCAGATTAAGAATAGACTGCAGGTATAGTAAAGCTGGAGCAGGGAAATGGCCAACTAATGTTAAGTGGCTTATTTTTATCCAATCCAAAAGGGAAAAGAAGAAATATTGATGGCTTGTTTGGCTGTGCTTCTTTTGAAGAAAAAGCTGCTTATTTTTTTTTTTTGTAAACATCCTGTTTGGCCAAGAAAAAGAGTGCTTTTATAAGTCAGCAGAATCAGTTTTTTCATTAAATTGTAGAAGGATCAATTTGGAGCTTCTCCATTGAAGTTGAAACAGAAAATTAATTTCATTATGGACAAAAGTACCCTTTTCTAAAATAAAATATTACAAACGTATCCAACTTTATCTTTTTAAAAACTCTTCTCATTCTCCCTCTCTCGCTCTCTCCTCTTATGACCATCATTATCATTTGTGCCATTCTAGAATATATTTTTGCTCATTTTGTTTTGAAACTCATTTTTTTCCTTTTTAATTAAAAATTAGAAACAGTATTTTTACAAAAATATATATATTTTTTTAAAAATATTATAAAATCAAAATGGACAAAAAAATGATATTACCTACAAAATAATTTCTAAGCATGTCTTTTTTAGTAATTTAACAGTAAAATTTTTTTTTAAGAGATTGGACAAACACTAATGACATTGATAAAAATGCTTATAACATGATTTGGTCAAACACTATTTGCTTTTTTTTTTTTATTTGAAAATCTATTTAGGAAAAAGCAGTTTGAAAAGAAGCAGAAATTAGAAGCATGGCCAAACAGGCTCAGGGTTGTGTGATGGACAAATATATACAATTGAGGTTATTTTTTTCGTGGTATTTGATTAGTGACTTTCTTGGTTGTTGAGGTTAATAGAAAGTGTCTGGTAGAAATATGGCTAGTTGCAGCTATGGCTCAAAATACAGTGTTGCATATTATAGTTCAAAATTAAAAGGAAAATATTATTATATGGCTATGAGATTAGATGGGCTTTACAGGACAGAATGCTGAGTTGAACATGCCATTCAAAGTTGCTGCACAAACAAATGTGGATGTTAAGTGTATGTGTTGGCATCTGATGAAAGTTGATGCTGAAAAATGAGTCCAATTAATTAACGATTAACATAGTAAGGTCCATCTTGAATGTTTTCTTTATAGAGCATGGAATAATTGCAATAATGCATCACCAAGAAAAAAGAATTTGGAAGAGGGAAGAGAAGGGGATCAAAATAAGATCAATTTTTGGCTCTAGCAGAGTGAAAATGAGAATAAATTCTATTTCAGAATATAGCTTTGAAGTTGACTAAATTTAAATTTGTTCAACATGTGTACATCAAGAATATGCCATTGCCCTGCCTTTGATTGATAAGCAGAATGTAACTTCAAAATAGTTTGTTATATTCCACACTCAGACTACTACTAGAAAATTTGGGATCCATCTTTTCCTGAATTGTTTAATGCCGTGAATAATCTTCCTTAGTCAACAGACTTTGTCTGGCTCTTTCAACTATACGCACTCTGAAGGTTGGCCCATGTACAAAAGCCCTTCTCATGTTCAACTATAACATTTAACAAATTAGGTTTAGACTTATTAAATGACCATGCAGCTGATGTATGATTGCGTAGACTGATCACCAACATGTTTTCGGATTAATGTTTCGAGGTTCATAGAAACTTTTTGTGCATCTTTTTATTCTTTTTTTCTTAAATAGGAGAGCTAGTAAAAATGTAAAATCCTCACAAGACTCAGTTGCACTGGTTTGCCTGCAAGGGACACTGGCACATGCAGGAAACAGTGGTTGGGTGACTTGATTCTATCTTCTTTTTCCTTCTGACCCTTACTCCGATGACTTCTACTTCATCCTAATGTATTCTATGGCTATTTTGGACTCTCTTCAAGAAGTGTAATGGTGGGGTTGATCACATTTCAAGATTGATTATTTACTTTGGTTAATTCAGGTTGCATAAAGTTTCCAAAAGTTTGAGATTTGTCACACTCATCCATTGCCACTAAAAGAATGTCATGCTCACTTCAACTCTTTAACCGGCATTTGGTGTAAAATTCGTAGGATAACATCCATCCAAACCTGTTTGCCTTACAAGTCTTCTCTTACAAAACCTGGACCAGACCACCAGACTGGAACCCCTGACCTGTCTTCTCCAGCCCAGTTGATTAATCCGAATGGATTTAATACAGATTCAGCCAATTTGTTTACTTGTGTTTCTTTTAAGAATTTTAAAACTTTCTTTTAGAAAGGCCTTTTTTTTCTGCCTAGGTGGTAAAACTCTTTATTTACCTTTTGTGAACTTGGGTTGCAGCTCCTTGGCATTTTCAATTTATTATTCATTTATGATTAATGAAAAATAACTACCATTTTTTTCTTATAACAATCTGCCCAACCTGGGTGGGTTTTGAAGTCTTCACCTGCTCATCCTGCTGGATTCTGCTTTTAACAGTTCATAGGCCACACTTATATCGTACAATGATTTAGAATCCATATTTACAAATTCTTTTTCTTGGTCCATCAGAATTAGGCCATACAACAAGCATAGTTATGAATGTGCTATAGCTTGTGGCTCTGTGCCATGGGCGGTGGTGCTACACCATGTTTGTAGCCTTACACTTTCATGTAACTCTGCTATAGCTTCACTACTGGTGCTAATTTTTTTTTGTAGCTGTAGCTTGTGCTATAGGCGCGACAGATAAATAGGGCAACAGCCCTAATTTAAATGATTTTCAAATGTTGGTGATCAGAACCTTCAATCCTTGCTTGGACCATTGGCACACCTTGTGCTTCACTTGACCATCTTTGACACTTTTCAGCTACTGACAGCCACCAAAATCATGTAATCCTTCTCTCTTCTTCCTCTTTTGCTCTTTTTTTTCCACCTTTTTCCCCTGATTTGGTGAAGTCTGCCTCACCTTCACTCTCTACCCACCTCAAAAGCTTCCTTTTTTTTTTCTTTATTTCTGATTTGGAATCTCACTTGGTGGCCTTCCTATCAATCTGCACTTTTCAATGGTAGATAGAGAGAATGTCTAAATTGTAATTGAGCTAGAGTTGGCTGTTTCAAATGACTGGATACCCTTTTGACAAGAGTATCATATTCTCAACAGTGCTTTGCAGCTAGATCATCAAATTGCTGGTGCAATAGATAAACTAGATATTTTTATAACAAGTGAATAAAAAAGGCCTATGTGCTATAGCATTTTGGAGCCCGTGGCGCTACAAGTATGCTAGCGCTATTAATAACTATGACAACAAGACTTGCTTCTGCTAAACCCCACCCCAACTTCTTTCAATGGGTTTCAGGACCTGAGATGTCCCGTTGGGGACTTATAATAATTACAAATACTTGAGAATACACAGATGTGAGCCGCTTTCCTTTCTTATAGACAATATTGCTGTAGAATGGGAAGAAAGCTTTTTGAATTGAAGGTGCTTCTAGATGTACACCAATGGACAAAATACACAGCGTACTGCTGTAAATTGTAAAAGCTTCTCCTCCTAACTCCAGCCTAACCCTTTAAACAACCTAATTCTGATGTGGCCCTCATATATAGATATAACTGTTTTGACCCATAATGAATTGTCTATATACTCAAGGGTTAACCCGCTGGTTTGGCTTCTGGATAGGACTTGTTTCAGATTGTTTTGTTTTGTTCTTTATGCATGTGTGATGTGTCATCCCTTTGTGAATATTGTATATGTGTGTGTATAATTGCTTTATGGTATCATATTAGATGTCACATTTTCAGGGTTTTATTTGTAATAGGTTGGCATGAATGGTGAGCTGTCCATAAAGCATCGATTATCTGGTCACCAGAAAGCTGTTTCTTCTGTCTCATGGAGTCCTGATGACCAAGAGATACTTACCTGTGGAGTAGAGGAGGTTATTAGGCGTTGGGATATCTCTACTGGTAAGTGCCTCCAAGTTTATGAAAAAACTGGTGCTGGCTTGGTCTCCTGTGCATGGTTTCCAAGTGGAAAATATATACTTTCTGGCCTGAGTGACAGAAGCATTTGCATGTGGGAATTAGATGGGAAGGAAATGGAGTCCTGGAAAGGACAAAGAACCCTTAAGATTTCGGATTTGGAAATAACGGGTGATGGGGAACAGTTTCTAAGTATTTGTAAAGAAAATGCAGTACTATTGTTCCACAAAGAAACAAAGGACGAAAGATATATTGAAGAGGATCAGACAATAACCTCCTTTTCTTTGTCAAAGGATAACAGATCCTTGCTGGTTAATCTTTTGAACCAAGAAATACATCTTTGGAACATTGAAGGTGATCCTAAGCTGATTGGCAAGTACAAAGGTCACAGACGCGCCCGGTTTATAATCAGATCTTGCTTTGGTGGGCTTAAGCAAGCCTTTATTGCCAGTGGAAGTGAGGATTCACAGGTATGAATGCTAAGGTTGAAAATTTTGTATAATTGTTAACAAATATGTCGCATTGTGGTTTAATTGATTTGTTACAAGAGCAATTCAGTTATGCATTTTGAAGTGTTAGGGTGTTAGGCAATCACTCAAATATTGAAAAATAAGTTCTTTTTTAATCAGGTGTCAGTCAAAACTAGTTCAAAGAAATTCTATAAAGTTGGATTTTTGTTTTCTTGGTAAAGCAAGGGGGGCAAAAGCCCTAGTATTTATTTGAACCAAAATTCTCCTTATCTCTTGCCCCTCTCTACTTTATTTTGAAATTTATAAAAATAAATAAATAATTCAACAAGGTTCACCAAACAACATCTGATATTATACTAGTTTTAGCTAGTTTTAACTTAAATTATTCTGAACCAGTTTTTTTATTTGACAAAATTACCCTTAATGTCTAATAGTCCTCTGTCTTGTTTATTCTAGTTTATATCTATAGAACTCTCTGTATCTTGTTAAATTTGCAATTCTGCTGGTTATACTTTGCAGTTTGCACTCTATAGTTAGGTCCTTGGGTTGTGGTCTCATTTTACTATGTTATTATTGGAAAAAGATAGCCATCTTTAGTTGTTTCTAGTTTCTAGTATGCTCTGTAAGGAGGGAGTCCAACTCCACTTAGGTTGTATGACTGCTGACACACTAGCCAATATGAGTGTAAATTGGTGGTTTTCCATTGCCTCTGTAGGTTTACATATGGCATAGAAGCTCAGGGGAGTTAATAGAGGCATTGCCAGGTCATTCTGGAGCTGTTAATTGCGTGAGCTGGAATCCAGCTAACCCCCACATGTTGGCATCAGCTAGTGATGATCGGACAATTAGGATATGGGGCTTAAATTGTCTGAATGTAAAGTACCAAAAGGCACAAAGCAATGGCTTCCACCACTGCAATGGGGGAACTTAGATGAACAAACCCATTTTCAATTTTTTTTCTCTTTTTTCTTTATCATTGCAATCATGTAAATACCTTTACGATCGTCCCCACAAGAAGACATTCATATCAATTATCAAACATGCATGTGACTCTTCAAGTTCTCTTAATAAATTCATGTTCCATTTTAGCTTGTGATTCAATTTTTTTTTTATTCATTTTGTTCCTTAGCGTTTGATTTAATTAAGAATAGTATTACAGAAATCTAGCTTTGCATTGAGTTAAGATTGCAAGGCTAATGTAATTCTGTGATATTAAGATTACAAGTGAGGAGGTCAAGGTTGAGGGTAGCTTAAATGCATTTTGAAAATTTTATTTTAATAATATTAATTGAATAATGAATTATCATTTAAAATGATTTTTTTTGACTAAATTAATAATTTAGTTTTCAAATTTTTAGATTCTTTTAGTTTTAGTCTCGAATTTTTTTAACTGCACAAATCAACTAGTGAAATTATTAATTCATACCATAAATTATTTTATTAATCTTTAAAAATATTAAATTTGTTGCATAAGACTGCAATGAGTTAGACATTTTTTAAAATGATTAACTCATGTTTAAAATAATTTGAGAATTAAAAATAAACTAGTCTATAAATTTATAAACAAATTATTAGTTTACTCTTTCTTTTTTTTATGGATCAAACAGCTCAGGTTATGTAGGAGGGTCTTGTGAATTGATAAAACTTCCTGTTCCTTCAATTAGTTTTCAAATTTCCATTTGTTCACATAAAATAACGGTCAACTCAGCACTTCTGCATCAATATTTAACAATCCCAACTACATAAGATGGGGTGAGATTATTCTATGAAGTTATTTATATGAAGACTAGCGGTTTTGGGAGATTAGAGGGATAATCTTAGTTTAAAGCAAATTGGTTAGAGTGATTCATTTCTGCCTTTTCAAATAATCATATTATTGCACATGAATCCTTACATTTCTTATTTTGCACACCTATACAGATGAGTTTGTTAAATTTAATAGGAAAAAGGTTTAGGATAAATTATATAATTTACCACATTGTCGTTTAAAATGTAAATAATTATTTAAGTGTTAAAGTAATTAACAATTTCATTGTTAAAAATATGTTTCAATGTTATAAAATTAATGCTAAAATTAAGTTGACAATTTCAATATTAAAATATCATTTTAATTTCAGTAATGACATTAGAAGGCTACAAAATTGTTCAAAAGTAAAACTTATTTTAACATAGAAATTGTTCATTATTTTATCATTCACATGATTATTTTTGTTAAAGTTAACATAAAAAATATTACTAGATAGATAAGTAATAATTAAATGAACTATAAAGAATTGAACGGTACACTTTTAGGACAAACTGATTTTGAGTTTGTTTGCAAAGGAATAACAATACTTTATTCAAAAATTTATGTGGGTCCATCTAACTTTTGTTTTTTTTTTTTTTTGGGTTATTGAGTATGAGATTATATACCCTAAAAAAAGTAGCAGCATTGGCGGGAAAAAAAAATTACCACTACAGCCCACATCTAAAAAGAAATTAAATTTTTTTTTTCATCGAAACGATCGAAACGTTTTCGTTTTCTGAATCACCGATACGAAACGGAATTATCGAAATGAAACGAAGTGTTTATTAAGAAATTATGCTATTTTAATTAAAATTATTATGTTTCAAAATATTTTGATAAAAATACTCTTATTTCAATAAAAATTTCGATAAAAATACTCTTGTTTCGAATTATTTCGATAGAACTCTTGTTTCAAGTTATTTCGATGGAAATACTCTTGTTTCGAATTATTTCGATGAAAATACTCTTATTTCGAATTATTTCGATGGAAAAGTACTAAACTTATTTGAAAAATAAAAAAATTGACAATTTAAAAGTATATGAAAGTAGTATTATATCACATCCAACATCAAATTATTTTTTCTCACAAGTCACAACATCTTTATTAACTTCATACTCTCTCCCTTTGACATTATTTTTTATTATTTTCATTTTAAAGAGGAAACTACAAAAATGATGCAAAGAGAGATTAAAAGGTAAAGAGAAAGGAATATACCTAAAGATAGAGATAGAATCATGGTCGATAGAGAAAGAGACTTAAATATAAATGTCACGAAAGAGTTAAGAAGAAAATGGAGAGATAGATGCAAGAGAGAGATTGTTAATGAATGCTATTAGGATTTGAATTGAAATCCCTACTGTAGTAGTATATTTATTTACTATTCAATTATAGACATTAATTTAAATTAATTTTAATATAACTTTATATATTTATATCATTAATATTATGTTAAAATATTTTAAAATTTTTTAAAAAATATTATTTAAAATTATTTAAAACATTTTTTAAAAAGTCTTTTGTTTTCTCGAAATTTTCGAAACGTTTCGAAATGTTTTCGTTTTTGGAGTCACCGAAACGGTACTTTGAAACGAAATTTAATACCTTGATTCAAGGGGCTTTTTGTATAAATGAGCCACTAAATTGTGAGATAAAGAAATAGTTCTGGTGATGAGTTTGTATCTGATGGTTGGGAGATTGCATGTGCCTAATTAAATTGCAGAAAGGGTGAATATGGGGACTGCAAGGTGATAATGTTTCCTTGTAAAATCATTAAACAAATTCCAAGTTGTCATTCAAGAAAATTTGCCATTAATCTTTCAAATGACGAGCTTACTCATGATGATAGAGTCTAAACATAAGGAACTGGACAGTTGTAGGACCACTTCCACTGTTACTGAGATTGCTGCTCCAGCGACCGACAATCACAACAACAACATTGTTATTGTTTCTCCGGCCACCAAAATGACAACAAAGGGGATGATGAAGTGAAGTTCACTGTGACTATGTTTGGCAAAAATAGCTGATAAGTTAGCTGAAAGCTAAAAAACTAATTTTTAGCTGAAAGCTGTTAGCTGATAGCTGAAAGCTGTTAAACTAATTTATTGAATTAGAAGTGTTTAGTAAAATTAGTTATTGAATTAGATGATAAGTGTAAAATGACATAAAAGTACATACTTATATAAAATTTATCATTTTTTGTTAGTAATTATATTTTATTATGTAATCCTAAAAAATACAAAAATATAATTTGTTAATTTTAACTTTTTCTCTTTTATTTTGTAATTATTTTTCATCAGTATTCTAAGAATATAAACTCACCCACTTTTGAGAAGTGTCGCTTGATTAGTAGAAGAAAAGTACACACAAAAAACTTGAAGATCAATAAATTGCGTCAAGAGTCATGAGTATAATAGTGTTGGAATTTCAATAAAATAACAAGGATAAAAAATGAATAAAATTATAAAAGCTATAAGTTAATAGCTATAAGCTACTCAAAGTAACGTATGATAAAACGCTATAAACTACCTAAATAAGCTCATTTACCAAACACCTCTAATTTGGTCAAACAAACTTATAAACTAGTCAAATACGCTATAAACTAGTTTATTGGACTTGTCAAACACACTCTATATTGTATCTTGACTCTGATATCTCAGATAGCAAATATCATGCAAACATTAAGATGTCATAGGATAACACTATTTTGAATAATATCTCATAGCATACAACCTCAAAACTGAGAATCTTACGTCACAAATTTGTTAACTTTTTTATAAAATACTAATTGAATACTTTCCTTGACAACTTTCAATTGTTATATAAACATAATAATCTTAAATATCATGATATCTTGTATTATAGTATCCAATAATATCATGAGATTTCAAATCACGCCTCCTATGTAATGCTAAGTCCAGTGGATTTTGGGAAGATAAGTTGGTGTCTAAATTCAGCAATTGCAATGAATGACTTGGCTCTCTTGGCAGAAACATTTGTGCCCACGCAAATTGCATTAATGTGGGGGCGTGCTGTGCATAACGAGACAAACTAGCCATCCTCAACAATGTCGTTATCTTTTGCCATAAAACAGTAACAGTGTAACACAAACTAATAAATATCATATCTTGATTCTTGAAAGGAATTTTATCAACATTCTCCAGGAATACGAACATCTTACAAAGAAAATATAATCTAGAGTCAATAATGAAATATATTTCAAAATTCAAGTGAGGTCACACAACATTGTTCTTCACATATTCTGCTCTACAGTTCAGTCTCATAGAACTTGAATCTAAGTTTTATATCTAATTTTTTCCACAGAAACTTGAAAAGGAAACATGCCAGTTTATCGACATCTGATGGCATCAATGTCTCCAAAAAACAAAGGCAAACAAGAAAATGACAGTCAAAAGCATGCCTGCATATTTGATCCATAGGTCAACACGGTGCCGTCTCTCAATTAGCCTCAAAACAGAATTTGATATCCCCACTGTATTAAGGACATCTAATGCTTTCCGTTGTGCCCTCTACACCATATAAATCAGATAAAAAAGTTTATCAGCAACAATTATACCATTGCACCACTAATCATCACGAGAGTAAACATTTTCATAAATGTAACTACAAGGGAGAACATAAAAAAACTACAAATAAAAGCATCAAGACCACAAGACACTTGAACATATGAATATTAAAAGACAAAAGATAGCAAAAAATTAATGAAAATGCACTCCTAGTATTGCATTAAGTGCACTGTACTTGAGGAATATACTTGATTGGGATTTCATAATCTCCCCTTGTTTCAAATGCAACATTCAATATACACTGGGAAGCCCGGCAAACACTCTTCAAAACTCTCGACATATATTAGGGAAAAAAAGAAAAGAAAAGAAAAAGGAGGAGAGGGGGAGTTAAGAAGTCTAAATCTTTTGGAACATACCAAAACAGAGAAAAAGGAACTAGAGACAGAAAGCAGAGCTACCACCAGCATAACTATATCTTATAACAACTGGACTGCATCTTTTTGAGCAAGTACAATACAATATATTTGTTGGGAAAAGAAATCACTTCTTTCACTGAAAAAATAAACATATATATAATCGTCCATTTTGACAAAAAAAGGCAAGTAATGAAAATATAGCTAAACGTCATAGTATCAAGTTGTTTGCTGTCCTAACCACTAGTGTATTATAGTCTTACAATTAATCTACAAATTACATGTTTCTATAAGCCAGGCACGTTATGTGGGAAAGTGGGAAAGCAGAAGGGAAGATACCTTCAAGCGTTCCCTTTGCCCATGTATAGAAGACAGGATGGCCTCCCCAAGTGCATTAGCATTCTCCAGCTCCCGTGAAGAACTACGAACTGACTGCATTGCTTGTGCTTCCTCATCAAAAATTCTCAAAACATGAGCGGAATCACCGTTCTAGCACACGAAACGAATTTGATATGAAGCAGAGCAACAATCAGCAAGTCAATAAATCAGAGAATGGTAGCAGTTACATACAGCTCGTCCTAGCAGTTCTGCCCTCTCTTTAGCTTCCATCATCCGTTTTTGATTCCTTAAGTTATATTTATCCAAACTTTCTTTCAATGATTCAGCCTCTTCAGCTATTTGTTCCACTTTTCTGCATGCAAAAAACATAATAAAACCTCATCAAGATCCAACACAAAAAGAATACAGCAGTAAGCCAGATACAGAAACTGAGGACATATAATAACATACTATAACAGATAAAATGGGAAGAAGTAACACATTATCAACATCAACAACAACAAACAAACAAACTTTTTCTCACTAAATAGAGTCGGCTACATAAATCAAATATCGCCACAATACAACAACAACAACAACAATAATCTATTATAAATAAGATCAACAAATAAATTGTTAATTATTAAATCTGTCTTAATAATTTCACCAATTATTTTTTTTTGCCCTCCCCCTACCTCTAATTATCGCGAAAATGAGAATATTGCGATGAATATGTGAACACATTATCATATAAGTTTTTTTGTTCCATAGAAACAAACATATAGGTCAAACATTAGTTCCAAGAGGAACCAACTTATCTTGCCAACAGTACCCTAGAACTAAGGACTAATCTAATTGATCTCTATTCATTTGATACACTATTTCATATATCCATGCACATACTTTATAGTGTAAAACAAATCATCTGGTCGGTGGTTTCACCCTAATCGAAAATCCTGAGTTTAGTATGTTAATTAGATTTAAGCTTATGGAATCTAAAATAATCGCACATTATCCTCTGAACCCATATGTCAATATCACAACCATCACATCATATTAATTTACATACGCTCCAAGATATTTATATCAGAGGCATAAGTATATTTGGAGGTAAGGAGATAAATTCATTTTGGCCTTAAGGGCAGATAACGTGCCAAAATATTAATGAGTCAACCTCACTATCATATAGAGAAATGTGGAAGTACACAAGCATTATCAAAGAGTATAACTTGCAATTCTCAAGTCAGAATCTTTCTTTACTGTTTCTATCAATTTGGGGAAAGGTGGAAAGGGGAAGAAAGGAACAAAGAGATTTTTTTTTTTTTGAAATCAGTATGACGGCTCGTATATCTTATCTGGATCTATTAAAATTCAATAATGTATAGCCCATGAATAGAATAAATAAACCGTGTTTTAACACCATCACGCATCCTCTGCAACAGTAAATTGAATTTGTTCATTTCGAACATCTTGCTTTGATGATTATTATGAGATCATCATAAAACGAAAAATTTTAAATTCATAGTTTCTATGTAACTGATAATTGAACCCTTAAGCGATTAGAAGACTGTCCAAGAACAACAAGAAATTTCATCCTACAACGGCGAACAATTAATTCGACAAGGGGACCCGAACCATCCTAAAAATCAGAAACGCCGAAACTAAGAGCAACAACTAGTTCCATAAAGCGGCCCCGAATCATCAGAAATTTGGCAGAATCAACGGAGAACCATTAATGTGATAGAGAACAGGAAATGGGGATTTGAAATAACCTTTTCCAGAGATCGCGTTGAGCTTTGGCAGCGATTGATCGCCAAAGTCGGTCCATCTCCACACAGAGGGATTGGATCTGAGTGATATCCTTCTTGATGGCGAAGGAGAGCTCGGGGTTCATGCCGGCAGAGGTGGAGTACTCGAGCCGCTCAAGGCGTTCGAGGCCATCACGAGTCCTCAGTAAGAGCTTCTTCGCACTCTGGTAAACCTCCGATAGGGTTCCTCCTCCTCCGCTTCCATCCATGACGCTGGTTCTTAGTGCCGAGAGAGAGAGGGTGGTTCCGAGTGCTCAGAGAGAGATAGAGAGAGAGAGAGAGAGATTTTTTGTTTCAGAAAAAGCAGCAGTAAGTAAGAAACAACGGTTAATACCCGTAACGTTGAAGAAACCCGGAAAGAAATGGTTTCGGGTATTATGAGATCCTGAGTAAGGAAGAAAAATTGGGTCTATTTTGGGCCGTGAGTCCAGCTTAGCAGCATAATAATGGGCTTCTTGAGGGCATTGTGATGTGATGCTTCAATAATACTAAGTTATTATGCAGACGCCTATGTCCAAAAAAAAAATTTATGCAGACAAAAGTTTACTCCAAAAACAACAAAATTATGCAGACCAAGTGGTTTTTCCCCCTCTATGGTTTTTAAAGCAATTTACATTTATTTATTTATTTTTAAATTTATGCAAATTGCATTCACACTCCAGTAATTTTAAATTGAGAGAATACGTTCCTCTGAAATTTATAAAAAATACACTTACACTTTTTCAACTTTAAAAAAAAACTATATTATCTTCTTTTATTATAATTTAGGCACAAAAGTTTTTTTTTATTTTAATTTTTCAAAAAAAATATTTTGATATTTTTTGAGTTTTTGAGAAAAAATTCATAAAATAGAAGTTGCATTAACAATTTTATAAATAGAGCTGAGGTAATTGTATAAATTAAAACTAAAAAAATATAAATATAAATTTCAAAAATATCAGAGATGAATATAATTTACTTTAGTTTCTATTATCTTTGTCTCTTCTTTTTTGAAAGTATTTTTTTCTAATTATGGAAGATATTTTTTTTCCTCCATGAATGTTTTTTCTTCTTTATAAATGCTTTTGGATTTTGGCTAATGTTCTTGAATATTTATAACTATCTATTTCCTGTTCTTGTCTTTGACAATATATATAGTCAAAAGGAAGTTTTTCAAGAGATAAAACTCTTGCGTTGTTTAAGATAAGTATTGCCTCTTTATAAATATTTTAAATAATTCTTTTTATGCTATATTTTAGTTATAATACGAATAAATTATTATTTTAGTTTCTAAAAGAAACTAGTGTTGTAAGTCTCATCTTTCAAAGATAATTATTATTATTTTAGCTTCAATTTTTTAGAAAATACATCATTTTAATTAATCCTTAATGTTAGGTTTTATTAAGAAAATGTTGTCAAAGTTACTTCTTTTTTTCTTCAATGTGGAACCATAGTCACTGTTGTGAATTGTTAAAACTTAATAGAAATAAAATGAATTATTTTTAAAAAAAAATTAAAGACCAAGTTAATTCTAATTTATAGAAAATTAGTCATAATTTTATTGTAAAACGATATGTTTTGCAGTGTGCATCGGTAGTTGACAATTCACTTTGAACCAAATTAGTCCATATGAATAACTTTGTCAGCCTTTTTTTAACAGAAGTCTATAAAAATTTATTTTTTAAAACATGAAATACTATAATAATGATAAATATATTTGAAAGATCAAATTGATGGCATCATTTTTAGCTTCTAAAAATTGTTAGTACATTTGATGTTGCGTTATATCTTCTTATGTTGATATTCATATTAAATATTCTATACAGGAAGATTATTTTTGGGTTAGCTTGTAAGTCAACCAAAATTAGGTCTTTTTTGAACAATTTTTAACATGTCTCACTTATATTAGCATAGTGTATTTAAAAGAATAATTTTTTTTTTAAATACTAGCACTAAAATATATTTTCGCTTAAAGTGATTTGATTATATATAGAAAAGATCGATATGTAAAAATATTATTGAGAAAAGTATATCAAATAGAGAATAATTCGATAATTAAAAATAAAGAGAGATCATTAAAAAAAATGAAACCATTAAAACATATTTAACAATTAATAATTTTTTTTATTAATTTTATTTATAATAAACTATTATAATATTTTTTTATTCATATAGTCAATCTCACATAATAAAAAAAATTATTGTTATTGTTGTACTAACATCAAAATATAAACCCGAATAGTTAAGATAGAAAATGCACCCTTTTAACCACTAGGTTAATTCCTTCAGATTAAATTTACGTGATTTATTGTAGCATAATTGTCACAAAATTAAAATATTAATCATAACTGTTAAAATTATTAGCAAGTGATTTATCATATATACTTCACATGCCAATACATTAAGCTAATAATAATAAATAAAAATGTAAATAGATTAGAGATAAATCTTATTGAAATCCTATGTTTCATTAGTTTGGTCTATTATCATAGGCTTTACTTAAAATTCTCTCTTATTTAAATGCAGCTAACTAGATAATAACCATATTAAAAAGAGTACAAAAGAACAAAATAAAAAGCTTGCCGACATGGTATAAGAATTTTGACTCAAACAGTCTCTGGGATTGATTTTTAACTCTTTTCTCTCCGTGCAATATCTTTAATATTAAAAACATCTTGCCCATGTGATTATTATTTCTTGTGTGGTTAAAAAAGTTATTGAAGAAAAACTGTCTCATTTTAAAGTTACGGTATATGATAAATTTTGCCCATGTGATTATTATTTCTTTTGTGGTTAAAAAAGTTATTGAAGAAAAATATATTGTAGTATTTATAAATCGTCTATTAAAAAAAATTGTCAATAATATAAATTGAAATTAAATTTTTTAAATAAAATACTTTGACCAATGAGTTTAGACTCAAATAGTATTTCTTTAACATTGAAACGTTAATAAATATGAATTTAATTTTCTACTTCTTTCATGTCATATATTTGTAGAAAATAAATAAAATATTTCAATCTTTACCGGTTAAATTAACTCTTGTCGACATTATTATTATTATTATTATTATTGTATAATTAGGATACTTAATTTCATTCTTGCTTGAGATTATATTTTCTTTCTATTCAAGCACATATATAGATCCTTGTTACAACTTGGCCAAAGTTTTAATCTTTTTGTTTTTTTTTTTTTTGACGTTTAGTGCGCCAATTTTTTTTATTGAAGATTTGAATAAGGCTTACTTAACTGCTAATTTCAAAAGATTGACTAAGTCAACTAACCGGCTAACCACCATATTATTTATAACGAGCTTCAACCTAATTCTTTTTCTATCTTTCTGTCTTTTGGTTAAGAGGCTAACCACTTATCACTTAGGCTAGCTAGAGTAATATAAGAGCATTAATTTACTGTAATTTATAGGATTTTTTTAAATATTACAGTCCGACAATATTCGGACAAATTTATACATATTTTAATTAATTTATTTTAATTTAATCAAAAATATATAATTCATGATAGAACGAGAGGATTCACAAGTAAATTTCTCGGCCCAAGATCATTATTAAGGTAATTAGAATTCAAATAGGTGAGAGGGTCCATATATCATATGTTCATATCTACCAATAGGTACTCCTCGAAATTTGTTTTATTTTTTTTTCAGTACAAAAAAGGTTTAGAATGAAGGAAGATTGCTTCATTTCAAAATTAAGATATGTTATGAGCCTTAGTAAGAGTTTATAACAATACTGAAGAGATTGTTAAAAAAATTATTATTGTAAATTGAAATATTTAATTTAAGGTGTTTTTAATTTGTAAAACGTTTTTTATTTTTATTTTTTTAAAAAAAATTATTTTTTATTTTTTATATTTTTTAAGATACGTTTAGTTTGTATTTTTATTTTATTTTATTTTATTATTTTTTAATTATATAAACAATAAAATATTGTTTATATATATTGTGATAAATTTAGAATAATTATAAAAATATCATTGTTACGGTGCATTATAGTACTAAAATTTCAAGAAATATTTTTTAAATAAAAAAATAAAAAATGATAAATAGACAAATTTTTAAAATATGTTTTATGTTTTTATTAAAAATAACAAAAAAAATATAAGCATCAAACAAGCCCACGTGTTAGCTCGACAAAGTTTGACTTTAAGAGAGGTTATATATATATATATATATATTGCATTATCAAAGTATGGAATTTAAACTTGAGATTAATATATAGTTTTAACGGGTAGATGAAATTTGATTTAAATATTAAGGTATTCAAACTCTGCTAGAATAGACAAATAATAATAAATTTAATTTGGAGTAAGACTTATAAACTTGAAAAATAACACTCAAATAATTTCAGCTCGAGTCAAGGCATTATTTGGTAAATAGTAACTTGATTTGAATGCCAAACCTAATTGTCAAGATTAATAATTACGTAAAATGAATCTCATGACTTAATCTTTTAATATTAAACAGATGCATCTACTTGGTAAGTGAGAATGATATCATCTTTTAAGAAATTGAATTCGATTCGTAGAGAAAATTTAATGTGACCGCAATATGAAAAATAAAAATAAAAACTCTCGCACGATTAGAGAGCTATCAATATAGACTTATTTGGTCCGACCTAACCATATCCAATTTAACCATTTTCTTTTAAGAGGGCTCAAGATTAGATGTGCTGGCTTATCAATAAAATTTAAAATAAATTCATCGTACGAAATATACCAAAAAAAAAAGAATAGAAATATAAAAATCAAAAGATTTAAGCTGTTAGTCGTTGAAAAAATACGCTTTTTCAATATTTTTTTTTTAATTTTTAATTAAAATAAATTTGGCCCTGACATTTTTACAGTCTAAGATGAGTTGGATTAAAAAATTTCTAACTCAACCCTTAAATTTGACTAGGTTAAATAGATTAACCCTATCAACTATCTTCACAAAAATTAGATTGATTATCGAACTGAGAAAAAAAAAAGTAGTTTATGATTCACTAATTCAATCATAGTTGAATCACGGCTAAATTAGTAATAAAATATATAATATATTTTTAAATTTTTTATAGCATAAAATATAATATATTAAAACTTAAATATATAAAATAAAATAAAATAATTATTTAAGATAAAGCTAATCAAATAATATACACTACTATATTTTAAATTTTATTAATAATTATATTATATATGAAAGAAGTTCATAGTTTTACATTATATAATATTCTATAGTTAATGGTAGTTATTACAATATTATTTTTAATCACAAAAAAAAATTAAATAGAAGTTTAACTATTATTAATGCAAGAAATTAGTTAAAATAATATTATTTTGAGTTAAAAATTTTGGTCAACTTTTAAAGAAATAGTCAAAACAGTGTCAATTTAATAAAAAAAATAAACTATTCAAACCATTTTAGTTCATCAAATTTTGTTTGGTTTAATTGATTTTTCTGATTTTTTGATCGATACATCGATTTTTTTCAAATAATTTAAGAGTTAAATCAAAATTCAACCATCAGTTTTTAGTTTGTCGATTTTATCGGTCGGTTTAATATAATTTTCAAAAAAATAACTTATATGGACAACTCTATACAAGTTATATAAGTTTGAAAAAAAGGAAAGAAATAAAGAAAAAAAATCCACCTTTTAAATCATTTAAGATAAAACCAATCAAATAATATACACTAATATCTTTTAAATTTTATTAATAATTATATTATTTATGAAAGAAATTTATAGTTTTACATTATATAATATTCTATAGTTAATGATAGTTATTATAATATTATTTTTAATCACAAAAAAATTTAAATAGAAGTTTAGTTATTATTAATGCAAGAAATTAGTTAAAATAATATTATTTTGAGTTAAAAATTTTGGTCAATTTTTTAAAATATAGTCAAATCAGTGTCAATTTAATAAATAAAAAACTATTCAAACCATTTTAGTTCATCAAATTTTGTTTGGTTTAATTGGTTTTTCTGATTTTTTGACCGATACATTGATTCTTTAATTATTTTTTATAAAACAATTTAAGAGTTAAATCAAATTAATCCAACCATCAGTTTGTAGTTTGTCAATTTTATCGGTCAGTTTAATATAATTTTCAAAAGAATAACTTACGTCAACAACTCTAGCTATACAAGTTATATAAGTTTGAAAAAAATAAAGAAAAAAGTCCACCTTTTAAATCATTAATTTAAGATCAAATTAATCAAATAATATACACTAATATCTTTTAAATTTTATTAATAATTATATTATTTATGAAAGAAATTTATAGTTACATTATATAATATTTTATAGTTAATGATAGTTATTATGATATTATTTTTAATCACAAATTTTTTTTAAATACATGTTTAAATATTATTAATGCAAGAAATTAGTTAAAATAATATTATTTTGAGATAAAAAAATTTGGTCAATTTTTAAAGAAATAGTCAAATCAGTGTCAATTTAATAAAAAAAATTTTAAAAAAAAATATTCAAACCATTTTAGTTCATCAAATTTTGTTTGATTTAATTGGTTTTCTCCTTTTTTGGGGTGTGGTTTGATATAATTTTTAAAAGAATAGCTTACACGGACAACTATATACAAGTTATATAAGTTTGAAAGAAACAAAGAAAAAGTACACCTTTAATTAATTAGTTTTCCTCTCACACTCCCTTTAACATTATATATTGTAAATATTCTAGAATGGCATCAAGACTTGGGATTTATCTATAGCCCAGCTGGTGTGAAAGCGATGCCCTAGAAACCTAGCTAGCTGTATATGCATGTAACAATGTCAAAATAATTAATTGACAATGACCCAATTGTGACGCAGATCTCAAACCACACCAAACCACACCCTACCTGCTTTCCACCCTAAAACATGCACACGCAATGTTGTTTTTCTAAGATAGAGAGAGAGAGAGAGAGAGAGAGAGAGAGAGAGAGTGTGTGTTTGGGCACAACATAATTTCCAGGAAAACGAGGAGGAATCAATCAATGTGCAGCCTTTCAAGAACTGAAGCTGGTTGAAAATATTATTTATAACTTATAATGAGAATTTTTTTTAAATAATTATTTTTTTACACTTATAAAATAAAGATACGTCAGTATTGTAATAAAACAGTGATTCTATTATTAAATGTGACTGTGAAATTAGTTTCGTAAAGATATCTATAAAAAGGACTTAATATTTATAGGCGAATTTTTTGAAGTTAAAATAATTATTTCAGCTGTTTAGTGTGGTGGAATAATTAGCAAATCTAACATTTGAATTATCAATAATGATAAAAACAAATTAATTGAATTTTTAAGTTGATTTTGTTTATAAAAAATAAATAGATAAACTAATAATTTGAAAATACATAAAAATATCAAACATATTTTTTAATATAAAATCTACTCCCACATGTTTTTACATGTAGATGTTCACAGTGTTGTGTTAATTTGTGAGATAAAGTGCGTTTGGCAACAACATATTTTCCACGAAAATGAGGAGGAATCAATGACATCAATGTGCAGCTTTAATTTTCAAGAAAAGAGGCTGTCAACATTCTTTAATAATAACAACAATAATAGGCACAAACTGCAGAACCCAGAAAAGAGATAAACTTCTTAAAAGTAAATGTTAGGCAATCCATTGTACGCTTTGCTGCGACTTTGCGTGGCATTAAAATTGCGGCTATAATAAAATAGGCAGCGATTGTGTCTTTTGACGCAGTACAAACCGTGAAAAAGAGGCAATTTAATTGGCTTAGACGAAACAGCAGTGAAGCTAACAATTATTGACAGAAGCCTACAAATTTTCCTATCTCCGAATCATGAAGGGGATGGTGGTGGTTGAAACTAGAACTGAACATGGATTGGATATGAGTTTCAAATTTGAAACTTGAATAAAATTCAAACCAGACTCAACCTTTTATTTGAAAATGGTCCAACTCCAACCTAGCTGGAATATATAACATGATTTGTTTATTTATGTAAATTAATCTAATTTTTATAGTAAAAATATGCAATTTAGTAATTTTTTAAAAGTTTCAGTGTTTAAAAGTAATATTATTTTAGAAAAAAAATCTTAATTTTTTTTCTCTATTTTTAAAGTTTCTAGAAGTTAAAAAAATATTTTGTGAGACTCCACTATACTCAAATTACTAAACTACTCATATTTAATTGTTTTAACACACACACACACACACACATATAAAATTTTATTATATTAATAAAAAAAGTATCACTAACTTTAATATAATAGCTATAAACTATGATTTAGTAGTACAAAATTTACTAATAAAAAACGTTACATTAAGCTATTATTAACACAAAACTTTAAGTTATTAATAATAAAAACAATGAAAACTCTAAAAGAAAAAAGACTTTTAGTCCCAAAACAATGTTTAAAGGATGATTCTTTTGGATATTTTTGTTTTTAAAATTTACTAGTAGAACTACATTGATGCTATCAGAAATATATTCATTATAATAATATTTGATTTATAATATCAAAGCTTATATGCCCTTTAACCAGTGCCCTAAGGGCAGACTCTATTTCTAATCAGGGATATATTAAAATTTGAAATTATATTATATTAAAATTCAAAAGTTAATTTAATTTTTATAGAATTTTACTTAATTTCAATAAAATTTTATTAATATAAGATATGCAATCCTCATATCTCTTAGGCCTCGTTTGGTTGATGGCAACGGAGAAAATAAAAATGAGAATGGGAATTAAAAATGGAATGGATTCAAATAGAAGAGAATGGAATGTTGTGATTAAAATTACGTTTGATAGAGTAATGGAATAAAATAAAATAAAAATTGTAAAAAAAAAATACAATTAAAAAATAAAATTATTATAGTAATATTATGTTAACTTAAAAAATTATTTTAAATGTTATAAATAAAAAATAAAATAAATTATTATTAATATAAAAATTTGAATTAAATTTTGTTAAACAATATTGAAAATTTTAATTTAAATATATATGTTTTTAATTATAGAAAATTTAATAAATAAATAAAATAATAAAGAGTATTTTAATTTTTTTAATTTTTTTTTCTCTCACATTGTTCACTTTTTACTTGATTTTAAAGGTAATTTAGATTATTTTGTAGAAAGTAATCAGCATTACATAAAATCTATGTTTTCTATTATTTTTAACAACCAAACTAAGAAAGAGAATTTTCATTTTATTCTATTTACATTCCTATTTCATACCCTTATTTCCACCAACTATACAGAACCTTAGGGAAGGGACAGGGGAAAGCCTCTCTCCGTAATGAGAAATCTAGAGGGGAATAGCTAGGAAGACAAGGAATTGATGTGATGGGTGAGTATAACTAGACTAAACCTACCCAAATTTGGTTAAGAAAAATTGTTTTGGATGAATCAAATCAGATAGATTTACACTGACAAATTTTTAAAATAATTTTAAATTAATTCCAATAAATTAGGAGCAAATTTTTAAGAATTTTTCTAAATCTAATTCGATCAATCTAATTTGATATAACTTAAATTTTTTTTGAATAATTTAAATTTTTAGTTAGGTTTAGATATTAATTTTTTTAATCTAAATATTGTTTAGATGGAGTGAATAACTCGACCGATGCTCACCCGAGGAGGATGAAGAGCTGAAAAAGTGTCTCCTCTTCCCATTGACACGTCTACATTGACATGCTCACATGGCTTATTATGGTTAGTTTGCCAGCCGAATCTATCAAATATCTCTTCTACTCAATCCATCTCAATAAGATTTGGACATAAAACTTTTGAGATGAAATACTTAATTATTAAAATTAATAATTATTTTTAAATGAAATCTCCATATCTCTTTAGTCTAGAACACAACAATTCTGCACATGCTATATCTTGTTACTGGCTTGAAAAATTACTGTAATCCATCACTTTATCTTCATATAAGCATTCAATTTTTTAATAAAATTCAAATAGGGATTATCAAATTTTACTCTCATAAATATATTGACTTACCTGCCAAGGATTAGTTTCATTGATCTACGATTCTTGGAATTTTAGTTACATTATTAGAAAAATTCTTTCTCTCGATTTGTACCACTCTACGAAGCAATTTCAAATTGACTTTGCCTTGGGTCGTTTTCAGATCAATTTCATTTTTCACTTCTTCAGATTTCACAGCTCCTACAATCTTAAAATATATAGGACAATATTCTTCCTAAATTATGTCTGAAGCTAGCCAACAATGAAGAAAATATCTAAGCAGAAATTCTTTTCTCTTTTTTTTTTGTGATAAAAAAATTTAAGGTGAAAAAAGGTTATCTAATTTCAAGATTAAAACATATTACAAGTCTCAATAAAATTTTATAGTAATATTTATAAATTATTTAATAAAAATTTACTGAAAAAAAACTGAATATAAATTTTACAAACAAAGCATTTCGATTCACAGCACAAATTCTCTTTCAATAATTGTTCATGATGAAATTAATTAGGTGTGTGGGTTGATGGAAAAGTTGAAAAGTGATTACTTTACTAAGTCATGGTGGGACCAATTATATGGATATGCATGGAATCATTAGACGCATAAAGAATACTTTTTAAGCTTTTGAGATTAAGAATTAAAATTCTATTTGACTGACCTTATAAGGAAGCTGTAGATAAGCATATTATATCTAGCAAAATAATATTGAATTAATATTATCTTTTTGTCACTTTCACAAAGGAAAAAAGAAGCAGTATGGACATTATACACCCATAATTCTATTGGTTCATTCATGTTTGTTTACTAGGAAAAGAAAACCCTAACCCCATAGAAAAACTAGAATAAAACTAAAGTGGTGTGAAATGAAGAGGCAAACCTTCTTTTTCTTCCATGTTCTTTTTAGGGTTAATTAGGGTTAGGCTTTACGTGCATGCATGGAAGTGGGGCCTTAGCTTCCTTCTTAATTTTGGTTGATTTAATTAGAAGTAAGTTGTTATTTTGATTTTTTGAAAGGTACACTTTTTTTAAATTTAATTTCTTAAATTTTTATTTCAACTATTTTCTCTTCAAAAATATTTCGATGTTGACTCTATTAAAAGAAATATAATATATTTGTTTCATTAATGAAAAATTTGTTAAAAATTTAAATGACATTTTAAACTATCAAAAAATAAATTGATTTTAAATTAAACTATCGTCTAGTCAAATTCTTATCACCACGTGGACGGTGATTAATGAGGTTCCAAAATTTGGCCGGGAAGCATGGGAAAGAAAGTGGGACCCATCCCTTGGGAAGAAATTCTAGGGTTTGGTTCCCTTTTCGTTGGTGCTTGAAATTTGTGGGCAGTGTAGTATGGAACAACACGGCAGCACAAAGACGGACAGATAGGTCCAAAAGTAGGCACCGTCTTTCACTGACGTGAAATTTTGATTGAAATCGGAAGGGTTCTTGGTTTCTTCTACGTTCACATCCATTGACTAATTATTATTTATTATTATTATAACATTTTTGTAATTATCATAGCCATTTTGATTACAAACTTAAAGAGATTATAAAAATAAATAAACAATAATTGTAATCATAAAAAAATATAAATTTTATTAAGAAATATGACATATTTCTTCTTAATTAATTTGATTTATTTATATATTTTTAATAAATAATATTAAATTTATTTAAGAATTTTTTATAAATTTATGGCTCTTTATTCGAAAGGCCATCCATGACTACACAAACCCAAATTAAAAGCTGCATGTGGTATGTCTTTAGGCTTTTTCCCACATGGCTTTTAGGTTTAACACGTGGGATATATATTAAATTGAAACTAGTGTTACACGGTTTGTCGTCTCAATTAAAAGAATTTTTTAGGATTTATCTTTACATTTTTTTATGTATAAGATTAATCGTAATTAAATGAATACAGAACTGACATTAAGTACTTAATTGAACAAAGAACTAAAAACAAATTCATGTTTGACTATCTAAAAAATTCCAATTAGATCAAAGTGCGGCCATTTTCTATTAATCTTTTCACTAAACATCATCAATTATTGATACGAAGAATTTGTAACTTTGACTCATTCAACACTCTAAATACTTAATCAAAATCTATTGTTGTTGTTTTTCTTCCAACCCTCTTTTTTCCTTTTCTTATTATTTTTTCAATTACGTACGAAGAATATAAACTGCAAGTCAATACTAAGCACGTAATTAATTATATAATTATCTTGTTAATTTAAATAAAATATTAACGATTTTTTTATTTTGATATAATTTACTTTTTTCAACTTCTCTTTTAAGTTCAAAGCAACTTTCGATCACATTTTTTTTTTTAAATTTAAATTCGTAAAAGAAACACTTACGAGAAAAGGCTACAAAAATACGATTAATTCTTGTTTGTACAATTACGACACATAATAAATGGAATGTTCAATCATACCAACAACCAAAAAAAAAAAAAAAAATTAAATGAGAAAAAGGCAAAACATATTTGAGAATATATGAAAAGTGTGTTTCTAATAAAGCACCCTATCAATATTCTCGAAAAGTCTTCGGCCTTGGACTTTTTCGAAAACATCCTATGAAATTGCTTGCTGCTGAATTCATATTGAGGGCAAGACCAGTCTTATTTATATCGAGCTGCTTCTATTGAGTTTCTCTCGCTGCTTCTGCTTCTCCTGCGGCTACATCTCATGCATGAAGTGAATCGGCAGAAATAATGAAGAATTCTCAGAGAACCGGAGTAAGGCAGTACCTCAAGTCCGATCATCCGCGCCTCCGGTGGACACCGGAACTCCATGAACACTTTGTTGAAGTTGTTCAAAGTCTGGGTGGAAAACACAGTAAGTTTTCTTTAATATTATAAAACTAGGGTTAGCAAAACTTGGGTTAATAAAACAACCCCAAAATCTGCAAAGGAAGCAAAATCCAAGAGAGATAGCTTTTTCTGATTCAACTTTCAACTTTTAATTTTGTTTTAGGAAATACTACTTCTTGTTCATATATCCTCTAGAACTGTCCTTGCTTTGTTTATTATGATTAACCCAGATTCTTGTCAGACTTAAGGTCTATTTGAAGTTTATTGATTCTCCTTTTACTTTTCTTCTAATTCTTTCTTTCTTTATTGAGTTTTGCTCAAAACTAAGTCTCCATCTTTAGAGATGTTAAGAGCACATTCTTCTAGATCCACATGAGCAGAAGATATTTATGTAAAAGCATAGCAGTTTAAAATTGAAAAAAAAAATCATTTTTGCATCCTCTCTGGTGGTGTGGGGAAGAAACTATATTTGGTATAAATGCATCAAAATCAAGCTATTGCTGACAATTAGGTAATTTTGGTTTTGCAGAGGCTACTCCAAAGCGAATTTTGCAGATGATGCGTGTGAGAGGATTGAAGATCTCTCACATTAAGAGCCATCTTCAGGTACCTATACCTAATTATTATGTGCAAACTTCAAATTTATATATTTATTATAAGAAAGCAGATTCTTTTCTGGACAGTTTATTTTCTTTAAAAAAGTAAAATCTAGATTGGGTTTTGAAAGGCAAAGAGATATGAAAATTCCCAGTTATACTTTTCCCAATATGACATATTGGCACTGGTTTCTAGATATTAGAATTTTACCCCACATAAGGAATATTGAGGAAAAGGTCTTAAGTTCACATATCTTTTTTCTTAAAAGCATTAAAAGCATAAGACAATAAATACCCTATACTAGTCCTTGGAGTTTGGACTTTCCACTTTCTTTAATTAGTTCTTGAGACCAACACTAGATATTGAGCTTTCTTTTGAAAACCGATAATTCTATGAAAACCTCTTGTTGGATTTTTCTCAATTGTTAGTATCATATTGAGATTCTCAGTTTAATTTTTTAAATTCCAATTCAAAAATTTTGAAATAATTAATTTAATTTTTAGTTTAGTTTTTTAGTTTATAACATAAAAATCTCGAAATGCATCTAATAATGACAAAGCATATTATGCTTTTGATAAATTATGTTAGCATCATCAACACCAGGTAAACCAAAATTATTCAACTTTTCCCCCTATTTTGAGTATCTAAAATCCTCCAGTAGGTAAACTCAAAACCATCAAGTTCTTCTTATCTTACACTGATTTTCTTCCTATTAATTTGATGAAATTTCATTCATCAATAGGCATATCTAATCCCATTAACTAGTGCATCAACAACCCCTCTTTTCTGCTGAAAAAAAAGAGAGAGTAATATAATTAATTAATCCTTCAATTTATAAATTTAATTAGTTTTAATTTTCAACTTTTATTAAACATATAAGTTAATTTTTCAAAATATCAAATTGTTGCACATTAATCTGTAGAGTTGATAATTTTAAAAATTTATTTATACACTCAAAAAAATTTAAATTAATATATAAATCTACAAAAACTAAATTATTAGTTTATTAAAATAAATAAATAAATAGCCAAACAAACAGATAAAATAAAGGATACGTATCTCATTAATTCTGTATTTATTCAGTGAGGAAAGTGATAATTAATATTTAATATTCTTTTTATATATACATAAAACTTTGGGCTACATCACATCTATCCCTTACTTATCAAAAGAATAAACAAACGATTATTTTATAGTATGCATTTGGAAAATGTGTTTCGTACAAATATAAATAATATAGTATTAAAATCATAACATATCTATCTGGGGTTAGGTACATTTGCTCTATGAAGGAAGCTTTTTAAGGATACGAAATTCTTTTCTTCTCCTTTCTCAGTAAACAAACACCAAATGAATTTGAGTGCATTTCTATCTCATTAAGCTAGTAAGCTACCAAAAGTGCAATCCTAGCTAGATAGCTATCTAAGCTTCAAAGATGGGGATTCCTTTTTCTTCATCTTCAAGGTTGGTTGATTAATTTGATTATTAATTTGTAAAAAGCTCCATCTCTAGAGAGGTTAAGTATTTTTACCGTTAAATGTATTTTGATATTTTCAGTTTATTAATGAATTAGAGTGAGAATCTCAAACTAAATCTTACGAGAGAATTAAAGTTCAACTTTTTAAGAGCTACGTGTACTTTCTATTATATATAGAATTACAAAAGCCTATATATGTTATCTCTCTTTATTGATACTATTTTAATATTACTTAGGTGAGATTGTATTTTTAGTCCTACAATATGTTAATTTACATTTTTTATAATTCATAATATAAATTTAGTTTTTTTAATTTTAATAAATAAATTAAAATACTTTTTTTATTATGTTTATCATATTTTCTATTGTTAGTCTCTACTATGTATATATATATCACGTGTACATTATTAAATGACACATTATGTCTAATCATTCAAGAAAATAATGATTGAATAAATAATAAACTTATCAAAGATAATTTTGATTAATTTTTAAAACTATAAAAACTAAATTTATATTATAAAATATAAAAAATTAAATTAATATATTTTTAAAAAATAAAAGACAAAAAATTTAGTTAAATCTATTATTTATACTGGCACTCAAGACAATTACATCTTTTGGATTTTAATAATATAAACCAAGAATAAGAAATTAAAAGCTATGATTCCAGTTGGACAAGATAATATATTAAAGTTCACAAGAATGTGTGCATGCATGACTCATCAGGTACTTTCGCTTAGAAATTTTTTGATACTCTCTTTATACAAGTAGCCTATAAAAATAAATTGAAATAACTGTTTTGCAAACCCCATCACCAGAAATATCATGTTGATAATTTTTTATATGATTTTTTTCTTATACTTTATAAATTTTTTCAAGCTTCTATTCTTATTTTAGTTTATGTTAAAAGTGAACGTTAAAACAAAGTACTTTCTATCCCAGCAATTACATATATTACAATAAATAACCATTTCAGTGGCGATGAAAGTCATCACTATAAGTTAGCACTGAATTTTCAATTTCTAATAGTGATGAAACCAACTTCAATTGTACTTTGAAGCATTACTGTAATAATGTACATGCTATATATAATTCTCTTTATCTTCTTCTTCTAGACGAATCAAAGCGATTTGTAGAGTAGAATTCATCACAAGATAACTATATTATCTACCAAATTCTTTCCTTTGATTATAGAAATTGTTGTTGTTAGATGTATAGAAACACGAAGGGGCATGCCATCATCGCATCAGTTGATGAATTGCTCAAAGGAAAAGCTCACGCTAATGATCTTCAAATCTGCTCCATTTGCTCCCCCCAAAGGTATAATTAAAGAAAGAGTAAACTGTTATTTTGGCATTTGAAAGATGCACTTTTTTTTTCTCAATTTAATTTCTTAAAATTTTACTTTTTCAAGTCTTTAAAAAATTATCCGCTCTTCAAAAGCATTCTTATATTAATTCTGTTAATAAAAGTTTAACTGATTTGTTTTACTGATAAATCCGAGAGCTTATATAAATTATATACACACTTAAACTATGTAATAATAAACTTGAGTTAAAGTGGGTGTAACCTGTGTTAAATCGATTATCTAAAAGCTTATTGAGCTTCGACCCAAATTAACCCTTAGATAGAATCACTAGCATTTGAGTATATTGTGATAATTAATTAACCTTATCTTTTATATATCTTCATAATACCCAAACAGATCGCGAGTACTAGAAGCATCAAAATATGACAGCAACAGTATCAAACGAGAATTTCATCTGTTAGACAACAAGGGGCTTTCCCAAACAAGTGAAGAAACAGATTATGATCTAAATCAGGTACTCTCTCTCTCTATGTGTGTGTGTGTATGTGTGTATGTGTATACAATATTTGATCCTCATTTTTCTTTTAATTATAATTCTTTTCTATTTTATTAGTTTCTACAATTGATCTTATAATCTATTTGTCCTGTTATTTAGTGACCTATTAACAAAATTAAATATTAATTTTAACGGTAACTATGTAAAATTTTAAAATATTTTTCTGTTTGCTTGTTACCGAATCTATTTTGTACTTCTCTATATAAGAAACATATTTTGCTATTTTCTCATACCTATTATTAAAATTAATATATAATTTAGACAATAGAAGACAAGATAAATTAAGAAGTCAATTGCAAAAGTTAATAAATTTAAAAAATGCAATTGAATGCAAAGATCAATGTGAAAAAGTGTAAATTCCCCTTGATATTAATTACTTTGGGTTTCCCTAATTTCCTTTAATTTTGAGCCTCTGCAAACATAACTAATTAATTAGTTTGGAATTGTTACAACAAATAAATATGAATGATATGTCATTGAAAATTTATGAATGTTAATTTCTTTTATCGTTTGAAAATATTTTTAAAAAAATATGCATAATCTAATTACAATTATATTTTCTTATTATAATAAATGCAACTTTTGAGGAAATAAATTAAATTCATCTTCTCGTTCAAAATAAGGTTAACCCATATTGCCTAGAAGATGGATATGATTTTCTCACCAGCCCTGAAAATTAAAACAAAAAAATTCTATTGATTTTTTTCATTACTAGAAAGTAGAAATTGATTATATATATATATTTTTAGGTTTCACACACATTACATGTGCAGGCTTTCAAGCTATTATATTAATGCATAATTAATAAATATTTGAACTCCCAAGAGTTTTAGCCTAATACTAAAATCAAAGATGTAACGTAAACGTACTATCATAAATTTAAATTTAAATTATATCAGTTCTTAAGGTTAAGTCATAAATTTTTTTGTGAATTATTTAAAATATATTTAGTTGAAGGAGAATGGAGTGGAGGAAAAGAGATGGGAAGCCAAGTAAAAGATTTTTTTACTAACCTTTTAAAATCCTCCAAATTAGTCCCATTCTTATAATTTTGCATTCTCCTAATTTGAGAGATTTTAAAGGAGAAACTAATAATTGAATATTATGGTACTCATTATTTCTAAATTTTACATATAAATTAAACCAAATTATTATAACTAATCATTTTAATAAAAAAAATCCGTAAAAATATATTATAGTAAACTATTTTCTTTTACCGATTCTTTTTTAATTATCATCTTATTAATTTTTTCAACATTCAAACAAGAAAAAAAAGCATCATTTAATTACCATAAATTTCTTTTCCCTTCTCTCCCCTTTCATTTTCTTTATATTCTTTCCTTCCCTTTTCTGACCCTCTCCCAAACATAACCATAGTCCTAATATGGATGATTTTAGGAGATGAGTGCAAGTTAGCCCGAACACGTACCCACCTATACTTAAAAATATTTATTCAATTACTTAATTTACAGGAGCCCTATACAACTAGTGCAGCATGCTTAGTCAGTGATATGTCAAATGAAGAAGAAAATTACGGAGGGACAATTCCATTTGGTGATAAGCTCTCACTTTCTTTTGATCAAACTACTAATCTATTTCCAATGAAGATGGTGCATAGTGGCCAAGAATATCAGAGAATATTGAGTTTGTCTTCAAACTCAGCAGATGATTATGATCATTTTGTTTCTTCACCAAACTCAGCATATGGTCATGATCATGTTGATCATAATTCTAGTTCAACACAATCTCTTGGAAGGAAAAATTGCATAAACTTAGATCTAACAATTTGATTTTCTATATGCTTATATTGTTAATTAATTAGGGTTAGCATTTAATTAATTAATAAGAAAAGCATCTAAAATATGTGTAATTAGCTGCTTAAGTATGTTTCTTTTGTCATGTGATGTTACTTTTTAAATTTTCATATATACCATTGATTAGGGCTAAAATATGTATTCTTGATTATGAAGATAATTTATTAAGGTGCTTAATTTTAGAGTAAATTTTTATTTTGATCTTTGAAAAGTATAATTTTTTAATTTGTTCTATCAAAAATATTTTTTTTTTTCATTTTAGATCTCTAAAAACTGTCTCATTTTCAAAAATTTCCTCACATTAACCTTATTAATAAATTTACTTATCTAATTTAACTAAAGGCTAACATATTCTAATTTGATATATCACATTTTACCTAACAATATAATAGGGATTTACTGAAAAATGTTTCTCATTATTTTACTTTATTGAATCAAAATGTTTTAATTTTAGGTAAAACACAATGTATTGTGTTAAATTAAGTAAGCACTTAACGATATGTTATGAGGAATTTTCTAAAATGTGATAATTTTTAGACTATTTAAATAAAAAAGTTAAACTTTGAGAGATTAAATTAAAAAAAAATGTATATCTTTTGAGAATAAAAAAATAATTCACTCTTAATTTCAAGATATTTTTTATATTTGTTTGACTAATTGTGGATATAAAATATGCATGTTGTGCTTGAAAAACATGGCTATAGGTTCGTAAAACTTGTGAAGCTATGTGACCTCTTGTTAGATATTTCGAGATTTATATATATCTATAAATATACATCTAACGATAATATGCATCCACATTAGGTAATGTTTCATATATAGTAGCCTTAACTTTTTACAATTGAAGAATTTGATGCGGCCATGCCCTCAACTTGAATCTCTATATCATTTTTCTTGCATCCCTTTTTCACTTTCTAAATCTTACCAATTTTTCTTCCTTTGTAACAACATTTATATGTCTCTGTGTGTGACATGCATGCATTGTGACATTATTTAATTATGGTACTGTTGGACCAACCCAAGCATCAAGCGAGACTAAATCTCTATGTTAACTTAATGTATTTAAAAATAATAATTTCTCAAGTGTTAGTTCTAAGACTTGAATTAATATGAATAATTAAGATATAAAATATATCTCTTTAACCACTAGGCTAGTTTTTTTGAAGTTGTTATATAAATGATTGATATAGAAGAATACACTCTTAAAATCCAAATACTAAAAAAATAAAGAAAAAGTATACATTGCACTATAGCTGGTTGGATTAATTTGTAACTAATATTTTGTTGCTTCAAAAATCCCAATACTTCAGCAAGAGAAGTAGCTGGTTAAGGTGAGCGTGATCCAATATTCATGCTATATCATTTTTGAGATAATTTTAACATATAAAACATGTAATGAAACTATAATTTTTTTTAAATAAAAAATTAATTTTAATAATTATTAAAAATTTCAAAATTTTTAATGTTAGATTAAATTGTAATTTCAAATTTTATTCAAAACTAAATTTTCTTGTTAAATGATGCTATGTGTAAATTCACTTACATTGGTTTGATATATTTAATATTTTAATTTCAATGTACTCATCACAAGAAAAATAATCATCTTGAGTGAATTTAACTAGATTGACAAATTTTTTTTAAAAAAATCGAATTTATTAATTTGAATCAAATTTAAATCATTTAGATTTGATGTGACCCAACCCGATCAATGAAATAAATTAAACTAAAATAAATCTTAAAACAATTTGGTGCAGCAGCTAAATGGTAAGACTTTTGCAACTTGGCCATATATAGATACTTGGATTGAATCTCACTTATCACATTCACTGTCTATTTTTCATACCTTAAAAAAAATCAAAATAACGTCATTTTGCTGCTCTCTATACGATTACTCATCATCCTCATCCACTCATTTCGCACCCCAGATGCCTTGAAGGCTGAAGCTTGAAGCTTCAATGCCTTTCTCCATACTCCATGGCCGCCTCTTTGTCACTCAGTTTATCTCCATCTTTCTATATATCTCATCGTCTAACAATCGTTCAATCGCTCTCTGTTAGTCTGTCTCTCTGTCTCCCAGTCTAGTCTGAAGCTTTGATTGCCTCTCTCGATCCCTCTCTATCCTCCTTTCGCTGTCGCAGTTTACAATAGCCATGGCAGAGGTAAAGTTGCTTTGAAGCAAAGGAAAGGAGAAGAGAAGTTCTTCAAGAAAATTCGAGTTGAAGAAATCTCCTTCATGTATCTCCATGTGTTCATGTATTTCTTGAAGAAATCCCATTAAATTTTAAGTGAAGCAGATTCAATATTTTTGAAATTTTTTTATGTTTTTTTATTATTTAATGCATTTTGTTAGTATGTAGTTTTAAATGATTTTTCTGACATCTCTTGTCCTAGTTCACCAAATGTGAGGTTTCAAACAATAGAGATCTCTAGTTTGAAGTTGGATACTTTGGGTGACCCGACTACCCGACCGAACCTGAATCATTCGGATCACCCAAAAATGCAGTAAAATTCAGTTGATTTTTTACAATCTAATCACTGTTCAATCCGATTGATTTTATTCTCAAACCAGCTGAACCCAACCCATGCTGACCTCTAGTTACTACTACCTGTGTTTGATGATTTTGTCATATTTCTCTTGTAAAAGAAGAGAGATTGGCAATTTTTTTAACTCAAATCTTTGTTACCAATTTCTATTTTTTGTTTAATCTGTTAATTTTTACAATTGATCTCTTAATCTATTTGACCCATTATATTTAGTCTCCTATCACCTAAATTAAAGGTTAACTTTAATGATAACGATCTATTAATTTATATATATAAAAAAAAACAACAGATATCAAGTTAATGAAAATGTACTTTTGTAATTTATATAGCTATTATTGAAATTAAAATCTAATTTAGATAATAAAATAAATAAATTAAGAGACCAATTACAAATATTAATAGATTAAAAAAGAAATTACAATTAAATATAAAAATCAAAATAAAAAAAATTGAATTTTTTCAACAAAAAAAGAGAAATCTACAAGACTACCCAGTAGGTTGTAGCTAGAAAGAAAATTTACATATCTAAATTTATATCAAAAAGCACTAAAAAGAAAAATATTATGAACCACTATTTAACAAGAGTCAGATTACTTTTTTAGAACTCTGGAATTTACTATCCATTACCATGATTATTAATTAAGATCGCACCTCTTCTGCTTAATGGGTCGTGAACTCGTGATACAACTTTGAAAATATATTTAACCCAAAAAAGAGAATAGAACACTCTTGGGTCAGTTTTTTTTTTTTTTGGGTAAGTAGAAAAATTATATTATGAAAAAAATCATGTGCTGAAGTAAATAAATAAAATATAAAAATAAAATAAATAAATTTTATAATTTTTAAAAGTATAAAATAAAAATTAATATTATAATTTAAAAATAAAAAGACAAAACACATTTTAAATTTTAATTTATTAAATATTATATCTCAAAATTTAAAAATACAGCTGATATAATAATAAAAAAGAAGATACACATTTTGGAAAGATAATACAACTCTCAATTTTTTTAAAATTAATTTTTTATATAATTGTAAATTTAACTTGTAAATTTGAATAAATAAAATATATTTTTTAAAATTTTGATAACTATTTTACAATAAGAATAAAAAAAAATTTAAATGAAGAAAAAACTCTTAAAAGAAAGAAAAAATCTTTTACAAATAAAGAAAGTACAGAATAAAAAAGAGTATAGGAGGGGAGGGAGGGGGTTGCCATGGCCAGAATTTTGCCCATGCCTCAGATTTGAGGCCCAAGTCCACTTTTGTAGAATCAGATATTGAAGCCCTCGGCTGCAAACCTGAAAACCTTCTCTGCCCTAACATTGCGCAAGTTTTGGTAGGCAGCAGCCCCTCCTCCTTTTTCTCTTTCACTTTTTTTCTTATTTTGATTTGTTCGTTGTAATTTCTTCTCTCTCTTTTTTAGAGCTTTTTTAGTTTTTTACTTCTTTCAGAAATTTTTTTAAAACTTCAAGGTTTTATATTTTTTGGGTGCTAAATTTACATAATTGTGCTCAGATTTACAACTATGATTTCTAACGTAAGTAGAAGAACAAATCTACAATTTAGTATTTGTTATTGAGTAAAAAATATTTGAGAAAAAGATAATTTTTTTTAAAAATTAAGAAATATATTATCTCTCTCTCTCTCTCTATATATATATATATATTCCGTTAATTAATTGTCATTGAAATATTAATATGTAATATTTAATAAATTAAAATTTAAAATATATATTATCTCATTATTTTTTAATTATAATATTTTTTTATATTTTTAAAAGTTATATAATTTATTTTATTTATCTTTATCTTCTGTTAGATTTATGTATTTTTTATTATGTATAAATAGTAATATTTTATTTTATTTAAAAAAAGAATCTTATTACTACCCAACCCTTAATCAAGTCTAATAGTAATTCACACTTCATTTCTCTCAATAGTTTCACTATAATACATACTTTTAAACACCCAAATTTCTTAAAAATTATTAAACTATATATTTTTATAATAAAAATAAATTAAATTGACATATATTATTCTGGCTTGATCAGGTTTGGGCTAGTTTTAACATAAAAACCTAACTTAACCCAAATTTTACTTTATCCTTAAATTTGAAGTCCAATCTATCTTTTTTAGAGTCAGAAAAACTACCCGACTCTTAATCAGATCTAATTGTAACTTGCACTTCATTTTCCCCAACAATTTTCTGAGCACACTCTTTATTGCCTCTTGGCCAACATCTTCCTCAACCTCTTGACACTTCCAAAACTAAACCAAGTTCATGGACAATAGCATTAATGGCAGAATGACTACTAAACAATTGCCCAAAGGGTGCATTTGCTTAATCAAGAATTAGAAAAATTAACCATTCTCTAGATTTTGACACAAAATAAATAAATTGTCTATTACACCTTGTTAAGAGAATAGAGGGCGCATCTGTCATGCGTGACATATACTTATGCTAACAAGAGTTTAAACAGATAATTTGCTGGAATTTTGCTTTCTTTTGGGATGAACATTTCATTATTTAGTTGTTGATATGAAGAACCCACAACTAAGAAGTATGGATTATCAAACAGACAAGGGACATCGTGAGAAGACAAAATTTGCAGTTTTTATGTGCAATTTGAATTGCGCATCATGTCTAATGATTATCTAACACAGACACGGCTCCTTGTTTGAAGTGTCTGTGCTTCATTAGATACATAGACATAGAACATTTGAGCATCGGCCAACAAGGCACAAATGATTCTAAATTCAATGACAAGTGTACCAATGTAGCCTTGTATATGCATAGTGGCAAGAATGTAGAAAAGTGGAAAGGCGCAATTCACTACCACACTAAATACTAATCTTTGCATCCAACAACCATCATTCTCCTCCCCACATAATAAACATAAGTTACCCATTTAGCTGATCATATAAATGGATGAGCAGACAGTTTTAAGTCATAACTTTATATTTATTTTTTTGATAAAGGAAGAAATTATATTAAGAAGGAAGGAAAAATAATATAGGAGGAGGATGAATTATACAAAGGAAAAGGGCTAGAACCGAAACAAGAACAGAAGAGATTAAAAGATATAAATTTAATCATGTAGCAAAGCTGTCTCTGCATATCTAATAAACTAACTCCCTTAAAATTCCATGAGCCGAACACCAAAAAGAGGCTGCAAAAGTATAACTGACTGATTAAATAACCTATGCACCAAAACATGATGTCATGAAGAAGAATGCAAATATGTAATAGCCCCAAATAACATGAAATAAATACTAGGGCAGTAGCAACAAGTGAGGCATGTTTCATGCCGGTAACAATAACCCCAAATTTTAACTTTCTTGGACTTAGAATACCTTCTAAGATAGTTCTGAAACAGTTAGGACTTCCCTCTAAATCCACAGAAAGTTAGATAAAACATCTGACCGAAGTATTTCAGTAGATCATGCCAGTAAAAGTTATCATCATATGACTCATTAACTAGAAGACATGTTTTTTAATTATGACCACAAGAAAACTCATTGATAAACTTCACATGCGTTATTAAACAGAAAGCAACATCCAACAAATTAACAGTTCAAATTGTGCTACCATAACATAGAAAGAAATCAAATAAAGTAAGAACTGAAGCAGAACAGTTGAATAATTATAATTAACCCAAAGTAAGAAATTCATACTCACACCCTCCAAAGAAAGTACCTAGGACTGAACGTCAGGTAAAGGTCCTAATTGACCTTTATAGATGTTCAATAGCTCAGGAACACATGCCTGAAATCTGATCACAAATTTCTCCAGAAACTTTTTCTCGCTTAATATAACAATGGTAATGAGTGACATGTCTTTTTTTATCATACCCTTTATTTGCAAAAATTTAACTACTGACAATCTAGGAATAATCCTCTGCTTCAAGCTATAACCAAGAAGTGATGCGCATGCAGCTATATCTTCCAATGGCAAACATATTTCATCAAGAAAAAACTTCATTGAGTTAATTATTTTCTTCTCCGACATCAGCATGCAATAAGGATACCTCCTGAATGCTAAAAGAGTGACATCCCTGGACCACCCGCACCTCTTAAAGGTATCCAGCTTTGACTCCCACGTTGATTTCTTTGTTGCTGCAAACACATAAATTGCCTGAATGAACGTAGTCCTAAAAGGTTCAATTCCGGTTTCCTTAGCAAACTTGATAGATTCAACAAGCTTTGCATTACTCATAAATGCTACGCTTATAAAATTAGTTAACAGCGAAGAGACAGAAGATTGAGGCACTCCATGTTCTCTCAAAACCTTTATGTTTGTGACCAAATTCCCTACACCGTGGAAGGGAAAATACCATCCTGAGCGTTTTATAGCTATACATACTTTCTCATCGTCTTCAAGCACACTCTTAAGGATCTCATAACTGGGGACTATACGTCTCTTTAAGCTGCTGGCTAGGATTCTAGAGTTAAAACTGACGATTTTTGGGAGTTCAGAGCCTGAAAACCCTATAGACTGGAAAAACCTTAGCTTGGGCAAGAGGGTCTTCTCAGGCCTTGCCAAAAGCACTAACGGAAACTTTCTCACTAATTTGGATATCTGGGTTTCTGAGAATCCGTAGCTCCTGAAAAGATTAAGCACCGAGTCGGGATTCTCTAGGTCTTTCAAATGAACCCTTTTGGATACTTCAATAGCTACTTTGGCGGACAAGCTACATGAGTTCTTGAGATAAGAAACTGTAAACGATTCATTTCCTTCTTGTTTTTGTTTTGGTTGATTTGATTCAGATAACTTTACAACTGAAGCAAAAGATTTGAAAATTTGGGAAGCATTGTGATGGAGAAAACCCAGTTGGGTCCTCCTCCTGCATGGCAATGACGCAGATAATCTTGCAATGAGAAAACTAAGCATGAATAGCGATGACAAACTCACCCGATTTGCGTTGTTAGATCCAATTACCCCAAAACGTAGTACCAATCCGTCAATCCCTCACATTCTTCTTTCATATTCTGAAGCTATGGGGGTTCTTCGCTTCTCTGAATCGAGGAATCTTCAAAGAACAAGCATAACGACGGCGTTTGTAGCTTATATTTTCCCGCCTAGACACGGATTTCGAAGCGGACAGATTTATACAATAATTCTTTTTCTTTTTAAGAAATTTTAAAAAAAAATTAAAACCTAATAAACAATTTCCAAATTTTCAACTTTTTAAAAATAATTTTTAATAAAAATTAATTTTTTTTAAAAAAATTGGAGGACCATTTATTTCAGGAAATAATTTTAGAATTGCTAAGAATGAAATACAACAATGATATATTTTTATATCAATTCAAAACTTTTAAAAAATATATATTTGAGACATTTCCATAACTGTGAAAATTTCTTTAGTGAAATTGATCTTTTATTCGTTTTTATTAAAAATTATTATATTTAATTTTAAATTATAAAATTTCAAAATTCAAACTTTAAAATACTAAATCTCTAATTTCAAATTTTAAAATTTTAAAATCTAAATTTTAAAATTTTAAAACTTTAATATCTAAAATTTCGAATATTAATATATATATATATATATATATATATATATATATATATATATTATATTATATTTTAATTAATTAGATATGTATTTGATTTTTTTTATAAGTTAAACACTAATCATGTCAAACATTTCTAAGATTATTGAATTGAACACAATTTTATATTTTCAAAAGTTCCGGTAGTATGAACCAAACATCCAGTAAGTTTCACAATGATTTTAAAATTTTCAAATCTAATATTAACGCATAAAATTTATAATTTTTAGGTTGAAATTTAATTTAGAGATAATTCACAAGACTTTCTCCACATCTCCTATTAGAAGACAAATTTAAGAGATTTCTTTGCACTATTAGAGGAAAAAAAAAAGTGAGATAAGAAAAGAGGAATATAGGAGTATTAGATGGTTGCCCCCCAAAATATATCTAATTTGCAAAAGAAGGCACTCACGGTCAAGGAGGAAAAAAAGAAGAATAGAAAATAAAACCAAGAACCTTAAAGTGTTTTTATTCTGTTTTTGTTTTATTATTTTTTGAAATAGTTTTGTAAAATAGTTTTTGAAAAAAAAAATATGTTTTAAAAACTGAAAAAAGATTGGATCTAAAATTTGAAATTGGCACAAAATTTTACCATTTTGTTTGAAAACTACTTTTAAAATAATTTTTTTATCTTTTTATTTTACAAAAATTAAAAAATTTATTTATCATGTTATTTTTATAAATCATTTTTAAAAATTATTTTATAAAAATATAACTCAAATTTTTTTTAAGAAACACTATTTTTTTTTATGTAAAATTATTTTTAATTATTTTTAAAAATAAAAAAATTATATAAAATTATAAATAATTTATTAAAATTAATCTCTAATCATCACTTAAATCACATTATTGTGTTCTTAAACATTATTTTTAAAATTTACATTCAAACAATTTTTTTATTTTTTTATTTTAAAAAAATTATTTTTAATATTATTTTTAAAAAATAATAAAACAAAAATATTTAAAAATACTTTCAAACAACTCCTTCATTTGGATAAATTTAAAGCTTAAATACAAAGTTATTCTTTTTATATTATATTGTTTACACAAATTTATTTTTCTTATTTTAAATTCATTAGATTTTGTCCCTCTATTTTAATAATTGTGTAAAACCGATTCGTCCACATGTACACTATTTATTTTCTCATTAAATCTTTACATAGCTTTTACTAAAAGAAACATAACACACTATTTCACAACTCAGCAATTTAATCATGCTCCAAACACTTCACTTAAGCTGCTAACACATAAATCAAATAAAACAAATAACTTAATTAAAGTGCTAGATGGATGATTAAACTATTGAGTTATCAAATAAGTAGTGAAGAGCACGTGACTCAGTTTAAAATTTAATATTTTAAATTTTTAAAATTTTATATTCAAAATTTTTATATTTAAAATTTAAAAAATTAATATTTGAAATCAAACTTATAGATATATAATTTGAAATTTGAATATTAAAATTTAAGATTTAAAATTTAAAATTTTTTTTTTAAATACTAAAATTATATTTATTAAAATACTATTTATCAAATTATATATTTACAATATTACCACTTTGAAAACAGGTTTTCTTACCATGTGTTTTTGAAAACATGATAAATGTGTTTTCTATTTTTGGTTTTTAAAACAATGATTTTGAAAGACACCCTCATAAATAAATGAACATATTTTTCTCTTTTTTTATTTTGAAAAAACTATGTTTGAAAACACTTTCCAAAAGTACTTAAAAATATATTCTTATATATATATAATATAAAAAAATTTAAAATTTTTTATTTATGTCGTACTCAAATTTTTTACCATAAATTTTTATATACATGAAAAATTAAGATACACATGTACCAAACATCAAAATTATTTTCAATGAGAAAAAAAGGCATGTTTTAGTTTGTGCAGCTTGAATGCTTCAAATTACATAAATAGATCAAATGATAGCATCACATTTGAGAGGTTAAGCTAAAATATTTTTTTAGAGAACAAAATCATTAATATTCTCACTTAGCTAATTTGATATAATTTTTTAAAATTTGTTTAAAAAACAGATCTAGAAAGAATTTTTAATATTATAAGTCCACCTCTCAGAGAGTGACAAATAATTTATTACAATTTAAACACTACTGATAAAAAAAAAAATATCCACAACAGACCAAATCATTTTCTATATATATTAAATTTATGTCATGAAATAATAGTGATAATAGTGGTAATAATTTAATAAATTAACATCCAATTTCTTTCATCATTTTCGACTTTGGATGTTATATGGACTTGGTGTTTTCATTTGGTCCCTTTCCATGGGCAACAGCTACACCAGCAAAGATCAAAACATAGAAACCAAAAGCTTTATAGTGTTACCCCATTTATAGTGAAAAACTATTTAGAAAGAGTACACAGTTAGTCTATTAGGAAGCACATGATCAACAAAACAAAATGACACCCAAAAAAGTTAACTCAAATTGATAAGGGGACATAACATTACTTCTTGATAAATCTGGATTCGATTTTTATGGGGAACTGGTAAGAACCTTAAACCCTAAACAGCACAAATGTCCCTATTCCCTTCCCATCTATTTCAGCCAGCCCAAACAGAACATTTTCTAATTGCATAAAGCCGATGTGAGAAAATATGTTCTTAAGAAAAACCAGGGAGTGTATTTAGCTTGGGCAACCGGAGCATACTCCTGACCACAATACCAACAGAAAAAATTGACACTAGGTCTTCATTAAATGCAGTAGCATCAGGGAGGCAGGAGCCTGCTATCTGCATATATGTCCCATAATCTCCGAAACACAAAGACCAGTTCACAACATGCTTAATTCTACAAGAGCACTCCTCATAGTTTGCTAACCTAGCCCGACAAATATGAAAATGCCTAACATGGACAGAAGGCATCAAAATTGAACACACAGTAACAGAAGTACAAAAAGAAAAAATGGAAAACCTACTTTATAGCTAATAATGGTTTGTGTTCAGCAGCTTCCAAACCATTCTCAATTTTTCACTATTTTCTGTAAAAAAAAAAAGAGAAACAGAAAATCCCTTATGACGCTGGATTACAGAAGGAATTAAATATTATGTCATGAGAATCCCTTCATCACAACTTCTATGTAAAAAAGCGGGTAGTATAAAGTATGAAACCAATATGTATTCCATGCAAATTTCAGAATTCCATCTGTCATAGGAGAATAAACGACTCCACAAGTTTGACATAGTAATAAGTTTAAATTTTAAGTTCGTGGTGTTATATCATGTAGAGAAGTTGCTGTTTTAGGAATATGCAAAGCAGACACAGAAAGAAAATGTTCAACATACCAAAACAATATTAAACATATTATAAAATATAAAGGACAAAACAAAATTATTTATTCACAAGCACGCAACCAACTATTGTCGCCAATATTTATTACTGAAGTCATATTCTATGCTTTCTGCGTAAGTAATTTACTTCAAAGAGTTTCAAGCTGAGTTTGTCAACATTTTACGGAAAACATGAATAAGATGTAGATCTGTGAATACCATGGAATTGGAAGTAGTAAGATTCATAAAATAGCCAAGACAACAGGATTCAAAGGAGATATATATGGTTTAAAATTTGAAATTGTCCAAAAACAATTACAAAGGTTAAACTCAAAATCAGCAAAATTAGATAGCAAATTAACCCAGTGCACGTATCATCTCCTTTTATAAAAACATTTGGCACTAGGCATCTTCATCTTTGAAACATTTGTATATTCTCCTATTTTTAAGAATTTATTAGAACCCCCCAACTAGAACAGAGATGCCACTAAAAGTTATTACCCTATGACATATTTAACGAGAAGACCTGCTGTTGAATAATGACCAAAAAAAAAAATGACGGATAACTTTCACAAGGGTTGTTAAAAAGAAATAAATATCCTACAAATTAATAGTTCAAATTGAGTTACCATAATATAGAAAAGAAATGAATTAGAGAAAAATTTGAAGCAGAACAGTTGAACGATAAGCCTGGAAGTCAAGAGTTCATAATCGTACCCTCCAGGACAAGACCTAGGATTGATCCTCAGGTAAAGGTCTTAATTGACCTTCATATATGCTCAATAGCTCAGGAACAGTTTCCTGAAATCTGAACACAAATTTCTCCAGAAACTTGTTCTCATTTAATCTGATGATGGGAGATAAGGAAGAATCCTTTTTGATCAGACCCTTCATTTTCAAAATTTTAACTACTGTGCATCTAGGAATAATCCTTTGCTTCAAGCTATAGCCAAGAAGTGATGGGTTATTAGCTAAATCTTCCAGTGTCAAACCCATTTCATCCACCAGAAACTTGATTGAGTTTGTGATTTTTTCCTCTGACAGAGCCATGCAAAACGGAAACTTCTTGAACACTGAAAGAGTGACATCCCTGGACCAGCCGCACCTCTCAAAGATGTCCAGCTTTGACTCCCAGGTTGATTTTTTTGTCATTGAAGACACATAAATTGCCTGGATGAACGTAGTCCTAGAAAGTTCGATTCCTGATTCCTTAACAAACTTGACATGTTCAACAAACTTTGCATGATTCATAAATGCTACACTTGCAAATTCAGTTACCAGTAGAGAGACAGAAGATTGAGGCACTCCAAGTCCTCTCAAAAAATTTATGTTTGGGAATATATTCGTTACATCATAATGGAGAAAATTCCATCCTGAGCGTTTTAAAGTTTTATACACTTTCTCATCGTCCTCAAGCACACTCTTAAGGGCCTCATAACCGGGGATTATACGTTTCTCTAAGCTCCACTTTAGGCATCTAGTCTTGAGAAGGAGGAGTTCTGGGAGTTCAGAACATGAAAACCCTATAGACTGGAAAAACCTTAGCTTAGGCAAAAGGGTCTTTTCAGGATTTGCTGAAAGCACTAGTGGATGCTTTTTCACTATTTTGGAGATCTGGGTTTCTGAGAATTCGTAGCTCCTGAAAAGATTAAGCACCGAGTCGGGATTCTCTGGGTTTTTCAAATGAACCTTTTTGGACACTTCATTAGCTACTTTGGGGGACAAGCCACATGAGTTCATCAGATAAGAAACTGTAAACGATTCCTCTGCTTCTTGATTTTGTTTTGGTTGATTCGATTCAGATAATTTCACAACTGAAGCAAACGATTTGAAAATGTGGGAAGCATTGTGATGGAGAAAACCCAGTTGAGTTCTCCTCCTGCATGGCAATGATGCAGATAATCTAGCAACGAGAAAACTAAGCATGAATGGCGATGGGAAACTCACCCGATTTATGTTGTTACCTCCAATCAGTCCCAAACGTCCGTCAATACCTCACATTCCGCCTTCATATTTTGAAATCACTGGGATCTTCCTTCTTTGAACTGAGGAATCTGCAAAGAACAAAAACCCAGAAGTAACGACGACGTTTGAAGCTTATATTTTACCTTCTAGCCAAAGATTAGGAAAGGATGCACAAATCTTACAGTTAATCATTTTGAATTTTGGATTGAAAGCATTGTTTGTTGTTTTTTTTTAAAGTAAAATAGTTGTAATTTTTATATTTTATATTAAATACATTTATTTATTTTTATTTAAAGGATACAGAGAAAACTTTGAATTTTGGATTGAGCACACTTAAACACAGTCTCTTATTTTAAAAATACATACAAGGCTATCTTATATTTCAAAAATATTATTATTTAATTTTTTAAAAATAATAACTAATATATATCTGTTATAAAAATATTTAAAATAAATTTGAACACAAACCGAACAGTACATCTAGCTCAAAAAAAAAAAAAATTGCTAAGCCTAAGTACCCTATTTTGTTGTTTTAATTTAGTCATTTTCAAAAAATTTTAATGTCAAAAAGTATGTATTATTTCATGAAAATAATTTGGTTTTTTGCTCAAAAATTGAATTTGAATATAGCCAAATCTAATCAGTGATCAAAACTAATTAGACACTAATTACACTATTTTGACTATTCTTAATTTTTTTTTAAACTCAAAATGATGTTATTATAGTTATTTATTAATATCAATAATAGTTATATATACATTTTAATGTTTTTTTATTAATTAAAAATAATATTGTAATTATTATTATTGATTATTAAATATTATATAATGTAGAAGTATAATTGTTTTATATGTAATAAATTTAATAATAAAATTTTAAATATGTTAGTATGTAAATTTGATTATTTTTATTATAAATTATTTATTTAATTAATTTTATATATTTAAAATTCAATATATCATACTTTATTATTGAAAATTTATATTATACAACCAATTCCATGACAATTCAACCACAGAATGAATCATCTTTATCGATTCAGTAATTGGTTTGATTTTTAATACAACCAGAGAAAAATTGTCTATAAATTAGGATTAGTTTTATCCTCAAATTTATTTAAAAATAATATATTTTACTTTTATGTGAATTTTAATAATCTCGGTCATCAATTGTTATTTCACATTAAATAAAAGCTAGACTAAAGAAATTAGAAGTAAAATAACAATTTAAGTTTTAAATTTATAAAGTCATTTAGTTTTAATTTATTCCAATTAATTTCTAAAAATAAAAAATAAAAAAACTAATTTATAAAAAATTTGATACTTTTAAATATTCCTTAAAAAAGACATTTTTAAAGATTTTCTTTGAAAATATCAACTACTATAAAAGTCATTTATATGATTTATTCGTCCACTACAAAGAAATAAAAAAGTGAGTAAAGAAATCCAAGTATAAACTATTATTAAATTTATAACCCAATTTAGTTTTAATTCTCAGATATTTTTAGTAAATAATTTAATATTTAAAAATATCAAATATATAAATATTTGTAAAACCTTTCAAATGACTAACATATAATAAATTTATATACTTAAAAAAATTTTAAAACTAAAATTAAATGAATTTGTTAGATATTTAAAATGATCTAAACATACTTCTAAATTCAAAATAACATGTATAAATCAATAAAACGCAAAATAAAGAAGAATTACACCAACCTCCCACCATTAATTTTTTTTTTCTCAAGTTCTCAATAGTTTTGACTCTTCCAAGTTCGGTCTCCCTTGCTCGAGATGATGTAGAATTCGTAAGCTTTTCAAGGAAGCAGACTCATGGATCAAAACTATTCGATTTAAATGTTCTACCATCAATAATATGGAAGGTCACCACTTAACACCAAATAATAGCCATTGAAATCTATTAAACCTGAAAAACTTTAGATTTTTTAAATAAAAACGTTTGGACTATTTTAATGTGAGTTAAATATGTTAATGAAAAACTGTTACGTTCTCTCACTTGATCCATACATTTAACTTAATAACTTAAATGAGTCACCAAACAACTTTCTTAAGAAATAAATACATAAATCATAGTGATAAGTCTTTTAAAAACAAGTAATATTAACAATATAGTACAATGCATTTAGTTTCTCAAGTGTTATACTTAATGCGCTAACGAAAACTTAATGAATAAACCATACGTTTATTCTTAGTTCAAAAATAAAATATGTTTTTCTCAAATGAATTAAAATGCGTATTAATATGAGAAAGCATCACAACATATAATAATTTCATTAATTACCTATATGTATACAATCATAAAGTGGAATCAAGTTCCATTTTCTCTACATGATCCATGAATTTTAGTGGTGGCATGCCCTTAGTCAAAGTATCAGCGATCATTAATTCAGTGATAATGTGCTTAGTAACCACTTTCTTTTCTTTTACACGTTCTCTAATGGCTAAGTACTTAATGTCGATGTGTTTACTTCGACTTTTATTATTCTTAGCCATAAAGACAGCAGCTGAATTATTGTAGAAAATTATCAATGGCCTAGAAATTAAATACATAACTCTAAGCCCCAAAATGAAATTCTTAATCCATATATCATGAGAAGTGATTTCAAAACAGGAGACAAACTCGGCTTCCATAGTAAAAATAGCAACCAAGGTCTATTTAACACTTCTTCAAGAAACAGCTTCACCGACAGCATAAAAATGTATCTTAATATTGACTTGCGAGAATTAACACAGTTAGTAAAATTTAAATCTGAATAGCTGATCACATCCAAATTGTCTGTCTGTATATACATAAGCATGTAGTCTTTGGTTCCTTGTAAGTACCTTTTGACTTTCTTTGTAACTCTTCAGTGATCCATTCTTAAGTTACTCTGATATTACCCGAGCATACCCACAGTAGATGCAATGTCAGGTCTAGTGCAAACCTGAACATATATAAGCCTTTCGATGACAAAAACATATGATATATTTTTCATATATTTTCTTTTAGGATCGTTCTTTGGACATTAATTTAAATTGAACCTATCATCATTCACAATGAGAGCGACACTTAATGAATAATATTTCATGCTAAATCTATCAAACTTTATTGATATAGGTTTTTTGTGAAAAACCTAAAACACCTCGAGGTCTTTCCCTATGAATATTAATGCCAATAACATAAGATACCTCATCTATATCCTTCATGTCAAAATTTTTAGAGAGTAATTAGTTTACCTCATGCAGCAAACCCCTATCTTTGGTTGCAAGCAAAATATCATCTATATATAAAACAAGAAAACATATTTTACTCCCACTAACCTTATAGTATATATATTGATCCATAGAATTTTTTAAAAATCCGAATGAAGAAATTACTCCATGAAATTTAAAATACCACTGACGGTAGGTTTGTTTTAAATTGTATATAGATTTCTTAAACTTACAAACTAAGTGCTCACCATTACTAGAAGAAAAATCTTTAGGTTGTTTCATATAAACTTCCTCCTCTAGATCATCATTGATAAATGCCGTTTTCACATCTATTTGTTTCAATTCAAGGTCAAAATGAGCAATTAATGCCAAAATCATACAAAGAGAATTTTTCTTAAATATATGAGAAAAAGTCTCCATGTAATCGATTCCAACTAAAGGAGAAACTTTTAAGTTGTTTCATATAAACCTTTTTGTCTAGATCACCATTAATAAATGTTGTTTTCACAACTATTTATTATAACTCAAGGTTAAAATGAGCAATTAATACCAAAATAATGTGAAGAGAATCTTTTTTAGATACAGGAAAAAAGTCTATGTGTAATTGATCCCTTCTTTTTGAGTAAATCTTTTAGCAATGAGTCTCACTTTTTATTTCTCAATGTTGTCTAATGAATCTTTCTTGGTCTTAAAGACCCATTTACAACCAATGGCTTTTGTCCCATTAAGCAACTCTACAAGCTTCCAAAATCTGTTACTCTTCATGAAATTTATTTTATCTTTCATGGCATCATATAAAAAATTTGACTCTTTGCAACTCATGGCTTATGAAAAGGTTTTAAGATCATTTTCAGTTTCTATATTATAGTCAGACTCTTGTAGATACACTATAAAATCACTAAGAATAGCTAATATTTTTTCTCTAATAGATATTCTTGATGTTGTAACTTCATTCCCTTGAAGAGTTTGTAGTTCAACTTGTTTAAAACCTATAGGTAAATCCTAAACATTTTGATTTAACTGATCAGCTTGTGAAAATTAAATGATTGGTTATTTAGCACCTGTTTGTACCTGAGGGGTGCTATGAACAATAATTAATCTATCACTTAAAGTAGAAGGTTGAAACTGTATATGATCGTGTGTAGAAACTAAGTTTCTGAATTGATCATTCTCACTGATTAAGTCATTCTCAAAAAACTTTGTATTTCTTGATTCTATTATTCTAGTTGTATGATATGAATAATAAAACCTATAAAATTTGAATCTTTCTACATATCCAATGAAATATCCACTAATGGCCCTTAGGTCCAGTTTCTTCTCTTGTGGATTATATATCCTCACCTCAGACGAACATTCTCAAACGCACATATGTCGCAAATTCGGTTTTCAATCTTTCCATATTTAAAAGGTGTCTTTAGGACAACCTTAGTTGAAACTTGGTTTAATATATATACAACCGTATTTAGTGCTTCAACCTATAAGAATTTAATATCTGGAGAACCAAGCATAGTATATTAGACAATAATCCTATGTTCTTGAAGAAACTTAACAAAGGGTCTAGGTGTTTGTCTATTCTCGGTGTATCTACCATAATATTTTTCATCTTTATTTGATCTCACTATCTTTATTTGCTTTCCACATTAGTTCTCAACTTCAACTTTAAAGACTTTGAAGACATCTAATGCTTCGATTTTATTATGAGGCAAATAGATATATCTATATTGTGAGTAATTATTTATAAAGGTGATGAAATATTTTTGACCATACACATCCATGTTTGGACAATATATATCAGTATGAATGATTTTTAATATATTTGAACTCCTAACACAACCTTTCTTGGACATGTTGGTCTAATTGCCCTTAATACAGTCTACGCAAGTTTCAAAGTCAATAAAACTTAGAGTATTAAGTACCTCATCTTTTACTAACCTCTTAATTCTTTCTATGGAGATGTGTCATAATCTCTGATGCTATAACATAGATAAATCTTCATTAATATTATACCGTTTAAAATCAATCTAAATTTGTATTGAACAATAAGTAGTATCATTTTATAAATTAAGACGTTAAAACCAATAGAGAAAATATCATTCCCAACACAAATTAAATTATATAATAAACTGAATGATGTGTCTTTAAAGTTAAAAGAATATCTAAATGGTCATTTTTAACTTTAAAACATAGTCACTACTTAAAATTAAAGTGCAATTTCTTCTTGCTTCCACATGTGAACCCATCTTATTATCTGATAAGATGCTTTGCACACTTTCCACTCGTTTCCTTAGATTTTGCATACCCTGCATGGAGTTTGCAATATGGATTATTGATCCAGAGTCAATCCACCAGGTATTAATATTAATATTAGCCATATTAGATTTATAACAGACAAATGATATTGATTTACCTTTCTTTTCAAGTCATTTTTAAAATTTGGTGGACTCCTTCACGTGTCCATTTTTTTTTACGGAAGAAATACTTTGCTTTTTTCTTAATATCAGCTTGAGGTGGTATTTTACCTTTCCTCTTTTGATTAACTTGAAACTTATCATGTTTGTTATTCTCACAAGCCGTTGTCAACAATGCACTCTCACCCACCTCCATCACTAGTCTTTGTTCTTCTTGAACACGCATGGTCATTAATTCATTAATTGACTATTTATCTTTACGCATGTTATAAGAAATTATGAAAGGCCCGTATTCTTGTAGAAGGATATTCAGAATGTAGTGTACTAGAAATGACTCCAACAAATCAACCTCAAGTTTCCTAAGTTGAATTGAAATGTTACACATTTACATTATATGCTTACACACACCTCTTACTCTAGTAAGTCAGAGATAAGATAACTTCATAATCAGAGTATTTGCTAAGACCTTTTTAAAAGTGTTGAATTGTCGTCAATGGCTTTAAATAAATCTTGAACCTTGTTATGCTGATCGACAGAATTAGGTATACTGACAGTAATTTTTGTCTTAATGAACATCACGCTGAGCCGATTAGATCGCTCTCATCGCTCATATAGCACAATTTTAGCCAGCGTGCTCTCATCAGTGATTGCAGATGGTTCGTCTTTCCTAATAGTATAGTCTATGTCCATTCACCCTAAATGAAGGAGTATTCTCTCTTTCTATATCTTATAGTTATCTTCTCTAAGTTCGTAAATATTACAGCAGATATCAGAGAAACAAGTAGATTGAAAAACTATATAAAATTCAAAAGTTTATGTCAAAATTTTGAGACTCATTAGTCTAAATTTTATGTATTACCAATGTAAATAAGTATATATATGAATCTAATGACATAAAAATTGCATGTAGGCTAAATTTTTAATTCAAGTAGATTTATATATATTTTATGATAGAATTATCAAATTATGTACTTAATTTCATATCTTATGGATATATTATGAAAATAATTTATTTTTCTATCTAAATATCTTTATGATAAAACTATCATATTATGTACCAATTCATAACTCATGTGGGTAAATTATAAAAATAATATGATATTTTATCATAATTAATTATATAAATATAATAAAAATTCTTGTTGGATAAAATTTATTATATTAAGTATAATTAATCACAATACTATGTATAATTCCTTATGTGATCCTAAAAAAAATTAATATATAATTTTAATTAATTAAGATTATAAGGATCACTAGACATATAAATTTTTTATGTACAAAATTAAGTTTTATGAAAGTAATCTTAAATTATATACATTTTAATAATATTAAAACTTAAATGATATATTATAGTATATAAATAAACATCTCATAAATAAAACAAAAATTACATAATTAAATTATAAATATTATGCACAAAATATACTCATTCTTAATAACATGAAAAATAAAACATAACATTTATTCATGCATCATAAGAGTATTTAATCTAAATTGTATGTATATAAAATAACATAATAACATATATACATTCACATAAAATAATTCAAAGAATTATAATCATGTCAACAAAATATTAAGAAAAAAGTTATTTTGTACATTAAAATTCTTTAACAATATTTTCTTGTTAATTTTAAACCAATAGGCATCTACGGCCTAGTGATAGAATGTAAATGGACTCATGGGTTCAAGTCCCAAAAGGTGCAAAGTTTCATGAATTTTATAGATAGTTTTTAAATATTAAACACATCACTTATAATAATAAAGAGCATCACTAGTTCAACGGTTGAAACTCATGTAGTCTACTTGAGGACCGCGGGTTCAAATCTTCATAGGTGAAGAATTTTATGTCCAATATTATTAAAATACTTTAAATATAAAACAACCGCAGATCCAGTGGCTAAAACATATAAATGCAAGTTTTTGGGAATGCAATTTTCATATACATTTTCAAATAAAGTTTTAAATAATAAAAGCAGCACATATAATAACAAGGATGAAAGATTGAATTAGTGGCCTAAACATATAAATTCAACTGTAAGTACGAGGGTTCAACATTGAGTGTTTGCAGCCCGTGAAAAATTTTCTTTTTTAAAAGTTATTATTCATTATCTTTAACCTCCAGCCAAGTCAGAATGATCCGCTCACGACCCAGTTTCGACCCGCAAGAAAACCCAACATTTTCTTACAATTTTGAGCACCAAAATTGATATATTATATACCAAAATGATTAGAAAAAAATATCTTGATTATTCGTGATCTCATTTTGCATCAAAAATGCTAAAATTATTCTAGAAAATTAATGAACAGTACACCATATATACAAAAGCAAGGCAAATGTCATTTCACACTCTGATACCAAATATTAGATACTACTAAAGAAGCATCATTGGTTTAGTGGCTAAAACATATGCACGCATGCTCATGGGACGTGGGTTTTAATCCCACTGATGCAATTTTCATAAGCATTTTCAAATAAGATTTTAAATAATAAAAACAACACATACAATAACAAGGATGGAAGATTGTATTAATGGCCAAAATATATAAACTCAATTGTAAGTGTGCGGGTTCAACATTGGGTATCTACAGCCCGTGGGAAATTTTTCTTTTTAAAGTTACAATTCATTGTCTTCAACCTCCAGCCAGGTCAAAATGACCTGTTTGCGGCTCGGTTTTGACCTGCAAGGAAATGTTTCTTTGCGATTTTGACCACCAAAATTAATATATTATATATCAAAATGATCAGAAAATATTATCCTAATGATTCGTGATCACATTTTGCTTAAAAACACCAAAAACATTTCATAAAATTAATGAACAATACATTATATATGCAAAAGTAAGGCAAAGAAAATTTCATACTCTGATACCAAATGTTAGATACTACTAAAAAAACATCACAGGTGCAGTGACTAAAAATATACATGCATGTTTATGAGACGTGGGTTCTAGTCCCCACTGATACAATTTTCATATACATTTTCAAATAAGGGTTTAAATAATAAAAGCAGCACATACAATAACAGTGATGGAAAGACTGGATAAGTGGACAAAACATATAAACTCAACTGTAAGGGTGCGAGTTTAACATTGGTTATTTGTAGCTTGTGGGAATTTTTTTTTAACATTACTGTTTATTGTTTTCAATCTCCATTTAGGTCAGAATGACCCGATTGCGACTTGGTTTCGACCTGCAAGAAAATCTAACTTTTTCTTGTGATTTTGACCACCAAAATTGATGTATTATATACCAAAATGATCAGAAAACAATATCTGAATGATTTGTGATACCATTTTGCATAAAAAAAACCAAAAAAATTTCAAAAAATTAATGAACAATACACCATATATGCAAAAGCAAGGCATAAGTCATTTCATACTCTGATACCAAATGTTAGATACTACTAAAGAGGCATCACTGGTGTGGTGATTAAAACAAATGCATGCATACTTATGGGACGTGGGTTCTAGTCCCTGCTGATGCAATTTTCAAATAAGACTTTAAATAATAAAAGCAGCACATACAATAACAAAGATTGAAGACTGGATAAGTGGCCAAAAAATATAAACTCAACTGTAGGGACGTGGGTTCAACATTGGGTTTCTGCATTCCTTGGGATTTTTTTTAAGTTATTGTTCATCGTCTTCAACCTCCAGCTAGGTCAGAATGACTCGACTGCGACCCGGTTACGATCTACAAGGAAACCCAACGTTTTCTTGCGATTTTGACCACCAAAATTGATGTATTATATACGAAAATGATCAAAAAAAATATCCTAATGATTCGTGATCTCATTATGCATTAAAAACACCAAAAAAATTCCAAAAATTTAATGAACACCATATATGAAAAAGTAAGGTAGAGGTCATTTCATACTCTCATACTAAATGTTAGATACTACTAAAGAAGTATCATTGGTGCAATGGCTAAAACATATGCATGCATGCTTATGGGATGTGGATTCTAGTACCTGCTGATGCAATTTTCATATGCATTTTCAAATAAGGCTTTAAGTAATAAAAACAACACATACAATAACAATGATGGAAGACTAGATTAGTGAGTAAAACATATACACTCAACTTTAAGGGTGCGGATTCAACATTGGATGTCTGTAGGCTATGGGAATTTTTTTTGAAGTTACTGTTCATCGTCTTCAATTTCTATCTAGGTCAGAATGACCCGTTCGCGACCCAGGTTCGACCAGTAAAAAAACTCAACGTTTTCTTACGATTTTGACCACCAAAATTAATGTATTATTAACCAAAATGATGAGAAAACAATATCCTAATGATTTGTTATCTCATTTTGCATCAAAAATGCCAAAACCATTCTAGAAATTTTATGAACAGAACACCATATATTCAAAAGTAAAGCATAGGTCATTTTATACTCTAATACCAAATGTTAGATAATACTAAGGAAGCATCACTTGTGTAATGGATAAAATATATGCATGCATACTTCTAGGACGTGGGTTCTAGTCCCCACTGATGTAATTTTCAAATATAGTTTTTAATAATAAAATTAGCACATACAATAATAAGGATGGTAGATTGGATTAGTGGCAAAAACATATAAACTCAAATGTAGGGATGCAGATTCAACATTGAGTGTCTACAGCCTGTGGAAATTTTTTTAAAAAAAAAGTTACTGTTTATCGTCTTCAATCTCTAGTCAGGTCAGAATGACCTGTTCGCGACCCAGTTTTGACCAGCAAGAAAACCCAATGTTTTCTTACAATTTTGAGTACTAAAATTGATGTATTATATACCAAAACGATCATAAATAATATTCTAATAATTCTTGTTGGGTTTTCTTGCAATTTTGACTACCAAATTGATGTATTATATACAAAAATGATTAGAAAACAATATGCTAATAATTCGTTATCTCTTTTTGCATTAAAGATGCCAAAAACATTCCAAAAATTTAATGAACAATATACCATATATGAAAAAGTAAGGCAGAGATCATTTCATATTCTAATACTAAATGTTAGATATTACTAAAAAAGCATCACGGGTGCAGTGGCTAAAACATATGCATGGATGCTTATAGGACGTGAGTTCTAGTCTCCACTGATACAATTTTCATATGCATTTTTCAAATAAGGTTTTAAATAATTAAAACAACATATACAATAACAAGGATGGAAGATTGAATTAGTGGCCAAAACATATAAACTTAACTGTTGGGGCACAAGTTCAACATTGGGTGTCTGCAGTTCGAGAAATTTTTTTTTAAGTTACTGTTCATCGTTTTCAACCTCCAATCAAATCAGAATGATGACCTAATTTCGACCTGCAAGAAAACTCAACGTTTTTTTTTTTTTGCTATTTTGACCACCAAAATTGATGTATTATATACTAAAATAATCATAAAACAATATCATAATTATTCGTGATCTCATTTTGTATCAAAAACTCCAAAAACATTCCAAAAAATTAATGAATAGTACACCATATATATAAAGTAAGGTAGAGATCATTTCATACTTTGATACCAAATGTTAAATATTTAAAATAATATAAACATATTTCTAAACTTAAAATAACATGTATAAATTAATATAATACGAAATAAAGAAGAATTATACCAACATTTCGTCATTGTTTTTCTTTTTAAATTTTCATTAGTTTTGGCTCTTCCAAATTTAGTCTCCTTCACTCAAGATAGTGTAAAATTTATAGGTTTTTTAAGGAAACGGACTGAGGAACCAAAATTATCCCATTTAAATATTTTACCTTCAAGAACATGGAAGGTCGGCACTTAACACCAAATAATGGTCAATAAAGGCCATTGAACCTAAAATCTTTAAGACTCTTGAAAGGGAAACATTTGGACAATTTTAATATGAGTTAAATGTGTAAATGAAAAATTGTTGCAGAATTTACAATACAAACATCAAATTGTAAATTTACTCATAAAGAATTATAGCCAAAGGCCTCAAAAAATACATCTAATTTGCAAAATGAGGTTTTCTGAGAAAAAGAACAAAAAGATGACTTTTGATTCATTACCATCCAAATTTTTCTAGAAACTATATATAAAACATTTAAACATGAGATAAAAAAAATTGATCGTTTTATACTTTAATATGACAATTAGAGATAAGGACATAGAGTAATTGATCAAACCCTTCATTTTCAAAATTTCAACTACTGAGCATCTAGGAATGATCCTTCGCTTAGCCAAGAACTGATGGGTTTTAAGCTGATTTTTTTTCCTCTGACAGCGTCATGCAAAATGGATACTTTCTTCCTGAATCCAGAAAGAGTGACAAGATATCCAGATTTAATTCCCAAGTTGATTTCTTTATCATTGCAGACACATAAATTGCATGGATGAACGTAGTCTCAAAAGGTTCCATTCCTTATTCAAACTTGACATGTTCAACAAACTTTGCATGAATAAAAAATGCTACACTTACAAAATTAGTGGCTCTTTGTTTTAAATTTTCGGGGCGTAAAAAATTTGTTTGGTTTAAAAAATATAAGCAATGAAAATGAGTTTAATTTTAAGTTTTCAAAAAATTGAGAATTATAAAAACTATGTTTGATTATTTTTTTTTATTTTTTATTTTGCCTGTGTCAAACAATGCATTTTAGAAACAAATGCAAGAGTTTTGATATTCAATCAGTCAACTACATTATAATCTAGTCGATTGACTGATGACTGATCAACTATTAACTATTGAAATTTAAATTTTGAAATGACCAATCGAATTATTTACATAATCAGTCGATTAAACTAACTCCATTTTCACAACTTTTTTTAAATACGGAAAATGGAGTTACCAAGCAGTTCTTTGTTAAGATTGAGGCGCGCACTCCAAGTTCTCTCATTTTGGAACTATACTCATTAGATCATAATGGAAAAAAAATCCCATTCTGAGCATTTTATAATTTTATATAGATCCTAAATTCTTGTTTAATGTGTGTTCAATCTAGCATTCTAATTTCTTCAAAAATTTCACAATTCCATCTCAAAAATATTTAACCCCTTTTTTTCCCAATCGAGCTCCACATTCGTTAAATTTTTATCTCATTTCCGTATTCTTGCACAATCGTTCACTCTAACATCCCAACATTTTGCCTCATCACCAAAATCTTAGTTCAAAGTTTATTTTAGAAGAAATTGGGAGTAATTTGGAAACACTTGGTTGAGAATTGGAGATTTCTTTTAATATTTAACAAAATTAAAGCACAAGATGTTATTCTAATGGAGCAAATCACATGAAAGCCAAATGTTGAACTTTAAACCAAGTAAAAAAGTAAAAATAACCCAAATCAAACACTCACAAAGAGAATTTGACGACCTTCATCTTTTTCTTTGCATTTATAAATAACCAGCTTTATCATTCAAATTAGTAATTTCATGGGAAAAAAAAACACTCTCACCCAATAGTTCTTACAAGTCAAGATAGCAAAGAGGTAGGCATTTAAACTATACGCCACGTGGCATATCTAACTTGATTATGAAGTGGATAAAAAAATACACTTTGCTCCACATGCCTGGAAATATGTATCAAGATGTTATACTGAAGACTGACAACAGGGACTAAATTGAAAATAATTTAAAACTTTAAGAATTCAATTGTAAAAATAATAAAAGCTAAGGACTAAATTGAAAACTCAAACTATAGGGGCGAAATGTAAATGAGTGAAAATATCCATAGGATTGATGTACTGCGAAGTTTCCATGTCGGCACTTCACATACAGTGTCAAGACATGGGACCCGATTGGATGCGACTTCAAATTGTAAGGACTTGATAACAAATAATGACTAAATACCGAGTAGAAAAATGAGTTAAACTGGAAGAACCAAATATTCAGTTAAACCAAATTTTAACAACAATGCATCTCTCTACCTTTTTACATTTAACAACAACACCAGCAAAGATCAAAAAGTAGAAACTGAAATTTATCAAGGCTCTTCCTGCCAATAAGTTTCCAAGCTAATAACCTGCCTTGGTTTCATCAGAAAAGAAAGAAAAGTGAAGCTTTATGGTGTTACCCTATGAATTATAATGAAAAACTATTTTGAAAGGATAAACTACTAGGAAGCACATGATCAGTAAAATAAAATGACACTGGGCTTTTATTAAATGCAGAAGCACAAGAGAGGTAGAAGCCTACTGCCTGCTTGTATGATCCACAATCTCTGGAACACAAGGGCCAGTACAAAACAAGCTTAAATTTACAAGAGCACTCCTCTTTAGCTTGCTAAACTAGCCCAACAAACATGCAAATTCTTGTTATATATGGTTCAAATAACAAAGGAGTTATTCATCAACAAAGTGGACAAATAGCTTGGAAATCAAGTTAAAAAGGAGTTATATATGGTTCAAAATCAGTAGGTCATTTAGGGCATGTATCCTCTCCCTTAGTAACAATATTCGGCAGTAGACATCTTCATCTTCAAACATTTGTATACTTTACTATTTGACAGAATATATTAGCACCCCGAACTAGAACAGGGATGCAAGTAAAGGTTATTACCATATGATACATTTAACTAGAAGACTCGTTGGATTATGACAAAAAGAAAACTGACTGATAACATTCACATGGGTTATTAAACAGAAAGAAATATCCTACAAAATTAATAGTTCAAATTGATCTACCATAATATAGAAAGAAATCAATTAGAGTAAGATTTGAAGAGCAGTTGCCGTTAAATAATAAACCAGGACAAGACCTAGGACTGAACTTCAGGTAAAGGTCCTAATGGACTTCCATAGATGGTCAATAGCTCAGGAATACTTTCCTGAAATCTGACCATAAATTTCTCCAGAAAATTTTTCTCACTTAATCTGACAATGAGAGATAAGGATATATCCTTATTGATCAAACCCTTCATTTTCAGAATTTTAATTACCGAGCATCTAGGAATAATTCTCTGCTTCAAGCTATAGCCAAGAAGTGTTGGGTTTTTTGCTATATCTTCCAATGCCAAACCCATTTCATCCACAAGAAACTTCATTGAGTTTGTGATTTTCTCCTCTGACAAGAGCATGCAATACGGATACTTCTTGAATACTAAAAGAGTGACATCCCTGGACCAGCCGCACCTCTCAAAGATTTCCATCTTTGATTCCCATGTTGATTTCTTTGTCATTGCTGCGACAAAAATTACGTGGATGAATATAGCCTTTAAGGGTTCCATTCCTATTTCCTTAGCAAACTTGATAGATTCAACAAGCTTTGCATTACTCATAAATGCTACGCTTATGAAATTAGTTAACAGTAGAGAGATAGAAGATTGAGGCACTCCATGTTCTCTCAAAACCTTTATGTTTGTGACCAAATTCTCTACACCGTGGAAGAGAAAATACCATCGTGAGCGTTTTATAGTTATACAGACTTTCTCATCGTCATCAAGCACACTCTTAAGGACCTCATAACTGGGGACTATACGTCTCTTTAAGCTGCTGGCTAGGATTCTAGAGTTAGAAGTGAGGAGTTCGGGGAGTTCAGAGGATGAAAACCCTATAGACAGTAAAAACCTTAGCTTGGGCAAAAGGGTCTTCTCAGGCTTTGCCAAAAGCAATGGTGGAAACTTTTTCACTAATTTGGATATCTGGGTTTCTGAGAATCCGTAGCTCCTGAAAATATTAAGCACCGAGTCGGGATTCTCTGGGCCTTTCAAACGAACCCTTTTGGATACTTCAATAGCTACTTTGGGGGACAAGCCACATGAGTTCATGAGATAAGAAACTGTAAACGATTCATTTCCTTCTTGTTTTTGTTTTGGTTGATTTGATTCAGATAATTTTACAACTGAAGCAAAAGATCTGAAAATGTGGGAAGCACTGTGATGGAGAAAACCCAGTTGGGTCCTCCTCCTGCATGGCAGTGATGAAGATAATCTTGCGATGAGAAAATTAAGCATGAATGGCGATGAGAAACTCACCAATTTGCGCTGGAAGCTCCAATTACCCCCGCAAGTAGTACAATCCCTCACATTCTGCTTTCATATTCTGATGCTCTTGGTGGTTCTCGACTTTGAATCGAGCAATCAGCCGAGGGCAAAATCCCAGGCACAACGACGACGTTTTTAGTATTTTCAAGTTCATAAAGTGCATTTCAAGGGAGAAAAAGGGAAGGGGGGGAAGTTTAATTTTTTTTATTTTTTAAAAAATAAAAGTGTTCGTAAATTCAAAATTCCACGTTAAATTTAATATATAAATTGATATTTATTTAATAAATAATCTTTAATTTTTAAATTAATTTAATCTTTACTAACTTTAAAAAATTAATATACAAGAAATTAAATTAAAAATTTGTCAATTTAACAGAAATTAAAATATGATTTTTCCAACAACAAAAAATCACGTTTCCATAAATGCCAAAGGTATTCCATATTTTAAATATAAAATATATTCAGATTAATATTTTTAATAAATTTAATCATAAAGATTAAAAAAAATATTTATAAAATATTAGAAATTATTGAAATTTTTTTAAAAAAAAATCTTTGAATTTTTCTTTTACTTGTCTGGTTTTAAAGATCCTAGATGATTTACATATTTTCTCTCTTAATTGATTTTATAAAAATTTTCAATAATGTTAAAGGATACACGTCTAAATTATTATTTTTTAACAAAATTCTTTCATCTCTCTTAAATTTTACATTCCGTTATTTTCTTTAATTTTTGAACGAGAAATAATGTGGTGAACTTGAATTTATATCAATTAAATATAGATCGATATTGTTAAATTATTTATGTATAATTAATTAAAATATTTATTGAATAAATAATATGCTATTTAAAAATTTTATGTGGTATAGTTAAAAATTCAAAATACTTTTTATATTAAATTTTTAATAAATTAATTGTAGTTCTTTAATTAATATTTTAATTAAAAAATATAAAATAATTAAACATAATATCTACGTGTAAAAAAAATTAAATTTTATAATAATTAAAATTTTCTTGTAAAAGTATCTTATAACTAATGAATGGTTTATTTATTTAAGAAAATAATGATAATTAAATATATTTTTATTTAATAAAAAAAAACAAATCCTTTGTCCCTAATTTATAGTAACACATTATATAAACATTCAAAGAAATCTCCAAGTAACTCATTTGTATTTATTCTATCGAGAATCGCCGTCAAAATTAGGTGTCCATTTAAATTGATGAAATAAATTTTAGTAAAAATAAAAAGAAAAAAGAAAATGAGAATAAAAAAAACCATTACCTCACTCATTTAATATGTGATGAAAAAATATTAAGATAATTTGTTATTTTATTGTTTAATATAAAAATAAATTAAAAGAATAAAAAATAATGTAAATAAAAATACTAAATTATTTTTAAATTTTAAATTTTTTTATTTTTTATTAATTAAATTAATTAAAAAATAATTTTTTTATTTAAGTTCGTCACTTTATCTATTTCTATGATAAAATATAATTATTTTTCATTTAATTGATTTAAAAATTCATAAATAATCAAAATATTAAAATATATATTCTAATAATTATATTAAATTACTATAACATAAAATTTTTATAACAAAAAAAATTAAAAATTTAAATCAAGTACAACAATAAAATAAAAAAACCACAGCTTGCAAGAGTATTATGAAGGAATGTCTTTTCCCTTATTTAATAGAATCCAAGATTTTTAAATTTTTGTGAAGGAACAGATTTTTTTTCTTATTTGATAAAATAAAACGTTCAATGAAATGTTCTATTTCATTAAATCCATCCAATCAAACAATAAAATCTCAAATTTCATCTTTCATTTTCTTTTCGTTCTATTCAACCAAACATGCTCCAAGGCCTTCACTAGAGCATAAGCTTTTTCCTCCAAAAAGATTCGACAAAGAAACATTTTGAGCACTTAAAGTTTTAACTAAATTTAATTTGAAAAAAAGAAAAGAAAAGTGAAAAGTGTATGAACCAGAGCAATCTAAACCTTCAAACCCTTGTGTCAGCGAAAGAACAAGGAACGAAAAGGATATATCCAATAACACAGCAAGATCATCAACGACTCTGATATTAAGAAGGATAGAGAAAAGGAAATTCCAGAAAACCCAGCAGGCTGTAACTTGAGCACCCTGTTAATCCCTGGGTAAAGGATATTTATCCTTATGAGCGCATCACTGAGGACCACTGGGCTTGCATCTTCCTACAAAAAATAAGTGTCCTTCTAAAGCAAATTCTCAATTGAATTGAGTGTATTATTTGTTCTCACTTCACATCAGAAAGGAGCCAAAGATCAAAATTTTAACGAAAAAGTATCCATCTCTTTTTCATGGTTAACAACTATTCCAGCAAAGATCAAAACAAAGAAATTGAAACTCATCAAGGCTCCCTCATAGTCCTGCCTAACCTGCTGCCTGCATGTATGTGCCATAATCACTGGCAGAATACGGCGGGTTAGCGAGTTGGTAGCTCGCAATTACATGTAACTGTCTTGAGCTTACTGTCCATAAAAAGAAATTAAGGTCATTCTTGAGTTCGATTTCCAACTGTTACCTTCTCCTACACTCCCTCCCCAGGTCACGCACAAGCAGCTTAAATCTACATAAGCCCTCCCCTTGAGTTCGATCTCCAACTGTTACCTTCTCCTACACTCCCTCCCCAGGTCACGCACAAGCAGCTTAAATCTACATAAGCCCTCCTCATAAATTGCTAACCTACCCCAACAAACATTCAAATGCCTGACATGAACAAAAGAGATAAAAATTTCAAGAACTGAAAACACAGTAGTTGTAGGAGAAACCTACCTTATAACTATTTATGGAATTATGTTTTGTGTTCAGCCACTTTCGAACCTTCTTCAATGTTCTCTGTACAAGACAAGAAACAGAAAACTACTTTATTATATATAATAACTTTAAACATTACTCTCATGAGTTTGAAGAAAGTGAGAGTGAACTTCTACATAATTTTATTAATTTGAAAACTACTTGTCAGAATTTCAAATATTATTAACCGATGGTGTTTTAGAGAGTGGACAATTGAATTTAACATTTTGATTGACTTTAAACATCTTAATTAACAATTATATTATGCATGTCTGTAAAAAAGACTAAATAGTAGTATATTTTGAAAAGATAAAGGACATTCGTGCATATTTTCAAAATAAAGGGGATAAATGTATACTTAGCTTTGAATTCGAGGTGCTCCAATCATATTACTCTAATGTTTTTAAAATATAAGAAAAGTTTGTACATATTTTGAAAATAGCAAGGGAAGAAGGTATTTAATGCAAACCTCAGAAAAGGTTAAAGTCTTTTACTCTTTTTTTGAATAAAAAGAGTAATCCACCATTTTAGTCCTTGATAGATATTGGTATTACCAATTTAGTCCTTCAAAAAAATTTATCATCAACATCCAGTCTATTAAGAAAATGCTAAGAGTTGCCCCTGTGGACTAATTATGTCTCACGTGGAATGTCAACTGCTGATAGAGATTGTTAAAATCTAGAAAAAAATGCATCATTTTTTTAATAGAATCTAGGCGAATTTTCTATAAATTGGGATTAATTTTGTCCTCAATTTTACTCAAAAATAATGTGTTTTTCTTCTATCAGAGTTTTAACAATCCCCCATCAACTATTGACGTTCAACATTAAACAAAATTAATCCACCTATAAAACTCTATCAACAATTTGTTACTAGACACGACGTGCAGGAGACCAAAATTATGTATTTTTTAAAAATTTATGGATAAAATTCTAACAAATATATTTATAGGACCAAAATGTGATTTACTGAAAAAAAGAAGAAGAGAATTTTAAACCTGAAAGAAAATTTCAAAATTTTCAACTTATTAAAAGTATTTTTTTTTCTTTTGAAAAAAATATTCATTAAAATGAAAAGTTCAAGAGCAATTACAATAATTATAAAGATTTCAAATCTCCCAATAACATATAAAAAAAGTACACCAAAAGACTAAACTTTTCATATAGATTTTCTAAATATGTTGAAAAGAACATCTACCAACAATAGAAAACTGTTATTCAACACTAAATCCACCCTTTTAAGGATGAATTTAGCCTCAAAGACCTCAGAAACAAGAAAAACATAGGCCAATTCTGGTACCAGAATTGCTTATAACAGAAAGAAAATAAACCTAAAAAAGGACTTCTGGCACTTCAAAGGCTGCTACATGTCTCCCACACAATTTCACTCAATTTTGCCTAACCTTCTCTTAGTCTTCCCCTTTTATACCCAACTTTTCACTAACTCTTTCTAGAGACAACTATTAAAAGGCACTTGTGTCCCTATTCCTTTCCCATCTATTCAAGCCAGCCCCTGCTGCCCATCCAGAACATTTTCTAACTGGAGGACCCATTACACACTGGGAATGAAATCTCAAATGAGTCGATGTGAGAAAGTACATCCTTTAAATCATCCAGGGAGAGTATTTAGATAGGGCAGACCAAGGACACCCTTATTCGTAAACCCTAATACCAACAGAAAAAATAGACACTAGCCCATTATTAAATGCAGTAGCACAAGCGAGGCAGGAGCCTGCTGCCTCCATGTATGTACCATAATCTCTGGAACATAAAGATCAGTTTACAACAAGCTTGATTCTACAAGAGCACCCCTCAAAGCTTCCTACCCTATCCCAACAAACATGCAAATGGCTAATATGAATAAAAGGCATCAGAATTTAAAGAACCGAACACAAAGTAACAGAAGTAGTATAAAAAGAAAAAAAAAAGAAAGAAGGAAAACCTAGTTTATAGCTAATAATGGTTTGTTTTCAGTACCTTCCAAACCATTTTTGGTATTTTGTGTCAAAAAAAGAAACAGAAAATCCATTATGACACTGGATTACAGAAGGAATTAAATATTATGTCATGAGAATCCATTTATCATGAACTTCTATGTAAAAGATGGGGTAATATAAACTACGAAACCAATGTGTATTCCTCACAAAGTTTTAGACTTCTATCAGCCATAGGAGAACAAGAAACTCCATGACATGTTTGACATAGTAACAAGTTTTAATTTTAAGTTCATGGTGTTATATCATATAAACAAGTTGCTGTTTCAGGAATATGCTGAGCAGACACAGAAAGAAAACCTTCAAATACCAAAAGAATATTAAAATTATTATGAAAATATAAAAGGGGAAACAATATGACTTCTTCACAGGCACTCACACTCCTATCGTCTGCCAATATTTATTACTTAAGTCATGTTCTATGCTTTCTGCTTAAGTAATTTACTTCAAAACGTCTCAATCTCAAACTAAGTTTGTCAACAATATTTTACTTAAAACATGAACAAGATGAAGATTTGTGAATGCTATAGAGTTGTATATTCTTCTATTTTTAAGAATTTATTAGCACCCATGACTAGAACAGAGATGCCAGTAAAAGTTACACCATATGACATATTTAGAAGACTTGTTGACTCAAGATAAAAAGAAAATTGATTGATATCCTCCACATAGGTTATAAAACAGAAAGAAATATCCAAATTAATAGTTCAAACTAACTACCATAATAAACCTGGAAGTCAGAAATTCACCTCCATATCCTCCAAGAAAATACCTAGGATTGAACTCCAGGTCAAAATTGTAATTGACCTTCATAGATATTCAATAGCTTAGGAACACTTTCCTGAAATCTGACCACGAATTTCTCCAGAAACTTTTTCTCACTTAATATGACAATGTAGGGTAAGGACATATCATTATTGATCAAACCCTTCATTTTCAAAATTTTAACTACTGAGCATCTAGGAATAATCCTCTGCTTCAAGCTATAGCCAAGAAGTGATGGGTTTTTAGCTATATCTTCCAATGCCAAACCCATTTCATCTACCAGAAACTTGACTGAGTTTGTGATTTTTTCCTCTGACAGCACCATACAAAATGGAAACTTCCTGAATACTGAAAGAGAGACATCCCTGGACCAGCCGCACCTCTCAAAGATATCTAGCTTTGACTCCCAGGTTGACTTTTTCATCATTGCCGAAACATAAATTGCCTGGATGAACGTAGTCTTAAAAGGTTCTATTCCTGATTCCTTAGAAAACTTGACATGTTCAACAAACTTTGCATGAGTCATGAATGCTACACTTGCATAATTAGTTACCAGTAGAGAGACAGAAGATTGAGGCACTCCAAATTCTCTCAAAAACTTTATGTTTGGGACTATATTTGTTATATCATAATGGAGAAAACTCCATCCTGAGCGTTTTAGAGATTTATATACTTTCTCGTCATCATCAAGCACACTCTTAAGAGCCTCATAACCGGGAATTATACGTGTCTTTAAGCTCCAGTCTATGCATCTAAAGTTAGTCTTAAAAAGGAGGTGTTCTGGGAGTTCAGAGCATGAAAACCCTAGAGACTGCAAAAACCTTAGCTTGGGCAAAAGGGTCTTTTCGGACTTTGTTAATAGCACTCGTGGACACTTTTTCACTATTTTGGATATCTGGGTTTCTGAGAATTTGTAGCTCCTTAAAAGATTAAGGACCGAGTCGGGATTCTCTGGATCTTTCAAATGAACCCTTTTGGATACTTCAATAGCTACTTTGGGGGACAAGCCACATGAGTTCTTGAGATAAGAAACTGTAAATGATTCATTTCCTTGTTCTTTTTGCTGTGGTTGATTCGGTTCAGATAATTCTACAGCTGAAACAAACGATTTGATAATGTGGGAAGCATTGTGATGGAGAAAACCCAGTTGGGTCCTCCTCCTAGATGGCAGTGATGCAGATAATCTTGCAATGAGAAAATTAAGCATGAATGGCTATGAGAAACTCACCCAATTTTGCTTGTCAGCTCCAATCACCCCCAAGGGAAGTACAATCTTTTACGTTCTGCTTGCATATTCTGAAGCACTTGGAGGTTTTTCCGTACTCTGAATGTTGGAATCAAAGTATCAACAATGAACGGAAAACCCTTAGATAACGACGACGTTTAGGGCGTAGATTCCATCCACAAGCTCTTTAACAAAACACAGTAGGGTATATTTATATGTATAAGCTTCCATTTTTAAAGAAGAAAGAAATTCACAAATTAAGAAGAAATACAATTTCAAACTCATACTAACTAAAATACGAAAAAAGTACGATATATATTGCTAATATAACAGACAAAAAATTGTAAGAGTAGAAAATATAAGATTATGAAGAAAAGATATAACAAAAATCTTTTTTTAAACTTAATATACAAGTTATTGATATAGGATATAAGTTATAGTTTTTTCAAAATTTTGATTAATTTTTTTTTATAAAAAAGAGAAAGATTTTCTTAAACAAAAAAAAAAAAGACTTGAAGAAAAAGGGGAAATTTTTTTTAAAAAAAAGGGGGAAAACTTTCATAGAGCTAATAAGTTCAAAAAATGATAGTATTACAAGGTATTTTGAGTCTCCTACAAGCTTCTTGGACTGACCTTCTAGATTGCGGTTTCGGCCCAAGACCAAGAATCATGAGGCATATTACTTGCTTGGGAGGTCTTTCGGGAGCCGTTCCCTACGGAATTGGACGACATTTATAATGGATAGTATTTTTGAAAAATGTTTCGAAGAACAGAATACTTAAGGCATCTTACTTGTTTCCTATTTTCATTTTAATTGAAAACATAGATGATTATAAATATATTTAATAAAATTTTAAAAAACATTCTAAAATAAGATTAAAAAAATCTGATTTTTTAAAAATTTTAAAAAAGAATATTAAATAAAATCAAACCAATCTCATAATTATTAAATATCAAAAATAAAAATCAAGAAACATTTATAGCTATTTACACTAATTTAATTTGAAAATAAAAATGAACAAATTTTTAATTTCAAAAAAAAAACCTATTTTTTAAATAATGAGAAATTATAAATAAAAACACATTAAAAAAACTGCCCGGCATCTTAATTTTTTTCACTTAAAGTGTGTTTAACAAGTTTAATAAGTTAGTTTATAACGTATTTGATTAGTCTATAAATTTATTTGATCAAATTAAAAATATTTAATAAATAAATTTATTTAAATAATTTAAATTAACTGAAAGTTTATAAATTATACGTTACTTTAAGTGGCATATAATTTTGCTATTTTAAATAACGTATAATTTATAAACTTTCAATTAACTTATAAGTTATTTTTATTAAATAAGACCTTAATTGATTGGAAATGTATTTTTCAAAAATGTTAAAAAAAACACATCTATAAAGAAATAATATAAGTATGTGTAAGAGAATGATATCAATCTTCACATTTTGCTCCTTTTCTTTAACTCCAGGGATTCTGAAATAACAACAATGAATAAAAAAAGACACAGATATTCTTTTCTTTTTTTCGTGAAATTGTATAGCACCTTAGTTTAGCACATTTTTATGGATATATTGTAAAAAAAATTGTTTATTTCTATATATAGGAAGTACACGATCCCCAAAACAAAATGACTCCTGGCCACTTTAACCTAAGCTAAGAAGCAGTTTACCAAACAAAAAAAATGCAGAAGCGCAAGGGACGCAGAGCCAGAACAAAGTCAAAAAGCTATTGACACATGGCATCAGCCTCGTCCTTAAGAACGAGGCGAGTTTCTTTTCTTGGGTCCTATTCTCACCCTTTGCTTTACCCTGCTCTCTCTGCAGTGCACAACAAGCTTAAATCTACGTTAGCACTTCTCGTAGCTTTAACCTAGCCCCACAAATCTCTGTCCAAAAGAAAAAGAAAAACCTAACCCAACAAACATACAAATGCCTAACATGAACAAAATGCCTTAAAATTAGAGAAAATATTAAATACACCGTCGGTGGACAGAATTCTGTCCACCAGCGGCCTCCAGATCGCGCCACATGTTAAACACGATATTTTTTAATATTGTCTTTAACACGTGGCGCAATTTAGAGGCCGTTGGTGGACAAAAATCTGTCCACCGGCGGTGTAACATATACTTACTCTTAAAATTAAGGAGAAAAAAAGGAGGAAAAACCTACTTTAATGATTTGTGTTCAGCCCCCCTTCCAAGCCTTCTTCCCTCTGTCAAAACAAGAAACCTACTTTACAGAAGATGTGATGAGAATCCCTAGGTTTTAAATTTTATCAGGAACTTCTGTTTAAATGAGGCGTGGTATAAAGTAAGGTGTTATACTGTAAGTCAAAGACAAGTTGCTGTTTCACAAATATGAAGAGCAGACACAGTAAAGAAAACTTCGATATACAAAAACTAAACAAAATATTATGAAACTAGAAAAGAAGGAAACAATATGATTTCTTCACAAGCACTCAGCAAACTATTATCACCAATATTTATCACTTAAGCCATACTCTTTAAGGTTTCTGCATAAGTGATTTGCTTCAAAGAATATTTACCTGAGTTTATGAAACTCAAATAGTATTTTCCTACAAACATGAATAAAAGGTATATTTAAGAACAGTAGAATACTGTAGAATTGTAAATAGTAAGATTCATTAACAAAGTGGAAAATACCTTGGAAATCAAGCTGAAAAGGAGTTATATATGGTTCAAAAAATATTTACTCAGACCATCCATTTGTAACAATATAGGCAGTAGGCATCTTCATCTGTGAACATTTCTATATTATACTATTTTTCAGAATATATTAGCACCCCCAGCAAGAACGGGGATGCCTGTAAAAGTTATGACATATTTAAGTAGAAGACTTGTTGAACTATGATAAAAAGAAAATATATTGATATCCTCCACATGGGTTACAAAACAGAAATAATATCCAACAAATTAATAGTTCAAATTGAGCTACCATAATATAGAAAGAAATCAACTAGTGTAAGATTTGAAGCAGAACAGTTGAATAATAAACCTGGAAGTTAGAAGTTCACAATCATACCCTCCAAGAAAATACCTAGGATTGAACTTCAGGTGAAGGTCCCAATTAACTTCTATAGATGCTCAATAGCTCAGGAATACCTTCCTGAAATCTGACCACAAATTTCTCCAGAAACTTCTTCTCACTTAATACGAAAGTGGAAGATAAGGACATATCATTATTGATCAAGCCCTTCATTTTCAAAATTTTAACTACTGAGCATCTAGGAATAATCCTCTGTTTCAAGCTATAGCCAAGAAATGGTGGGCATTTAGCTATATCTTCCGTTGCCAAACCCATTTCGTCCACAAGAAAGAGTTTGTGATTTTTTTCCTCTGACAGCAGCATGCAAATGGGTACTTCCTGAATACTGAAAGAGTGACATCCCTGGACCAACCGCACCTGTCAGAGATATCCAGCTTTGACTCCCAGTTTGATTTCTTCATCATTGCGGACACATAAATTGCATGGATGAATGTAGTCTTAAAAGGTTAGCAATCTTGACATATTCAACAAACTTAGCATTATTTGTAAATGCTTCACTTGCAAAATTAGTTAACAAAAGAGAGACAGAAGATTAAGGCACTCCATTTTCTCTCAAAACCTTTATTTGTTATATCATAATGGAGAAAATCCCATCCTGAGCGTTTTATAGTTATATATGCTTTCTCATCATCATCAAGCACCCTCTGAAGGGCCTGATAACCCGGGATTATGCGTGTCTTTAAGCTCCAAGTTAGGTATCTAAAGTTAGATTTAGATGTGAGAAGGTTTGAGAGTTCAGAACATGAAAACCCTACAGACTGGAAGAACATTAGCTTGGGCAAAAGGGTCTTCTCAGGATTTAACAAAAGCACTAATGGATGCTTTTCGCTATATATGGGTTTCTGAGAATCCGTAGCTCCTGAAAAGATTAAGCACCGAGTCGGGATTCCCTGGGTCTTTCAATTTAGCCCTTTTGGATACTTCAATAGCTACCTTGGGGGACAAGCCACATGAATTCATGAGATAATAAACTGTAAACGATTTATTTCCTTCTTGACTTTGTTTTGGTTGATTCGATTCAGATAATTTCGCAACTGAAGAAAACGAATTGAAAATGTGGGAAGCATTGTGATGGAAGAAACCCAGTTGGATCCCCCTGTTGCATGGTAGTGATTCAGATAATCTTGCAATGAGAAAATTAAGCATGAATGGTGCTGAGAAACTCACCCAATTTGCGTCATCAGCTTCAATTACTGCCTCTCATGTTTTTAAGGAAAAGCGTGAAATTTCAAACTTTAAAAAAATATGTCAAAATTTTCAACTTCCTAAAAGTAGTTTGCAGTTAAAAAAGAAAAAGAAAAAAGGAAGAACATATTTTTTAAATTCTCACCTTCCTGGACAGCTACGCTAGCCTAGAAGGCTCAAAAAAATGTTTTTTTTTTCCTTTCATTTGATTTGATATATTTTTTAAATTGTTAAAATAAAATATCTACAAACAATGTCTTCTATAGGTTTGTCTGGTCGATAGTTTTTTTTTTTCAAGCACTAAACCTCTATCTTTAAACTACCAAAAATATATATATACCATTCTCTCACTAATTAAGCTAACTCTTGAATTGACGAAAATGCTTCTTATTTGCTTTCATCAATTTTCATGTTCCACTCATTTAGTTAAATACAAAGGATATTAAAAGAGTTTAATACGACTCACGACTCATGAGGTAGATATAGAAAACCTTCAATAGACTTTTCTTTTTTCATTATTTTAGAATGTAAAAAATTATAGCAAGACACTATCTATAATTTCTTTTCTTTTCTTTTGCACGGTCTACGTCATCTTCTTGTAGAAAAATATATCCGTTGCCAACAAAAAAGAGGGTAAAAAAAAGAGGAATATTTTTTTTTTTGTTTTTCACAAGTATCCTCCACTGGAGGCAATCTTGTTTGGGGGAACAGTTCTGGGTGGTTAGGCTCCAGCCCCCTCCCAAAGACGTTGCGGGGAATCGAACACACAGTCTGTCCTACCAAGTTCAGCCCCAATCACCACTGAACCAACAATCATTTGGTAAAAAAAAAAAAAAAAAAAAAAGAAGGATATTGAATCAATGCTAAAGAATAAAGGAGAGTCCAAGGTCGCTTGAAGAAGGGATGGGAGCTCCGGCCTTGAAGACTAGAAACTATTGAAGACATACTCTTTTCCCAAACTATTGGAGAGTTTTAACTTAACCGTCAATCTTATTCTAATAATAATAATGTCGTAGCCTCCGCCATTCTTGTAAAGCAGACCTTCAGTTGTGTGGTGGCGAACAACAGAGTGAAGTCGTACATGGTGATTGCTCATTCAGTTTACAAGACCATGGTGGAGCAAAAGACCCGGCAGGAAAGTCAAGTCAGAAGTGTATTCCATGGTCAAGAGTATTTCTCAGACAAAAAATGAAATTATAAGAACAGGTAAAAGTTGTCAAAGGAGAGTAGGTGAAATCTTTTCATGTGTAGAACTCGGTATGTTGGTGAGCTACCGAGGGCATTTTGGTCCTCTCACTTGCCCAGACACATGCTAGGCTTTTGTACGGCTCCTCCTGCTTGTCTAAGGAGGATGGAGCCGGCATGAATCTACCATAATCTCTAAAACATCAAGGCAAGTACACAACAAGCTTAAACCTACAAGAGCACTCCTCATAACTTGTTAAGAGATAGAGGCTCCAAGATTCCATCACATGCTTCCAACGTGCACCTCTCAAGACTCTACTAAGTGCGTAGATAAAATAAAATCAACAGATGGAGGCTCCAAGATTCCATCACATGCTTGAAGGGAAAAAAGAGGCAAAAGCAAATTTTGGACGCTCAACCAAGATACTGGGAAAGGTGATACTCCTACTACAATCCTATCCTTCAAAAAGCACTCTCTTAAGAGCCTCAAAACACATGTTAAGAGACTTTAAAATTGTCAAAAAAACCACTACAAAGATTACACTCAACTTCACCAGCGTAATTTGATAGCAAATTTTCTCGGTGCATGTTTCCTCTCCCTCTGTAACAACATTAAGCACCTTCAGCTTCAAAAACATGTATATACTACTATTATATATATATAGTAAGTTAACATGCCTGAAAACAACTAGAACAGAGATGCCAGTAAAAGTTATTACCATATGACATATTTAACAAGAAGACTTGTTTTTGAATTATGATAAAAGGAAAAATGAGTGATAAACTTCACACGATGATTAAACTGAAAGCAATGTCCTACAAATTAATAGTTCAAACTGAGCTACCATAACAGAAAGAAATCAATTAGAATACGACTTGAAGCAGAACAGTTGAATAATTATAATAAACCAGGAAGTCAATTATTGATAATCATACTCTCCAAGAAACTACCTAAACCTGAACTTCAGGTGAAGGTCTGAATTGACCGCCATAGACTTGCAACAGCTGAGGAACACTTTCCTGAAATCTGATTACAAATTTCTCCATAAACCTTTTCTCACTGTGAGTAATAATGGAAATTAAGGACAGATCATTCTTGATCAAACCCTTCATTTTCAAAATTCTAACTACTGACCATCGAGGAATAATCCTCTGCTTCAAGCTATAGCTAAGAATTGTTGGGCATCCAGCTATATCTTCCAATGACAAACCCATTTCATCCACAAGAAACTTCATTGAGCTTATAATATTTTCTTTTGACATCTTCATGCAATTTGGATACTTACTGAATGCTAAAAGAGTGACATCCCTGGACCAACCACAACTCTGGAAGATATTCAGTTTTGACTCCCAGGTTGATTTCTTCGTCCCTGCTAAAACATAAATTGCTTCAATGAACCGAGCCTTAACGGGTTCGATTCCTATTTCCTTAGCAAATTTGACATATTCATCAAATTTTGCATGATTACAAAATGCTGCACCTGTATAACTAGTTAGCAGTAGAGAGACAGAAGATTGAGACACTCCCTGTTCTCTCAAAAACTTTATATTTGGGACCATATTCATAACACCATGGTGGAGAAAATAAAACCCTGAACGTTTGATAGCCATATAAACTTTCCCATCGTCATCAAGCACGCTCTTAACGGCCTCATAACCGGGGATTATACGTTCCTCTAAGCTCCAGGTTAAGATTCTACAGTTAGAAATGAGGAGTTCTGGGAGTTCAGAACACGAAAACCCTATAGACCGAATAAACCTTAGCTTGGGCAAGAGGGTTTTCTCAGGCTTTGCCAAAAGCACAGATGGAAACTTTTTCACTAACTTGGATATCTGGGTTTCCGAGAAACCGTAGGTCTTCAAAATATTAAGCACCGAGTCGGGATTTTCTGGGTCTTTCAATTTAACCCTTTTTGATATTTCAATAGCTAATTTGGCGGTCAAGCCACATGATTTCATGAGATAAGAAACTGTAAACGATTCATTTCCTTCTTGTTTCTGCGTTAGTTGATTTGATTCAGATAATTTCACTACTGAAGAAAACGAATTGAAAATGTGGGAAGCATTGTGATGGAGAAAACCCAGTTGGGTCCTCCTCCTGCATTGCAGTGATGCAGATAATCTTGCAATTAGAAAATTAAGCATGAATGACGAAGAGAAACTCACCCAATATGAGTTGTCAGCTCAAATCAACCTCGCACGTAGCACAATTCCTCACAATCTACTTTCATAATTTTGAAGCTCTTGGGGGTTCTTTCCCACTCTGGATCGAAGAATCAACAAATAACAGAAAAACCCAGGCCTAACTTACTGAATCAGCTGCAACTAAGCCTCTTCATCGTGCAGTTCTTCTCATTCGGCACAAACGCAGAACTCCGAAGCGTTATGCTTTCATTTCTGCATCCGAAATGAACAGCTGCCCAAGAACGGAATGCGCCGGGGACAAGAGTGAGATAGGAAAAGGATGAGAGTTTTTTTTTAAAAAAAAAAAATCATATTAATCATATTTAAATTATACTCGTATACTTTTTAATTTCAAATTGAGGCTCTAAATTTATATTCATACTTTTAAAATTTAAAACAAAATCATATTAATATCTTTTATCAATTTTTTTTATAAATATTCAATTTGAAATATTTGATTATTTATATTACGTTAATTATTATTGTGAATAAATTTTGTCTAATATGAATAATTAAATAGTTCATAATTTTTTAATAAAATTGAATATAAAATTAATTCTAATTTATAAATAAATTGACTCTAAATTTATTAAAAATATATTATCTTTAATCGTGGATAAAGATTCACTTTAAATAAAATTAATATATATAGGTAGCTTTTTTTATCATCTTTTTAACATGTATAACAAAAATGGTATATTTTTTTAAAATCGTGAAACTAAAATAATGATGAAGTGACTCCCATAAAGGTGAATTAAAATCTTTTACGATACAGGGAGGCGCGTGCTGTGCTCCCAAATTAGTCTGATCAAGCGACTGATCAAATGATCAATCATCGTCTGATCTTGCTGTGTTCTATTGTGATTTTTGTACAGCAAAAAATTTGAATCCTACAAAGATTAGCACAATTAAATGGACTAAAATAGACTTGAAATTCAATACTCATAACTGCTCAAATTGACTCTACGACTTCGCAGGCTATTTTTTTAAACAATTTATTTATGATCTATTTTAACTTTTTTCTTAATTTTTTAAATGAAAAAGATTTTAAAACCATACTAATGTAAACTTATTCTGTTATTCAATGAAAGGTGTAATAAAAAAATTAAAATCACAGTAATCTGAGTATATATCAACAAAAAATGTATTAAAGTTTAAAAATAATTGTTTTTGTTAAACGGACTCTTTTTTTTTTCTTCAAAATTTGTGCATTTTGACCCGTGGTTAACCTACCCAAACCTGTTTAGAACGTATCTTTTTAAGAATGTGTTTGATTCAGTGCAAGAGAAGAGAGATGGGAGATTTTAATAAAAGAAAGAAAAAATAAAATAATTTTTTTATTTAGTTTAATTTAAAGAAAAGAAAAATAAGGGTTCATTTAGTTTGTAAAAATATTTATATTTTTTATTTTTTGAAAATAATTTTTTTTATTTTTGACATTTTTAAAAAATATAATTGATTTTTATTTTTATTTTTACTATTTTTTATTATATAATAACGTTTTTACTTTATTTTTATTGTTATTACTTTTTAATTATATAAATAGTAAAATATTATTTATATAATTTAAAATAATTAAAAAAATATTAGTGTTACAATTTGTTATAGTGTTGAAAATTTTAAAATATATTTTTAAAATTTTTAAAATTTTTAAAAATTTAAGTACATTTTTTAAAAATAAAAAGAAATAACTAGATACATTTTTATAATTTTTTTTAATTTTAAGTAAAAATAAAAACTCAAAACACTTGAATTAAATAAATTCTAAGTTTTTTTATTTAATTTATAAAGAGAAGAGAGTGAAAAAATAAAAATAATTATTATATTTTTTTTAATTTTAAATAAATATAAAACCAAAAATTATTTTTGTGATAATATTTTTTTTCTTTTTTTTATCTTATATTTTTTCTCCTTTTTAAATCTTTCATTTTAAAAAAAAAATAAGAGGAGGAAAGATATTTTGGCCATTCATTTTCTCTCCCCTCTAAATTATTATTTTAAACAAAATATTTTTTTTAAAAAAATCTCTTTTTCCTTTCAAATCCTTCAAACCAAACATTATCTAAACCCAAGTTTATGGAGTAAACTGGCTAATCGAGCCAACTCACAAATTAGGACTCATTTTGACAATATTAGCAAAGGCCAATTAACTTTACCACGTAAACATGTTATTTTAAGACCTTGATCTAAATCGATCCATGAACATAAATCGAGCAAGACCATAAACATCCCTAGTATCCTAACACAATATATTATAAACCTCGGCATAATTGATATTGATTTCATATAATAGCAACACTATATATGTAAATCTATGAAAAATTATTTGATATATTAATAATATTTAAATTATAATATATGATAAAAAAAATTTAATTAATTTTATTATATATCACTATTTAAATATCGTTAATAAATAAAAAATTATTTATTATTAATAAATTAAATATTAATTCTAAATCTATTACCTATGTCATGTTCACGTAAGGTATAAGAGTCAGCCATTTGATTTGTATCATTAATAAATAAATAAATTCAAATCCTCCATTTGATTTGTACGTTCGTAGAGTTAATTTGAAATCTCACGCACGTTGTACAAAATTATTAAAATATACTAAAAAACACAGATAAATAGAATATTACCACCTCCAAGTAAAGTTGTTTGATTTTTCTATTTCTTGACTTTCGTGTACTGTAAAATTTTTTATTTTTAAAAATTATATATTTTTTAAAAAATAATAATTTTTATGAATATATAAAATATATTTCGTTAAATTTTAAAATTATTAACAATATTTAAACAATATTTTATAAAAAAAATTTATTCTTATATTTGGTTGTACTTAAAATTTTTTTAAAATATTTATATATTTTTTAAAAATACCTCTTATCTATTATTTTAATTTATTATCTATTTATTTTTGAATGAAGAGACAAATAAAGCATTTTGACCTTTTGAACATAAATATTTTTACATTTATGAAAAATTTTAACGAAAAGAATGAGAATAAAAATTAAAAATAAAATAGAATATTGTTATTAAATTACGTTTGGTATGATATGAAATGGAATGTAACTTTTATTATTTTTCTATGTTTGATATGTCATGAATAATTTAAAAATAAAATTAAAAGTTGATAAAAAGATAAAAGTATTTTTAAAAAATAAAATAATATAAATAAAAATATATTTAATAATATAAAAAATTTATTAAAAATTTAATAATATTAAAAAATAATTTAAATATTATTTATTTTATTTTATTTTTTTATTTTAGAAGTGTATTTTAAATTTTTTTAATTTTTTTCATTTCATTCTTTTTTTTTTTTTTTAAATAACATGTATTCCATCGTATAAGGTAACTTGTGTTTCATAGTGACTACATTCCACCAATCAAATTACATTTGAAGGAATGGAAATTCAAATTCTCATTTTTTTCTTTATTTCTACTAATCAAAAGAAACTTAACTGTCTGCATGAAGTTTCGTGCGAGAATCAATCCCCAAAAAAATTTATCTCAAAAAACTATTATTTAAAATTGAAATTTTGTAAAAATAAAGTTTTCAATTTTAACGTCAAATAAAGTAATATTTAAATTTTCAATTAATATTTTTAAAAATTTAAAATAAAATCTTCTCACAAAAGCCCCCTTGCTCATCAAATAATAACAAATATATTTAAACGATTAAATTAAGACCACTAATTTTTGTAAGAACTAAAATAGCGATTTATTCTATATAATTTATTTATTTAGTTATCACTGTCAGGTCTTCACGGGGAGAGAGTTTCCCTCGTCAGTGCGCTATTGGGTGAAAGCTAGATTCTTCGTGACTGACTATTCGGTCGGTTCTGGGATTCCGGAAGTATAAGCAACCACTGTCTTAAAATTTGATGCTTCTTAGACGAATTTAACGTGCAAAATAACATTCATTGTATGTAGCCAAATCCAATCATTTTTTAAAAAGTGATTAGGATGGAATAAGATTGCCGTTATCCGTGAGATTGAGATAGCAATTTCAATCTTCAATATTCATCGTCCTTTTATCTTTCTTTCCAACTTTGGCATATAATAATTTCATCGAAACTTCTATTAAAAAAGAAAAAAAAAAGGAAAAGAAAAAGTTATCATTTTAGTGGAAATATTTTTAGAAATTCAATTTTAAATTTTATAACTAAAAAAATATAGAAATTTTTTCTATTTTTTTAATTTATACTAAAATATCTTCTTAACCAATAGTCAAAACATTAATATTTCTCCTAAATAAGTTTATCCTGAGATATTCTCACCTCAAAAAAAAAAAAATGGAATGAATAAAAAAAACTAATAAATTGGTTAAAAATTGAAAAATCCAATTATATTGAGCAAAATTCAACGGACTAGAGTAGGTTATCTTTTTTCTATTATTAAAATTGCACCTTCTTTTATTTTATTAATTTTAAAAAATATTATTTTAATTAATTTTTGATAATTATTATTATTATACATGTATTTTAATTTTTTGTAATTAAAATTTTTATTATAATGACTTATTGACAATTAAGTATTATATAAAGTAAAAGTATAAACTTTTATATATAATAGAGTTATTAATAAAATTTTAAATATGTAAGTATGTACTATTTGATTTTTTTTATCTTAAATAATTTATGTAATTAATTTAATATGTTTAAATTTTAATATATCATATTTTACATAAAAAAATATAATTGTTATTACATATTAGATTTGTTTATGCTTTTTTCACTCCAGTGTGAAAAGAATAAAATTGTTAGCCTTGCTTTCCTCAATGTCTCTCGCTGTTGCGTGAGCACATAAATTTCTCAAATTCCCTCAAATTCTTAAATATTTTCTTTCCTTTCCAAGCAAGCCCCATAGGCATTAATTCCCGGGTATTTTTCCTTCCCATATTGTGGGTCAAATTTTCTGATTGGCTCTTCCTTTTTCAAGTCTTCGCGTTCTTGGCAAAGTAGACTCTGCCATAAGCCCCTTAAAGCGTAAACATTCGTTATCTAAAACTGCTATAGAAACTGTCCTTCTTCATCTTCTCCACTTTTTCTGGTTTTGCGGCTATTGAAGCTTCCTGGGTCAGTCTGTTACTCAAGATTTGTCTCTGATTCATTATCTCAAGCTTCTGCTAAGTTCATCTTAGATCTTAAGTCAAAGGTTGACCCTGTATGTGATATTTGATTTTCTTTATCCTTTTGATGTATTTCCCTTAGTAATTAAGTGCAAAAAATTCGATTTTTTTGCCCTTACTCCTCGGAAAATTTGATGGGTCAGATGGACCACCATAACAAAAATGATGCCAATTTTTGCTTCTGGGAATCTGACTTTAATTGCTTGACTTGCAAGTGATGCTGGTGTTGATATAGATGAAACAGGGCCCCTTTTGAATTTTGTCCATTTGAGCTTTGTTCAGCTGTAGAATATGCTGGTTCTCTACTCATCTGTGTCATAAGATTGTTGGACTCAATCTTAACCTTGGGGTCATGGATAATCCAAACGAAGCGTCATCATCCTTGAGTTTTGCATCATCTTACTTATCAAATGGATCTAGTAATCACAACATATCTGCCTCAGCCAACAATGAGCTTTGTGGGGTAAATCTAGAAAATTTGAGTTTAAGTAAGCTCAGTGGAAGTCTCGAGAAGTTATTAATTGATGCTGAATATGACTATAGTGACGCAGAGATTGTTGTGGAGGACATTCCTGTGGGTGTTCATCGGTGTATATTGGCTTCACGTTGTCAGTTTTTTCATGAACTTTTTAAGAAACGAAATGATGGTTCAGTGAAGGATGGTAAGCCAAGGTATCTCATGTCGGAACTGGTGCCTTCTGGGGTAGTTAGATATGAAGCCTTCCTGGTTTTCTTGCATTATTTGTATACTGGAAAGCTTAAGATGTCACCACCAGAAGTATCAACATGTGTTGATGAAGGATGTGCCCATGATGCATGCCGCCCTGCTATTAATTATGCTTTAGAACTAATGTTTGCTTCTGCCACTTTTCAGATGAAAGAGCTCGTTTTACTTGCTCAGGTTAGCTGTGCTTCCAGTTCCAAGTATATCAATTATGTTTCTCTTCCATTTTTTTGTATCTATTTTTGGGCAAAAAGGGGCAAATGGGACAAGTCCAGGGCGATATACCAAAAGTCTTAATGATCACTTTGGGTTGAATAACACAAATTACATCCTAATTGAAAAGTTCTCTTCCAAAGACTGAACTTTTATATAAACTAAAAACTTGTATTGTATGACATGACATGACGGATTGAGAAAACAATAATAGTTGTTTATAAGATATTCACTTGTTTTCATTGTTTTAAGGATTTCCCATCCATCTAAAATACGACCAGATGAAGTTTTCTTGAAGTTTAGCAAAGATTTATAACAGCAGTTGGACATGGAATTTTTTATTCTGTTCATAAGATTGGGAAATTGCTCTTAGGTTTACATTTTTATTCTTTGGAATGTGCTTCCCTTAGCAACAAGTGAGTCTGGTTTGGCATGGCTATGCTTTGCTTTAAGATGTGTGTACAGTCTACAATGTGATCGTGGTGTCAGAGGAGGGATCTGAAATAGATCATACACCCAATTAATGTGCCTACCTGCACTGATGCACAATGCACAACTATACTGTGTCCCTTTGTCAACTGAGCTTTTATGATTTTGCAAGCTCTAAAGGTACCAGTAAAATGTCTTCTGGGTTCTTTTTTCTCGTATTTTCCAATACAGTACCTTTAGACGTTTTTCTTGCTAATAAAATAGTAGCCTAGTTTGCTACTGATTCCCTTTTACCTTAGCATCATTGAACATTGTGGGCAGGCCTCTCAAACACAGGCTTTTGATGGATGTTTTCTGTCTTGATGGGAGCCCTCCATTGAAGTATCCTTTTTAGACAACCAGCAAGCTTTCTCGGTTCAGATATAACATTTTTTTGTCCTTGATTGGTTTCCATATTTATTTCATTATATACTGCTGAAAAGTTTAGCTCCAAGTCTTCTAGGTTTGATACCCCAAGTTATCACATGCAAAGTCCACATTCTAGTTTTATCAAGAACTTTCAAGCTTGAAACTTTTTTTTTCCCTTTTTCCTTTTTTTCCCAGGAAGCTTGCAAACCAGTATACTGTCTGTTTATATTGAATCATTGTGGTAACAGTCACATCATAGTATCTTGAACTGAGTAGTCAAAATTACTTCAAGAATTAAACCTTGAATACATTTTCTCTCAATTTAATATTCATATTTAGTAATAGCTATGACACATTGGACTGTTCCAATGCTGGTTAGGCTTACAATCTAAGTTTACTATAACTATCACAGATTCACAACCATTGAGATACCTAATTTCTTGTGCGATACAACTGATGCCAAGTTAGCAGTGGCTCTTAAGTTGAATCATTTGAAATTTTATTCCACAATTTCCGCTGTTCACTTTTGTGGAATGTTTGTCTTCAATTGATTTCTTGGGAATACAACTTTTTATGAATGCTTGGAGGTCATGTGCTTCAAAACTCTGAAACTGTATTGTATTCACTTTGCCCTGCAGCGTGTTATATCTGGAAAAGGCTATTTAGTCTTTTGAAAATACTGGTGTCTGTTCTAGTAGTAAGGAGGCCAAGGCCTTGTGGAAATGTGTTGTATTTCAGTGATGTGGTGCATTTGATTAGAGTAGTGCTTGATTGAATCTTCAAGGAGGTCTCTATCTTTGCCTTTGCTCAGGGCTAGGGTTGTTACTTGGCTTTGCTTTGGTGTTCAGCCCATGGAGTTTGCAAGGGGCTTACTCGTCAGACTTGTATAGGGACTGGGGGGCTTATTAAATTGATGTTCTCCTTTTGTTTCTCTATGTTTTGCACTTCCTTTATTAGTTGAGAAGGATTTCTTATCCTCCAAAATTGTTTAATATCTTTCTTGCTTAGTAACACGCACACACTTTTATCACAAAGAAAAGCTTCAATCTATTGAAAACAGATCTAATCAGAATATCTATTCATTCATGCAGCGGCGTCTCCTCAATTTTGTTGAGAAGGCTCTTGTGGAAGATGTCATTCCTATTCTTTCAGCTGCCTTCCACTTCCAACTAAACCAGCTTCACTCACACTGCATCCAAAGAGTAGCAAGGTCTGATCTTGACTACATAACTCTGGATAAAGAGCTCCCACATGAAGTTGTGAGTGATATCAAATCCCTCCGAATCCAATTTCTTCCAGAATCCACACCGGATGCAATGGAAGTGGAACATTCTAATGAAAAGAGTATAAGGAGAATCCTTAAAGCATTGGATTCTGATGATGTTGAGCTGATGAAGCTTCTTTTGGATGAGTCTGGTGTCACTCTAGATGATGCTTATGCCCTCCACTATGCCTGTGCCTATTGCGATTCTAAGATTGTTCAAGAGGTTCTTAATCTGGGGTTGACTGATCTTAACCGGAGGAATCCCCGAGGATATACTGTTCTTCACATGGCTGCAAGGCGAAAAGATCCAACAATTTTAGTAGCGCTGCTGAGTAAAGGGGCCTGTGCATCAGATACCACATTGGATGGACAAACTGCTGTTGCAATTTGTCGGAGGTTGACAAGACCCAAGGACTATAATGAGATAACAATGAAGGGGAAGGAGTCTAACAAAGACAGGCTCTGTGTTGATGTCCTGGAGAGAGAGATGAGAAGAACTTCTATGTCTGTGAATGCATCAGTTTCACCACATTTAATTGCTGATGATTTGCACATGAGATTGGATTACCTGGAAAATAGAGGTAGAGCCTTTACTTATCTGGGTCACTTCCTTTCAAAGAATATGGGGTTCTGGTTATCATTTCACTTTAGGAATACGCATGCATTAGATTCACATTTAGATTATACGAGTTTTAACAAAACAATGTTAATTTGAATTTTGTGAATTATTAAAACTTCACTGGATTGATAGAGTCTTGTGAAGCAAACTGACACTTATGTGGGTTTAAGTTCAAGATCATCTTCCCAGCATACCACTTATTGGGTACACGATTGTCAAATGGTTGTTTCCTTTATTCCTCTCCTATCATATTGAAGAGACCTTGAACCTTCTTTATTTGACAAATTAATCTCACCAGTTTAATATAAAGACCTCTGATGGTCCAACTATGGCTGCCCTTGTAGTAGAGTAAGTGCCTCTAACAACTGTTTGTCTTCGGATGGGTTTCCTAATTAATGAGGGAAAAGATAGATATTTTTTATTTAGCTTGCTCTTGAGGATAAGATGTATCTTTGTCTCCTTCCCTCCCCCAAACAAAAATAATGTCATTGTGTCCCATTGAATTGCCTTTTTGCAATATATTTGACAGAACATAGGTTCCAAAATTTCTTCCTTGAAAATATCAGTGAACATTTTCATGAGATTATATGGATTTGGGTGAATATTTGTTATATTTCTCTAGTCCATTTCTTCTTCTTTTTTTAAGAATTTTATCCTGGAAATGTGGAAAAGAAAACTTCTCTTTTATGTTGCAGTTGCATTTGCTAGGCTGTTGTTTCCTGTTGAGGCTAAGGTAGCCATGGAGAACGCGGAGGCAGATTCAACACTGAGAGAAGTTGATCTAAATGAAACTCCCTCTGCGCGAACCAGAAAAGTCCAGTTAAGATTGCATTCCCTTCAGAAAACAGGTATGTCGAAGAGAAATTTTCAAGTAGCTTCTTTTTATTGATTATGCATCAGTGGGGAATATGGATGACTTATTCTGTTAACATCAAATCAAACTTGCATAAGCATTGCTTTTGTTCGTAACCAATGACATTACAGAAGTTTGAAAGTCTTGAGATTAGGCAATGCCGTCGTTCAGATTAGGTTTGTATTTGTAGATCTAGCGAATGAGCCATCTAGAGGATTTGTCTGTTCTCCTTTCTTCCCACTTCTCCTACCTTAGCCAACGCTCCTGAAGTTTATTCGGTCTTATACCAAAATTTCAACTCCCTTGTCCTAAAGAGAAAAATGATTTGCATGAATAATTTTTCATATGAATTTAGATATTTAGGAGTCATTTAGTACACTGTAATCTTGACCTTGGTACTTAGATGTCATCCAAGATACCCATAGGTATAGATTTTTTTTTAGTACGTAACTTTGTAAAGAAAAACTCCACTAATTTTAATGTGGATTCTTTATAAGCTTAAACCGTTGCCATATTTCTCCTGAAGCTGAAATTCGATCCATTCACATTTCATTTACACCGTATAATGATAGCTACAACTATAGCTTTCTCACTTTTTCCTCTATCCCTTTTTCTCCATTAGTTTGAGAATCATAAGACGTTTACAAATTATAACTTGTTTAGACTACAATTAATAACAATTGATATTATCCATTTGATTGTTATGTGAAAAGAGACCCACAAAATAAGATAGCACTCACACCAAACGCACAGGCCTAATTCTCATACTAAAAAACATTATTTGTTGTGTTTATTATCTTCAAACAAAGTTTTGGAAGAAACATGAATCTCCTTATGGCCTAAGAAAACAATCAAACAGGAGAATATCCAAAACAAAATGAAGATCTAAGAAAATTTTTACTCTTACTGAGATTGAAATAAATGAAAACACAGAGGATCAAAAGACTGAGATAAAATAAATATATGATAAGCCTAATCACAGGATGACTTTAAGTTATTTCTTTAAGATTTATGGTTTTTACAGAATTGTCATTGCTTGTTGAAAATTGGATTAGATCCAAGATTTTAATAAAATCATAAAATGTATATAAAAAAAAAATTCTTCACTTGAATGGGAGAGACTGCATTGTTGTCTATATCCATAACTATAATGTTATGACCCAATTGCAACGTATGGGACTTGAGTTTCACATTGGAAGTATGGGATTCCAATGAGGGGTTTATATATACCTTAGTCTCTCACCCTATGAGTTAGCTTTTGGGGTAAAGGCTCTCCAAAAGATTCATTGATCTCAGAGCCCTCCACCACCACCTTTCCTTCCCTCTTCTTTTCTCCCTTGCCGACGTGGTATGGGATGCACTGATTGTGGAGTGTAGTGGATTGTTATGACCCAATTGCAAGGTATGAGACTTGAGTCCCTCGTTGGAAGACACAGAAATCTACTTTGTAATTGCACATATGGAAATGAATTTGATGAAACTAGCAATGGTCATGGTTTCATGTTGCTACTAATTCATTTTGAGCATATTTTGAATTATGTGCAGTTGAGAATGGCCGGCGCTTCTTTCCCCATTGCTCAGAGGTTCTTGATAAGTTTCTAGAGGACGATATGCCTGACCTTTTCTTCCTAGAGAAGGGCACAGAAGAAGAGCAGAGAATGAAGAAATCACGCTTTGTGGAACTCAAAGAGGACGTGCAGAAGGCATTTCACAAGGACATGGCTGAAAAAAATCATTCAGTTTTCTCATCCTCACTTTCTTCCTCATCATCCTCATCTCCTAGGAAAGGTCTAGGCCAAAGAGTGAGGAAAAAGTGAAGTCATGTAGTTTTGGCTTTTCTGTAGTAGTAGTAGTAATGCAAGGATAGCAACTGTACTATATTTTGCCAATAAGATGCTATATTTACATTAGGGGTTTGATAGATGATGTATCAGCTTTGTTTTTCATGGTTGAAGGAAATGAGAGATTGATGTAGCATGAAAAGATATACTTACTATTTTATTTTATTGTGTAATAATGTAATTACTATTCAGGAATTAGGGTTTGTTTGGGAGTAGCTTAAGTTTTAATTAAGGATTTGAGTAAAGCCTTTTCGGCTTATGGTTGTGTTAGCATTTTGAGCCTGGGATTATGTTAGCTCATAGCTTTATTTTATATCTGTCTCTAGTACGTTATAGTAGTTACACCTTGATTATTATATTGAATTGATCTTTGTATTTTGAGAATTTTGTTCCTTTTCTTTTATTTCCCTTCTTGGAGATATTTGCTTGCAGGATTTACATTCTTACACTGTATTTGTTCCTTCAAAATAGTGTTTTCACTTAATCAAACTCCTAATTTCACCCAAAAAAGAAGCACTTACTGTTCTTTGTTAGTTTTATGTGGGTTTTTTGTTTGTTTGTTTTAAAGTTATAATCTGTAGCTGCTTATGTTTAAAGTGTGAGTATTTCAGGTTTGTACTTTCTTGTATGATTTTTTTACCAAAAAAATTAATCTCAAGTGATAATTTTCAAAGCTGAACAAAAAAATATATTTAATTACTAAATATTACAAGTATTCAAATATGGGAGAGGGAGCAAAAGAACAGTCAAAATTTATGTTCAAATTCAATAAGTTACACAATATAGCTTTTGTCAAATATAGTTTATCAAGCGTTAATATTTTAAAAATGAAGTTATAACATGTTCGATAAATATTTTATAATTATGTTAAACATAATATAATATTTTTAATTATATTTAAATATTATATATTTTATTATATCATATTATTCTCAGAATTTAGTGAATAGAATTGACAGGCTCAAAAGATTACTACTAATGAATACATCATTATTTTCTCGCACACAGTATTTTTTGTGAAGTTATTATAGTCATTGGCTTCAATGGCATTAGTATTTGTCTATACAACATCAAAAAATGCCCACCCTGGCCAGAGTTCAGCTCTATAACTCCCTTCTATAAAACATCCTTGCTCTCTTTATCTGAGCTCTCGAAAATGTTTGTTAGAAAAAAAAAATTTTAAAATTTTTAAAAATTTAAATTTTAATATTTGATTTTAAAATTTTAAAACAGAATTCTCATATAATATGAATTTTTAAGAATAATTTTTTAATAAGATTTTCACACAAAAAATTTCATGTAAAAAGATGAGGTTTTAAATTTTTCATGCTATAAATTTTTTTTTAAATATAAAAAAAAAATATTTTTTTTTTATTCATCTCTCTCGTCCTCTCTCTTTCTAATCAATCTCTTTTATACTTTCTCTTTCATTCTTCTTTCTCTTTTTTTTTGTAATCTTTTTTTTTATCATTTTTTTATTATCTCTATATTTATTTCTCACACACCTTAATATAAGTAAGAATATTTAAAAAAAATACTACAATTTTTTAAAAAATTCTATTATAATCAAACATAGTAATAAAATTTTTTTAAATAAATATTTAAAATTAATCAAATATATTTCATACATTCTCAATAATCATTATTTTTAAAAAAAACATATTTTTAAAAAATATAATTTTTAAAAATAAAAAATTTTGTTATGTACCGAACACCCTTCATGAAATTGCGCCACTTGTCAATAAGTTGCCCTCAAAATATGTCATCATTTGATAAAATAGTTTGAAAATTTTGAGAAAATATTAATAGACTAAATCAATAATGAATAAGAATATAAATTAAAATAAATAATCTAATATATTTACTTGTTTATTTGAAATTAATTTAGTAAAAAAATCTGATCCACAGTCAAGCTTTTTAAAAGAAAAAAAAATTGCTTAACCCGAAGCCCAATAACATTTTATTTATATATTTAAATTAATTTTGAAAACTAAAAAAAGAAGAAGCAAAAATTTGTTTTTTTTATTGTAAAATAATACACACTTTTAATATATAAAAAACTTCTTAAAAACTTATATTACGCTTTTTATGCTAAAACATGAATTAAATTAATATAAATAAATTTTTTTCAAACGAGTTTAAAACCATTTTTAATAATAAAGATCGATCTTGATTCAAATTAAATTCAAGCCTATGCTAAAAATTTTAAATAATGAAGCCCAAATTTATTTTTTCGATACACTTTAGTCCATTTATATTTTATATACCAGCTTAATAATAAAGACGGAAATCATCTCAAATTAAATTTAAATTCCAGCTAAAAAAATTGAATATAATTCAAGTTTTTAATTTGAAATTAAAACTCATTGTTCCCAAATATATTAGCTAACCCATAAAGTTAAATAAATTTATAAATTTAAAATTTAAATCATTAATTTACTTGTAAAATAAGAGTAAAGTAATAATTTAATAACCAAATTTATAAATATATTTATCTTTAATTTTTGATTTTTTTGAAATATATGAGTTAGTATCTATCAAACACTATTTTATATTAGTCATACAAAATATTAATATACAATAAATTTAATAATTTTAAATACTAACAAAATAATTAACTTGTAATAAGTTACTAATTTAAAAAATTAATTTGTATACTTAAAAAATTTTTAAAATTAAACTTAAATGAGTCTAGAATTAAGAGCTAAATTATTAATTTAATTTAAAATAATTGTCAAATAAAAATTAATATTGAGTTTAGGTAATAATATTCAGATTAAGTTCAGATCTAATATATAAAAAAGAAAAAGTCGAGTTGAACTTTAAGTTTAGGCTTAATTTTTTGTTTTCGAATTTTTTTTTAAAGAAATTTCAACCTAAATAAAGTCAAGTTTGGTTTATGATCAAGTTAATATAGAAATAAGTATTTTTATATCAAATTAATAAACATGTTATGTACAAATTTTTAATATAACTCGTATATAATATACCTATCTATTAATTATGAATAAATTATATTTACTTTTTTTATTTATTTTAAAAATTATACTTTCAACCCTCCTTTAATTTCAATTGAAACTAGTATCTTCTTCAAAATTTATAAATTGTATATTCACATTTTTTAAATATTAAAAAAATTATACTAATTTTTATATTAAATTTTAATAAATATTAATTTGTTATTTAATTAATTATATTATATTGAATTAAATTAATTATAATTTTTTAAAACACTATAAAATATATAATTTATTATTTTTGTATAAACTAAAATTAGAAATTCTTTTAAAAAATAAAGACTTGTTTGAAAATTATTTTTAAAATAGTTTTTTTATTCTTTTATTTTATAAAAATAAAATAATTTATTTATCATGTTATTTTATAAATTATTTTTAAAAATTATTTTATAAAAATAAAACTTAAAAAGTAATTTTTTAAAAATATCATTTTTTTTATTTTTTTTATTTTTATACAAAATTATTTTTAATTATTTTTAAAAATAAAAAATTATATAAAATTATAAATATTTTATCAAAATTAATTTTTAGTTATCATACAAATCACATTTATTATGTTTTCAAATATCATTTTTAAAATTTATATTCAAACAAAATTTTTTTTTTATTTTAAAAAAATAATTTTTAATATTATTTTCAAAAAATTATTTTTTAAAAAATAAAATAAATATATTTAAAAATAATTTCAAACATTTTAAATAAGCTTTAAAAGAGTATTTAATATAAGATAAATTTTTTTTTAAAATGTTTTTTTTTTAGAAATATGATTGATGAGAATTATAATTTTTAAAAATATGTAAAATATGTTTGATTGAACTTTAAAATTGATGAAAATGTTGAAATAATATTTTTTAATAAATATTTATTTTTTTGTTTAGTTATATTTAAATTTTTTAAAAATTTTCAGTAATTTTTAAAAAATGTGCCTTAACTTTTTAAAAATAATTCTCTTACCTGTTTTTTTTTTAATAAAAAATTAAATATTAAAAAAATAAAATAAATTAAAAAATAATTATAATTATCCTCTCAAAATAATAAAAATATTTTTTTTATAATAAAAAATATGTAAAATTTAAAAAATATATAATATTACATACATAATTATATGATAATACTTTATTACAAAATAAAAAATAATATATACATAATATGATGTTAATATCTTAAATATAATAATTTATACAAAATAATTATATACAAAATAAATAATTAAAAAAAATATAAAAATAAATAAAAATAAAAATTATTTTTTTATTTTTTTTAGTAAAATTTTCACCTTAATAAAATACTTGAATTTTCATCCCTCTAGATAAAATTTTGTTTGTGAGAATCTATTTTAAAAATTATTTACAAAAATTTATATTTCTTAAAATTACTATTTTAAAATTTTAAAACTAAACATAAAAATTTAATTTTTTCAATTTTTAAAAAATCCAAAAAAATTTGCCCTGACAAACACCCCCCCTGAAATGCTGCGTTTATTTGACCCATTGCGATTCCAAGGTTGCTCAGGAGGTTCTTGATCTACGGTTGGCTGATATTAACTGCAGGAAGCCCCGAGGATTTACTGTTCTTCAATGGCTGCAGAGCGAAGAGATCCAACGATTTCAGTAGCGCTGCGGACTAACCGTAGGAATCCCCGAGTATATGCTGATGATTTGCAGATGAGACTGGATTACCTGGAAAATAGAGGTAGAGCCTTTACTTATCTAGGTCGCTTCGTTTCAAAGAATAAGGGGTTCTGGTTATCATTTCACTTTTGGAATAAGCATGCATTAGATTCACATTCAGATTATACAATTTTTAACTAAATACTATCAATTTGAATTTGGTGAATTATTAAAACTTCACTGGATTGATAGAGTCTTACGAAGCAACCTGAATGTATGTGGGTTTAAGTTCAAGATCATCCTTCCAGCATACCACTTATTGGGGACATGATTACCAAATTAATCTCTCCAGTTTAATATAAAGACCTCTGGTGGTCCAACTATGGTTGCTCATTTGGTAGAGTAAGTGCCTCTAACAACCGTTTGTCTTTTGATGGGTTTCCTAATTAATGAGGGAAAAAGATAGATATTTTTTATTTAGCATGCTTTTGAGGATCAAGACGTGTTTTTGTTTCCTCCACTCACCCGAACAAAAATAATTTCATTGTGTCCTATTGAAGTACCCTTTTGCAATATTTTTAACAGGTTCCCAAATTTCTTCCTCGAAAAATTTCAGTAAACATTTTCATGAGAATATAAGGATTTGGGTGAATATTTGCTATATTTCTCAAGTCTGAGTTTTTTTCTAAGATTTTTATCTTGGAAATGTGGGGAGGAAAAAAAGTTCTGTTTTATGTTGCAGTTGCATTTGCTAGGCTGTTCTTTCCTGCTGAGGCTAGGGTAGCCATGGAGAACGTGGAGTCAGATTCAACACTAAGAGAAGTTGATCTAAATGAAACTCCTTCTGTGCGAACCAGACAACTCCAGTTAAGATTGCACTCTCTTCAGAAAACAGGTATGTTGAAGAGAAAGTTTCAAGTTGCTTCTTTTTATTGATTATGAATCAGTGGGGAATATGGATGACTTATTCTGTTAACATCAAATCAAAACTTGTACATGCACTGCCTTTGTTCGCATCCAATGACATTGCAGAAGTTTGAAAGTCTAGAAATTAGGCGATGCCATCATTTAGATTAGGTTTGTATTTGTAGATCCAGCCATCTAGAGTAGTTGTCTGTTCTCCTTTCTTCCCACTTCTCCTACTCTACTCCAATGCACCTAAAGTTTATTTGGTCTTTATACCGAAATTTCTACTTCCTTGTCATAAAGAGACAGCAAATGATTCATATAAATTTATATAACTTAGGAGTCATTTGGTACATTGTCATATTGATCCTGGTATCTTGGACATCCGAGATACCCAGAGGTAAAGAATAACACTAGTTTGTGTGATATATCATACTACTCAGAAACTATGGAGATCTCATATCTTTGCACTTTTATATTTGTTAACTTTTATAGAATACCAAATGTTATCATTTTTATAACAATTTTCAATTGTCATACAAAATATGAGAATCTTAAATACCATGATATCTAATACCTTGGTATATTATTCCATGGTATTCAAGAGTCAAGAAATGAGAGATAACAGTTTACCAAACAACATCTTAGTTTAACTTGTTCAAAAGAATGATGAGGCAGAAGATGTATGAAAGAAGTGACCTAGTCCTTGTTCCCAGACCAAAAAAAAAAACAAAAAACAACTAAAGTTTACCATGCTGTTCATCTGATACAATATTGACGTGGTATTGAAAATATATATTTTTTTAGCATGTAACTTTGTATAGAAAGATTCGACTAATTTTAATGTGGATTCTTCTTAAGCTTAAACTGTTGCCATTTTTCTCCTAAAATTCAATCTATTTACATTTCATTTACACCAGTATAATGGTAGCTACAACTTTAGCTTTCTCACTTTTTCCTCTAGCTCTTTTTCTCCATTAGTTTGAGATCATAAGACATTTATAAATTATAACTTGTTTACACTACAATTAAAAACAATTGATATTATCCAGTTGATTGCTATGTGAAAAGAAACCCACAAAGTAAGATAGCACCCACACCAAATGCACAAGCCTAATTCTTCTCTGGCTTCTCTGCAAAACACTTCACGTTCTGCTTTTCCTTAGTGTTTCTTTTTTCGTTCTTCTCCTGCCTATTTATAGGCAAGAGTATGCCTAACATCTTTGACGTAGTTGGTATGAACATAAAAAAAAGTTTCGGTGCTTAATTTTTCCTTTTCACAAACTTTGAATGCACGCATTTCTCCTCCAGCAAAAAATATTGAATGCATGCTTTTCTAAGAGTGGTGGACCTTTTATGTAAGAGAGACCTATTATTAACAAATCTCGAATCGAAACGACTGAAATTGAATTTCAATAGATTGTGACAGCAAGGCCACTCTGCTACTTACAATACTCCATCTCGTACAAGCAAAAAGAAAAAGAGGATAATATTTGTAGATTGAAAAAAAAGTCTTTACGGTTTGAAACAGACACTAAGACAATGGTATAAGAAATTTAAGTCTGTTATAGGAAAGCAAAGCTATAAGAAGACTACTTCAGACTATTATGTCTTTGTGCCGAATTTATCTGATGATAATTTTATTATCTTTTTGCTGTATGTGGATGATATGCTGATAGTTGACTGGAACGTTTTCAGAATCAATTGTTTGAAAACATAATTGAGTAAGTTTTTTGCCATAAAAGACTTGGGGTCAGCAAAGCATATTCTTGGCATGAAAATTACCAGAGATAGATGTGCTAAGAAATTGTAGTTGTCACAAAAGAAATATATTGAGAAAGTGTTTCAGAGGTTTAATATGGATAAAACTAAAGCGGTTAGTTGTCCTCTTATTAATTACTTTAGATAAGTTCTAAACAAAGTTTCTCTACAAATGAGGAGAAGGAAAAAATGGACAAAGTTCTATATGCTTCAGCAGTTGAAAGTTTGATGTATGTCATGGTATGTAAACGGTCAAATATTGCTCACTCGGTTGAAATAGTGAGTTGGTTCTTTCTAATCTTGGTAAGGAACACCGGGCTATAGTAAAATGGATTTTTAGATATTTTCATGATACTTTCAAAATATATTTATGTTTTGGAGATATCAAGTCTGTGTTAATCGCCTACACAGATATAGATATGGCTAGCAATGTAGATTTAAGAAAGTCTACTTCAAGTTATCTGATTATATTTGTAGGGGGAGTTATGTCATGACAATCAAAGTTGAAAAAATGTATTGCTAATTCAATTCTAAGGAAGAATTTATTGTAGCAACAGAAGCGTGCAAAGAGTTGCTGTGAATAAAGAAATTTTTAAACAAACTTGATTTTTAACAGAACAGATATCAACTATTTTATGATAGATAGAGTGTTATTTACTTTGGGAAGAATTCTTCCTTTCATTCAAGATCCAAACATATTGACGTGAGATATCATTGGATTAGAGATGTGCTGGAGAAGAAACTACTACAACTTGAAAAGATCCATACTGATGAAAATAGATCAGACATGTTGACAAAGATTCTATTAAAAAAGAAGTTTGAATTCTGTCGATTAGCTGCAGGAATAGTGGAGCCATCTATGTAATCAAGAAAGGGAGATTTGTTGGCCGTGGGTCTCTTTTACATAGAGGGCCCACCACTCTTAGAAAAGCATGCATTCAATATTTTTCGCTAGAGGACAAACCCGTGCATTCAAAGTTTGCAAAATGGAAAAATTAGGCACCAAAATTTTTTCTCATGTTCACACCAACTGCGTCAAAGATGTTGGGCACACTCTTGCCTATAAATAGGCAAGAGAAGAACGGAGAAAGAAACACCAAGGAGAAGCAGAACGTGAAGTGTTTTGCAGAAAAGTCAGAGAAGTTCTTTGAAGAAAGAAAAAATAGGGGAGATTTTAGTGTGATATTTGAAAAATAATTTTTAAATAGTGAGGAAATACTCTTGGGGTATTATGGGAAATACTTTGTTTGCCACTATTTTGATTATATCTTAGTTGTAGCTTTTAAATTTATTATGAGAAAAACTCTCTTTGTACCTATTATTTTTATAGCGAAAGATTCATTCAGATTTAGTCCCGTGGACGTAGTTCAAAAATTAAAAGTGAATCACGTTAAATTTTTTGGTATTATTTTTATTTTATATTTATCATTGCTGATAATACCCCCCGCGCCCAACAGTTATGACCTAATTGCAAGGCATGTGACTTGAGTCCCACAAAGTATGGGATTCCAATGAGTGGTTTATATATACCTTAGTCTCTCACCCTATGAGTTAGCTTATGGGGTAAAGGCTCTCCCAAAGATTCATTGGTGTCAAAGTCCTCCACCACCACCTCTTCTTCCCTTTTCCTTTCTCCCTTGCTGACATGGTATGAGATGCATTCATTGCAAAGCATGGTGGATTGTTATGACCCCATTGAAAGTCAAAGAAATCTACTTTGTAATTACGCATAAGGAAATGAATTTGAAGAAGCTAGTAATGGTCGTGTTTTGATGTTGTTACTAATTCATTTTGAGCATAATTTGAATTATGTGCAGTTGAGAATGTCCAGCACTTCTTTCCCCATTGCTCAGAGGTTCTTGATAAATTTCTAGAAGATGATATGCTCTACATTTTCCTTTTAGAGAAGGGCACAGAAGAAGAGCAGATAATCAAGAAATCACGCTTCATGGAACTAAAAGAGGACGTGCAGAAGGCATTTCATAAGGACATGGCTGAAAACAACCGTTGAGGATTCTCATCCTCACTTTCTTCCTCATCTCCTAGGGAAGGTTTAGGCCAAAGGGTTAGGAAAATGCGAAGTCATGTACTTTTGGCTTTTCTGTAGCAGTAGTAGTGCAAGGATAGCAACTGTACTATGTTTTGCTAATAAAAGGCTATATTTGCAACAGGGGTTTGAGAGATGATATCCCAGCTTTCTTTTTCATGGTTGAAGAAAATGGGAGATTGACGTAGTATGAAAAGATTTATTTACAATTTATTTTATTATGTAACAATGTAATTACTATTCAGAAATTCGGGTTTGTTTTGGAGTAGCTTAAATTTTAATTAAGGATTTGAATAAAGCCTTTTCGGCTTAGGGTTGTGTTAGCATTTTGGGTTTTGGATTATGTTAGCCCATACCTTTATTTTAAATTTGTATAGTGGTTACACCTTGATTATTATATTGAATTGATCTTTGTATTGTGAGAATTTTGTTCCTTTTCTTATATTTCCCTTCTCGGAAATATTTCCTAGCGGGACTTACTTTCTTACATAGTATTTGTTCCTTCAAAATAGTGTTTTCACTTGACATATGAAAAGTGTGCCATTCCCCCTTGTCCCAAAAGCTTTCATGGTTTGACTTTGAATCCAACAAAACTTTTGTAGTTATAGAATCTTCAAATTCAACACAAGACGTGTTTCATTTGCAAGGAACCATTAATATGTCAATCAAAACCACTAATGTTATTCATTTACTTTCCACTGAAAGGGTTATCAAAGGATGCTTATTGTTTCGCCGATAAGAAAGATAAGAAATGGTTCAATTGGTAGGATTGAATTGTGTTAACCAAGGAGTGTTGGTAGGATTGAATTGTGTTAAACAAAGAGTGTTCGAGTCAATTTTTGTTGATGATCTTGTGTTAGTAGGCATCCACTAATTGTAATATACCTTATTTCAAAGTTGAAGCAACCTATCAAACTCCTAATTTCACCTAAAAAAATTTACTTATTGTTCTCGGTGTTAGTTTTATGTGGGTTTTTTTTTTTTTTGATGTTTTAAAGTTATGACTTATAGGTGTTTATGTTTAAAGTGTGAGTACTTAGAGTTTGTGCTTTCTTATATAATTTTTTTATCAAAAAAATTAATCTCACGTTAAATAATTTTCAAAACTGAACAAAAAAATTATTTAATTATTAAATATTACATTATTTAAATTAAAGAAAGATAATAAAAGAACAATTTAAATTTACACATTACAATTTTGTCAAATTAAATCAATTAGATATAGATATTTTAAAAATAAAATTATATTGTGTTCGATATATATTTTATATTTATATTAAATATAATACAACACTTTTAATTATACTTAAATATTATATATTTTACTGTGTTATAGACTTATAGTGTCCTCAAAATCCTGTGAATGGAATTGTTAGGCTCAAAAGGTTGCTTGTCATGAACAAATCATTCTAGAATCCTAGCAGTGCTTTTGTGTAGGCAGCAGGTAGTAACAAGAGCTTCTTTGCATTTCCCACACAAGCCTTTTTTGTGAAGTTATTGTAGTCATTGGCTTCAATGGCGTCTAGTATCTGTCCATACAACATCAAAGATGCCCACACTGGCCATCTACTTACTGAATTCAGCTCTGCAACTCCCTTCTCTGCCTCAGCATAAAACATCCTTGCTCTCTTTATTTGACCCTTCATGAAATTGCGCCACTTGTCGGTTACTTGCCCTCGAAATATGTCATCATCTGATAGGCCAGCTTGTGCTAGTTCGTCTTGTGGCAAATATACTCTTCCACTTCTAGCACTAAATCAATAATAAGATGGGAGTCTTAGTGAATCCTAAAAGGATACCAAAATACTTAGATAATAAAATAAAATAAATATTTTTATTTTTAAAAAAAAATTTAAAGTAGGCTTAGTTTATAAAAAAAATAGATAAATCAATAATAAATAGATATATAAGTATGTTGAAGATAAATTTTATTAAAAGAAATATATTTAATATGTTTACATATTTATTTTGTTTGGTTTTAGACTCTAAATCTCAAAAGATATTATTTATATTTAAATTAATTTTAAAAATTTTTAAAAGAGAGAAAAATTGAATTTAAAAAAATTATAAAATAATAAACACTAAATATTATTTATATATATATTGTTAAGATGAATTAAACTTAAAAATGATAAAGTCCGAGCTAATTTCAAATTTAAACTCAAATTAAAAAGTTTAAATTTAATTCGAGCTTTAAATTTGAAATCAAAATTCATTTTATTACATAACTCTTAATTAGATTTAAACTTTATTCTATCTATATTTTATATCCCTACTAAAAAATCTCTCATTTTTCTTTTGTTTTTAGGAGAATTACATTTCTTCCAATTTTTATCCCACCAAAACTCTTTTTGTCTAGTTTAACTGTATGGGCCCGATGTAGGGGAAAGAACCTTACTCTTCTCCCACATCTCTGAGTATGTTGGTAAGCTGATTCGCAAAGCCTAATGCCAATGCAGCATTGTAAACAGTCTCTGTTGAAGCCCTTGCTTCTGGTGCTATCCCCATAACTGGAGTACACATAAGACCCACTGTCCCAGCAACACAGTAGCAGTAAAGGTAGAGCTCGTCAAAGTTACTGTACCTTGACTTTCTCAGGTCCATCTTCATCCCTTCTATCATGTCCTTGAAGGGCTATTATGCCCAAGAAACATTTCAATTTATGTAAGATCACTTCTTTTTAGGCTTTTAGCACATCGAAATAAGATTAAACTAAAATCAATCTCGTTTGAAGCTTTTGAAATCTACGTTCACATTTCATCGAATTTTAATTTACTCAAAAATAATTTTATTTAAAAAATCATTGATAAAAATTGTTAATTTTTATAAATAAAAAAATTATTTAATATATAGTTAATAAATATATTTTTTATTAATAATATTTAAATTATGATATATAATAAAAATAATAATTTTTAAAATTATATTTATTACGTATTATTATTTGAATATTATTAATAATAAATTAAATACTAACTATTTATAAATTTTAATAAAAAAATTTATTTTAAAATAAAACTAAACAAAATTTTACTATAAATTTTAATAAATATAAATATATTTTATTCTAACAAACATCGTATAGTTGTCAAATAATATTTAAAATTTTTTTGTCTCACTTAACTATTTCAAAACTAATTTTTTTTTATATTTTTCATTTTTTTGTTTGCACGCTAGTAACATTAATTTAAAATTTTTCTACATGTAAGTTTTAAAAATTTAATATTTTTTTGTTTTTTAAATTTGAAATATAAGTGTAAATTTGATCAATTTTAAAAGAAATTTTTGTTTTAATTTAAAATTAAAGACGGTATGAGAATAATGTTATAAATATGAGAGGGGAATCAAATAATAATAAAAATATTTAAATTATGTGTTCAGAAACACGGAGAGTGGTACCTGAATATGATGTGGGAAATTGGAGACGGTATCGGAGAGGGCAGCATCGTAGATATCGTAAGGGCGACCTTCAAAAATATCAGTTAATCGGTTCTCCCATCTGTCCAAGGCATTGGCTGTGATGAAGGAAGCGTTTGGCCCATCCACCAGCTCATCGGTCCTTCTGCACCACACTACAATACGCACCATGAGTGAAAAATTAATTTCTTTTCGTTTCGTCATTCTTAATTTGAGAGAATTGTTATTTAAGTTTGTAATAATATCTTTTTTTTTAACTTAATTTTTTAAAATTTCATGGTTTTATTTTAAATTATTGTATTTTTATATAATCCTTACATTAATTCAAAAAAAATACTTATTCACTTTTATTTATACTATCATTTACAATATATTTTTTAATTTAACAATCATTGTAATATCTCACTTAATTTACAAATTTATTATAAATAATATTTAAAATAAAATAATACTCTTCTCTCTTATTCTTTGTTACTAATAATTTTGGTCAAATTATTATTTATTTTCTTAATTTATTTTTCAATTTTATTTTGATTCTTAATTAAAAATAGTTTCTTTAAAATTCTTTAACTTAAAAAAATTATCATTTATATCTTAAACCATAATTTAAATAAAAAACATATTTATAAATTCTAAAATTTAAACTTTAAACCCTAATTTCTTAAATTCAAAAATTTAAAATTTTAAAACTTTAAACTCTAAATTTTAAAATATAATTTACAAATATTTTTTAAACTTTAACCCTCAAATATAAAAATCTCAAACCTCCAAATTTTAAACACCAAAATTTCTAACATTAAACTCTAAATTTTGATAGCTCAAACTCTAAACAACAAATGTTAAATTCTAAAATTTCAAACTTAAAATTTTTAAATTCTAAGATCTCAAATTCTAACATTCAACACTCCAAACTCAAGTCATAAATTTCAAAATTTCAAATATAAAAACTTCAACTCTAAATTTCAAAATCTAATTTCCAAACCCTAAATCCTTTAACTGTAAATATCAAACTCAAAACTTAAAACATAAAATTCAAAACCCCAAACTACAAACTATAGATTTTAAAATTTCAAACTCTAAACCTTAAACTCCAAATATCAAAATCTTAAAACCTTAAATTTCAAATTCCAAAAATTAAAATCATAAACCTCAAACCCAAAATTCTCAATTCTAAATTGCAAACTCTAAATTTTAAAACTCTAAACTTTAAATCTCAACTCTAAATTTCAAATATCAAAATCCTAAAACTCCAAACTCAAAATCTCAAACCACAAACTACAAACTTCAAATCCTAAAAATCCAAACTTTAAACATTGAATCCAAAATCTCCAAACTCCATATCTCAAACCTCAAACCTTAAACTCAAATCTAAACCTCAAATTACAGATTTAACCCCTAAACCTTAAACTCTAAATTTTAAAATTCTAAATCTCAAAATCTTAAATCCTAAAACTTAAATTTCAAACTATAAACTCCAAACCATAACACTAAACCCTAAATTCTTAATCCTAAATAATAAAATTCTAAACCCTAACTTATATAGAGTTTAGAATTTTAATATTTGAGTTTTAGAGTTTTGTGTTTAAGGTTTTGAGTTTAGAAGTTTAAAAATTAATAGTTTAAGATTTTGAGATTTGAAGTTTAAAATTTTAGAGTTTATAATATGAGTTTTTAGGGTTTCAAGTTTTGATATTTAAGGTATTATGTTTTTAGTGTTTAGATCTTAAAATTTAGAATTTTGGGATTCAGTGTTTGATATTTAGAGTTTGAGATTTTGATTTAAATGGTTTAAGATTTTAGTATTTGAAGATTGGTGTTTGAAGTATAAGAATTTAAGGTTCAAAAGTTTGGTGAAGTTTGAAATTTGGAATTTGAAATTTTGAGATTTTGGTCCTTAAATTTTAGTTTTGAGTTTTAAATTTTATTGTTTAGTGTTAAGATTTTAAATTTTTTGGTCTAAAAATAATTTTTTTTCTTTTTTAAATATTTAAATTATGATTTATGATATAATTGATGATTTATTAAAATTAAGATATTTTAGATAAAATATTTTTAGATATTTATATCATTTGACCAAAATGAAATTAAAAAATAAAATCAAAGAACAATTTAATCAAAATAGTTAGCAAGAAAAAAAAAGGAGATGTATTTATATCATTGTAGATATAATTTACAATCGAATCATTGTAATAAATTATTATATTACAAAAAACATTGTAATTGATATTATAAATTAAAGATTGAAACGAGAGTTAAATATTAAGATATTAAAAAAACTGAAGAGTCCCTTAATTAAAGTCTGTTTAGATAACTTATATTTTAAAACTACATTTTTTTTTTCATTTTCATCCTATTTAACCAAAACTAAATTGTTTTGGTTGTCGGCATTTTTATTTTTTTTACGTAAGGGAAAAAAAATTTGAAGCTTCTTCTTTAAAGCAGAAGCAGAAACAAAAAAATATTAAGATAAAAGTACCTTCACCAAAAATAAAAAATTATAAAACTATATAACTTTATTTTTTGTTTAATTCTCTCATTAAAAGTATAAAATTTTAGCAGTAAAACCTCTTAATTTTTTTAATTACACTATTTTATTATGAGATTTATTATCTCGATTGATAAGAATTTTTAATAATTAAAATTTTGATTACATATTTATTTTGATATATCTTTGTAAATTTATTTGGGTTAAAGAAATTATATATACAACTTTTATTTTTCATTTTCTAAGTGCATACAAATTCAAAAATAAATATTTAAAATATCTTCAGTTAAATAACATTGACTAAAACATTATTTTTTAAAGTTTACCATTAAAAATATATTTAGGTATTATCCAAATACAAATTATTTATTTATTACAATAGTTTTTATGAAATATTTTTGAAAAAATAAAAAATAAAAAATTCTGTCGAATATTCACTTTGTATTTTTCACTTGTAATTGCAGAAGCTATATTCAGGTATATCTAACATACCAGCAATTGCCCATATGGCTTTTCGATGCTCTGGGGTCATCAATTGGGTGCCTGCAAATTTGCAAATGAAGGGATTATATTATGATTTATTTTTCATCAGATGAATTTAATAATAAACTAATTATTTGATCTTTGAATTTATAGATTGATCCACACTACTAAAAAATTAAAATGTAGCATCAAATTTATAACCTGATGTTAAATCAAAATTTAGCACGGGATTTATTTTTCATTTCTATTTTTAATATAATGTTAAATAATCTTATGCTAAAATATACTTTTAATCTTCAATTTTTTAAAATAAATAATAAGTTGATAATTTTTAAATCACACCATATTATGTTTCAAAAACTTTTTACGAAAGAGAAATAAATAATAAAGATAAAATTAGCACCTTTGTAATTTTTTTTAATTTACTATCCTCTTATACTAATTATTTGTTTTCAAAATAATTATAAAATGGTTTAAAATATCAAAATATTAATTTTATTGACTTAAAAATTATGTTGAAACTTGAGAGACAGAAGAAAACTTGAGAGAGTCGTCTTCTTCTTCTTCTGTCTGTTTTTATTTTACAAAAAATATTTAAGATATTTAAATTAAGTTATATTATATTTTTTATTTTTAGAGATATTTATGTATATTTTGTTAATAGAGAATATGACTATATAATAAGAATATTAATAAGGGAGGTAAAAATATTTTACTCTTATTTTAAGTAAGAGTTGTATATATTTTTATAATAAAAGATGGAGTTATGTAATAGGAGTATTAATCAAGAGAAAATAAAGTAATTTATTTTTTAAAATATAAAAAATAAAGTAAGAATCCATCGTATTTATTAAATCACTAAGAAAGGCTAGCTTGAAAATGAATATATCATTAGCAATAGAAGCAAAACCAAATGAATAAAATGAAGTTATACCAAGCAATAATTAATGCTTTAAAATTGAAATAATATCGTATTCAATACATATTTTATATGATATTTTAAATTTTATTTTAATATTATATATTTTATAATGTTGCATATATGTTGTATTTGTAAATTTGTAGACGTACTTAAATTTAATTATTAAACTTTTTAAAATATATAAATTAGTTCCTAAATTATCAAACTATTGCATATTAAATATTTTGAGTAAATTACATTTTTTTGAAGTTTTAAAATTTATAATTATACCTCTTTTAATTTCAATTATATGAAAATATCTCTTCAATTCACAAAATTATTAATGAAGTTTATATTTTATAAATTTGTCTCTTAAAAACTCATAAATATCTTAATTCAATGTAATATAAATTATCAAAAGTCAAATTAATATTTATAAAAATTTAAAATAAAAAATATTAGTGTTTTTTTTTTAAAAAAAAACTTGAGATATGTGAGTGTAGATTTTCTAAATTTCAAAGAAAATTATTGTCTCATATTGAAGTTAGAAAGAATATGAGTATAATTTTCACAAATTTTTTTTAAAAATATAATTTATTCAAATATTTTTTTGATCCTTACAAAATAGCTTCTTTTACAAAAAAAAAAAAAGCCTATACCAAGTTAACTAGGCCTATAAAACAGATTTAATATTTTTAAAGAAAAACTTATATATATTAAAAAAAATTGTAATTCTTAATATTTTCAAAGACCAAGTAAACCCTAATATTTTTTAATCTTTAAAAGAATTATTGTAAAAAGAATTCCTAGCTCAAGTTATAAAAAAGCCTACAAAAAATTTAATATTTTTATAGATAAATTTATATATTAAAAAAATTTAGAGATTAAAATTAAAATTTATAAATTGAAAAATTATTCAAATTAAACTCATTGCTAGTGAGATTAGTTGACCTTTAGAGAGGGAGATAAAAGAACAAGCTAAGTACCTAAGTAAAATGTCTTGGAATACTGAGAACAGATTTCCCCACACTGATCATAAGCCACCTTCAAGAGATCCTCATCATCAATGACTATAAAATCACCTTCTCCATCTTCGACAATAACTGGTTTTTCCAGCTTCAGATCTCTGATCTTCTTCCTACGATCCCTTTGTTGTTCTTTCACCAGTGCTGCTTGCTTCATCACCACTTCATACACCCTCTCCTCTGAGGATAATGCTGATCTCGAAACAGCAGAACCAGAACCAGAAACCCCAGTTGCTGCTGCAAAACTGATCCCCCAGAAAAATCCACACCTCCTTCTTCTTCCAGTTCTTCTTCCTGCAAGACCCAGAAAAGATTTGACGTCCTCTTTGTGCCCATAACAACGGAGAAGAACACTAGCCGACATCTCAAGAAACAAAGTTGCAGCGCTTGTCTTGTAGGTGTTGATGCCTAGCTAGAAGAGGATGTGGTTTTGAGAAAGTCTTTGAAGCCGCGGCATTTATAAATAAAATATCACCCGTACAGCATAACTACAAGTTAATAATGTATCTTCCGAAAGAAAAAAAGAAAGAAAGTTACGCGTGAGATGCGAATGTATTATTTAGAAAAAGAAACTATTTCGTAAAAATAAGTCAACTTTTAATTTAACTTTTTATTTTTTTATATAATATTAAGAATATTTTTTTTAATAGGTGAAGGACTAATTTTTAAAAAATTAAAAGAAGTATACAAATAAAATATTTTTTAACAATATTTTTTTCTTATACTCTACCTCAACTTAATTTGGAAACAACATATTTAAAAAAATTAAATTACTTATTATTTGAATAAATACTTGATGATTTAATTTAGTTTTTTATAAGTAAACTAAGGATCGAGGATGATACCATATTTGTTTGATACTATAAAATTATTTTTAAAAATTTAAAAAAAAAATTTAATAAATTTTTTTGAAAATATTTATTTTTTGCTTTTTAGATGTTTTTAAAACAAAAATAAGAATTTAAAATATTTTTTTTTTCAAAACAAAAATAAAAAAATAATTTTTAAATGAGTTTTTCATTTAGAAAATAAAAAAAATATTTTTAAAAACAATTAAAAAAAAGTACTTGCCAATTATAGGCTTCAATAGAAATTTGACTTTACAAGGCCAATATTAAACAAATTAATATATAGGGTTGCGCATGAAGAGAGAGAGAGAGAGAGAGAATTATGGGCTTCAATAGAAATTTGACTTAGCAAGCCCAGTATTAAACAAATTAAAATATAGGGCTGCGCATGAAGACAGAGAGAATGTCCAAGAAAAAAAAAAAAGACAGAGAGAGACAGAGAGAGGGATTATTTAAATTGATGGGTACTACCAAGTTTAAATATCTCTTAATTAATTATACCCAAAAAAATATGTCTTGTTTTGTTATAAATCTTCTTATTCCAATGTTAAAGTTTCCAAACGAAAAAAAATTAAATTAATTGAAATGTGCCCAAATTAATTGTGATACAAACTGACGGCAAAAAAAAAAAAATATGAATTTTAATATTTTTGAAATTCGAGTTTTATTTTTCTCCTACTTGCAATTTTTTTTGGGTATTTTGTTTAATTTAATATATTTAAAAATTTTTAAAACGAAAGGGAAGAATTATTTTGGGATTGGCATACCTGTATTTAATTCTCTCTATTTAATGATTCAAATAAAAGACTTGTCTGGAAATAGTTTTTTTTTGGTTTTTTTTATTCTACAAAATAAATAAAAAATTGTTTGTCATAAACGTATAATTCAAAATATAGTTTTTAAAAAACACAATTTTGTTATTTTTTATTAATAATAGAATTATAAATAATTTGTTAAAATTAATCTCTACCTATGCAAATTATATTATTTCTATTCTCAGATACTGTTTTTAAACTTTATATTTAAATAATTTTTTATGTTTTTATTTTTTAAAAAAATTAGTTTTAAAAATAGTTTTAAAAAAATATTAAAAATAGTTTTAAACAAGTTTTAAGAAAGATTAAACTCTTCGCAATCCGCATCAACCAATGTTTTGACTTTTTGAGTCATCGTGTTTCACGTAGGGTTGTTTAAATCTAATTTAATATAATTTCTAAATTATATCAATTTAGTTTTTTGTTGATTGAATTTGAAATTTAATCAAACCGATATTTTGTGTGTGTTATTAAATATTTTATTATAATTTTTTTTAAATTGACCTATTGGACAGCTTCTTTTTTATTTTATTTTTTTAAAATTAATTAAGTCGTTTTTGTTAAGAGAGGTGTCCAAACTGATTTGATACAAACCAATGAATACTCCAAGTTTCACACGTTTAGAAAAATTGATAGTTTGATTTATTATTATTGATATTGATAAGATACTTTTGGAGAATATTAATAATTTTATAATTCCTATATTTAATATGCAGAAGTCTCTTTCTATTTTTCAAATGTACCATTTTATATAAAATATTAGACAATTAATTTGACCATGTCAAATTAAGTAAAGATGATAATTTTTACTTAATGAAATGATTTTATTTAAATTATGTTTGATTTGACATAAAAATAAATAAAATTTCAATTATTTTTTATGTTTAATATATTTTAAATGATAGAAGAATAGAATAAAAAATTAATAAAAGAATAAAAATATTATAAATTGAAATTGAAATAAATAATTAGCAATATAAAATTTTTAATAAAAATATTGATAATATTAATAAATAATTTAAATATGATTTATTTTATGTTATTTATCAATAAATAATTTATATTATTTATTTAAAAATAATATAAATTGAAAATAAAATAAATAGAATTAAACAAAATACCAAAGACATTAACTTTGAATCCAAATTTCAAAACCTGTTCATGTTTCAAATCTTTATGATCCCATTCTCTTTTCTTCTCAAAACTCAGAATATCAAAGAAATATATAATTAAAAAGGCATTTTTTTTTTCTAAACCCATTCCCTTTTTTTATTTAGTTTTTCATCCTTCTCCAACGTCAATTTGCCTTCTATACGAAAAGCAATCCATATTTTTGGGAGTGTTTAAATCTACCAACCAAATGCAATGCATAATGGAGAGAGATTCTCATTCTTTCAATTTAAAGCTGTAAAAATAAACGAGACGTAAATAAATATTAATTTATATTTAATTTGTAATATATAATCATTTATAATATAAAATTAAAAATTAAAAATATATTTTACAGTCAATTCAATTAATTTAATAAATCATAAATTAAGTTATATTGTGAAAAAATATTCTCTTATATTTTAAATGTAAATTTAATCATATTTAAAATATTAAAATAATTGCTATCATAACTATTTTTTGCTAATTAAACTTTTTAATACAGCAAAATTTTTTATTATTATCTAAATTATAAATATTAGACTTAAGTTATATTTTAGTTTGAGTTGATATTTAGTACATCGGTGGTGGACAATTTTTTATTCATCAACAATATTTAAATTAGTAAAAATAATTTTTAAAATTACTATTTTTATTATATATCATAATTTAAATATTGTTAATAAATACAAAATTATTAATGAACTAAATATTTTTTTTTATTTTTATGGATAAATTTAATCCATATTAAGCGTTATGGATCGAACAATTAAAGGGAGGAATAACGTCCGTTTCCATTCAAGACACCAGCGCTGACCCGCAATGATATGCAGTCTACGTGGCATTCTCCAGTGGCGAGTTTCCAAGTTTTTAACGCAGCTCGAGTACGCAAAACTGATAATCGCTCCCTCGCTTTGGGTTAATTCAAAATTTCAAAAACGATACGGCGATTCCGTTCGCATTTGCACAAAGTTCACTCCTCTATCTCCATGATATGCTTCTTGGTGAAGCGCGTTTTAGGATTTCTCTTCAAATTCCTGCTTCGATTCCTCTCCCGATCTTTTTCCAGAGCAATGGGTTGCTTCCTCTGTTGCTTAAGGGTCCGCGACGATCACTATCTCCCCACGTCCGATTCCAAATCTAGGGTATGATCTCATTTTTCCAAGAATTGTGATACCAACCGAAGAATTTTGTACCTTATCTGCTTTTTGTTGCTGAAAATGTCGAAGTTATCTTTTGTCCTTTGTATTTTATATTGGGGATTTGTTAAAGAAACGAAAGTTTCTTGATGGCGTTCTGGTTTTAAGCATTTCTTTTTTGTTATTTGGAAATTAATGAATGAATGTATTATGAGATTAATTCTTTTTGTGTGTGTGTGTGAATATCACAAATTTAATGGTTTAGAGCTTTAGACTTTAGTTTGGCTAAACTGAGCTGCTCTTACTTGAATGAAATGCAAGAAACTAAATGATAGGATACAAGGTTTAAGTCCTCTCCCACAATTATTGAAGATGTGTATAATTTGCTTTTTTGATTATTTTTCTTTGTGCTTAAAGCAGGGAGTTGTGATATCCCGAAATCCTCTATCTTTATTTCTATCTAAAGGTAATTCGATGTTACTATTATCTCTTTCTTTGTTGTTATATTTGCCCTTCTGAAACTTACCACTTTTCTTTGTGTGCCTACTTTTTTTTGGTTTTCGTTTGTTTTAGCTTTTAAGGAAAAAGAAGATTCTCCACCCAATGATAAGCAAAATTCTTGTTTAGGATCTCGGAGAGATGACAAGGGGCTTAAGGATGAGGTAATTTCATATTGTTAGCATCAAGATAGTTGCAGTGACTGTTTTGTGATTTTTCTTATATGATTAGCTGTCTCGTATTTCCATTTTAAATTTCTACACATGGGGGTTGAAGGGGGGGGGGTTATCATCCTGAGAAAAATAATGTTCAATTTCCACTCAGTAGGAAAAGGTTTGATTTGTTGTTGTTCCTCTTGTGATCTCTCTTGCATTCTATTAGACTTTGGAAACTGGATCTGTGAGCAGATGCATTGCATTAGTGTATGAATTATGAATATAAAAAACTTCTATTCAAGATAGATGAAATCAGAGTGAAGAGAGCAACAAAGTCTAAGAGTAAATTGTCATATATACCACAGAATAATGAGAATTCATACTCAAAGTAGAACATGCCCAGAATCAGAATCTTCAACTTTCTTCTTCCAATTTTGACCAATTATACAAGCCTTCCATCACTTTATCAAAGTTATTAATGTACATTTGTTTCTGGGTTGGATCATTTTGAAATGTTTTAGTAATTTAGTATTGAAGCCGTCTAGTCTCTAAGGAATCATTTGTGTTTAAAGTCACCGTTCTCTCCTTCATCTTTCCCAATTTATTGGGAAATCATGATTTCTAATCTGAATTTAGTCAACGACAAATTAATGTATATAGTTGGGTTTTAGTCAGCTGGCTCTAATTTGGTGCTTGCTTTGTTTACCTTCGTTATGAGTGGTAGTTTTCTGGTGACGATGATGATGAAAATATCATTTTGTGAGTTCCATGAATTGTCCTGATATGTCCTGTACTAACTAACACAATATGTAAGCATAGAAACTAAGTTCTGTAAGATGGTTGATGCCTTGCTGGAAGAGAAAGGGTCTTGATGGCATTTCATTTGAGATGGATTCTGATTTATTTATGTATTGTGACTTTATTATTGTTTATCTAATTAGATGAACTGTTTTCGGCAGGCTAAGTCTCTTAAAGCCTGTGGTTCCTTAGCGGGGAAGCCGGCTGAAATTCAAAAAGTATCGGGGAAGTTGAAAGTGTCACCTTCTTGTAGTAAAGATTCTGAGTCTTCGAAGTTTCATTCTTGGCTTCCCAACACATCTGTGGAGAAACGTCAGCTGGAGGTTCAACCTTCAACGCCTGCAACTCCCATAAAGTCTTGTGAAGAATGGGGAAATGCCACGAATTCTGCAGAGCATACACCAAGCAGGTTATCCATGTCTTTCTATAGAATGTATTTTTTAATGCAGATATTTAATAATAAGAAATATGAATAGGTGAACATTTTAGTCAATTCTTATAGGAGGTAGCTCTTCCATTTCTTCCTCATAACAGAATAGGAAGGCAACTGGGTTGAGAATGACTGTGGCTTTTCACTATTGAGAATCTAAGAAAGTTTGTTTCTATCTACAAAAGGGTCTTCACTCCTTCTTAAAAGAAAAAAAAAACTATGACGCTAGTACGCCCCCTTCCTTTTCCCTATTAGAACTTCTTGAAGGGCAATTCGTATGGGATTTCACCGAACGGTACACATGTATTTTGGTTATAGTTATACTTAGTCCTTTTCTGAAAATTTCATATAACCTGATCAGATGTTAAATTTCATTGCTTTTGCAGTACTATCTCCGTTGCACAAGATACTCAATGTGACTCTCTTTGCCCAAAGGATGGAAGTACGAAAGAGAACATTCATATTGCATATAGGACTTGTACTAATGAGACTGAAAAGCATGCGATTTCAGCTTCACCATGGCCCTCAGCCACAGACATGCAGAGGAGGAACAAGTCTGTACATTTTGAATGTGATACTGACTCAACAACCAGTGGAAGTTCGTCTACTTCTGGTGGACAGCATATGGAGAAAACAGAGTCACTAGCTAATCGGAGTGCATATAAACCATCACCTTACCCTACCCCATTGAAGCTATCTGATGAGATGCAAACACCTGGGACTGTTTACCCTGCAACATTGGGTGATCTACCAAACGGTAACCCTCGAGTTAGGTCCCAGATGTTGTATTCAATTTACAACTTGGGTGAGAAAGTCTCTCGTTGCAAGATACTTGAAGAAGAAGATTTTCACCCTGCGCAAGATTCATGTGAACTGAGTAATTCTGAGCTGCCTCAAAATTCTATCCCTACCCCAAAAGATGGGTTAAAGAAAATTTCGTATGAAAATGAATCAAAGGCGGAAATAAGCTTATCTTCTTGGTTGAAGCCTGCATCAGTTATTCAGGAGGAGAGAAACAGGAGAATGGAGACTACATATGGTCAAATCCCGCACTTGTGCAAAACTCCTGCAAGCAGGCCTATCATTGGAATGGTTGCTGCTCACTGGAATGAAGATGAGGATTCTCAGATTCCTTCTCCTAAGTGGCGGGATGGATATGGCATACCAAATTCAACAAATAAATACAAGGAAGTATGATTTTTTCTATTTTTATTTTTTAGAGGAGTTTAAAATCTAGATACTGCATCTGACGAGTGCTGATTGTTTTTAGGATCAGAAAGTGAACTGGCATGCAACACCATTTGAAGAGAGGTTGGAGAAGGCATTGTCTGAGGAGACTTTTACCTCTCAAAGGTATGCCTTGTTAACCATAGCCGTTTACCTAAGTTTAGTATGGCTTAATCTACTGGCTAGCGATTTGAGCATCTTACCTATACAAGCTTGCTCTTGAACCCAATCTACTCTCAGGTTTTTTTCCCTAGTAGTTTCAATTTATTGAGGAATTCACGAAGTGTTTGGTACTCCATCATCTTGACCCTGGTATCTTGAATGTTAAGCGGCATTCAAGATGCTTGTATATAGTACATTGCTTTCTAATATGTCCAATGACATTTAAGATATTGTTAGGCATAGGATGATATCATTTGCGTAGTAATCTCGTGCCACTCAATGAGGATCTGACATCTCTACACCTTTAGCTTTTTTTTTTTAATTTTTATCAAATATTAATTGTATCATTTTTATGACAATTTTTAATTATAATATCAAATACAAAATTATTATATTTCTTTATATTTAATGCTATAGTTTATCTAATATATTAAGAATTAAGAAATATGAAACAACAATTTATGAAGTAACTTTTTAAATTTTTTAGGGAGTATTTGGTATAACGGAGGTGAGGAGAAGGGAAATTTTTTTTTTTTTTAGTTTAGTTTAAAGAAAAAAAAAAAGAAAAAATAAGTTTTTCTTTATTTAGTTTGTAAAAAAAAAGAGAAAAAATAAAATAAAATTACTATTATACTCTTTTAATTTTATTTTTACTAAAAATAAGATTATTTTAAAATTATTTTTTCTTTATTAAAATTTTTGTTTCTAGCCGGTCACTAATCTATCCCTTCTACTTTTTCACTAAAAAATTTTGAAATTACTTTTAGTCCTTGGCGTTAGCCTTTTGTCCCAAAAAAAAAAATTTAAGAGTAATTTGAATATTAAAAAAAATTTGTAAATATTTTTGTCTTTTTATTGACTCACACTTTTTCTCTCTTCTAAATTTTTTTCATTTTTTGAGGGGAAGAAAACCATAGGAGGGCCCCTCCCCCTCTAAACTATTGAATAAAACTGGATAATTTTAAAAATATTTCTCACTTAACCTCCATTCCCTTTCAACCAAACACTCAGCTAGGGTTTGACAAAGGTACTTGCTTGCTGTACCTTGTTCTTGTTAATGTATGATTCTAAATGTGAATGTCTACTAATATCCTTCCAATTTGTTATTTGATTCACAGGAACCATGTATGTGGAAAACCAAGTCCGTTTGATGAGAATGAAGAAATTGATAGTGCATCATCTCAGCTGCAACCTTCAACTCATCCACAATCCGTAGTATCATTCTGATAGTTGTGGCCTTTGTCTTATATAAGAAGTATTTTAATGAACGGAAACCTTAATCTGAAGAGAATGCACCTCAACCTTGTTCTGTATATTCATGGTGGCTTTGTATCAGCAGCTGATTAATCAACCCAGTTGTGCAAATTTTGTGGTAATATAGCCCTATCAAGCAGTGTGCGCCACCGCTTGCATTGTACATAAGTGAGCAATGAGAATTATTGCATTAATAATGGGTGTTTTGGAGTTCTTGTTTGGTTGCTGTTTGACTTGTATATTGTTATCAAAGCGGCACACTCTGTGCTGTGTAGGGAAGTGATAAAAGTCAGATTTAACTACACTTTTAGTTTTTCTGCTTTTAAAAAATAATTCAATTTACTTTTTTTTTGAAAAAAAAATTAACATGGATTAATTTGATTTTTGAATTTTTGTAGGAAATTACAATCAAGTGTAAATTTTTAGCTACATTTTCAGAATTGGTCAATGTTTAAACAGATTTTTAACATATAGATTTGATTATAATGTCTTATATGGGACTACATTGGTGCTTGTGAAAATATAAATAATTAATTGAATCATTTCTAAAAAGTGAAGAATCAAAATTATAATCAAACCTAAGAATTTAAAATGATAGTTTGAAAAGTTCCACTTTCAAAGCAATTTTTTTTTTCTATCTTTCGGTAATAAATAAGTTTCAACTTATTTATGTAATTTTAATTTGAAATTCAAAATTGGACTTATAAGAATTTAAATCTATAATAATGTGTATAATTATAGAATATGTTTGCTTTCGTTGAAAAAGCCAACCGTTTGAAATAAATTATACTGATATCATTTAAATGAATAGAAATTAAAAAATTTAATGTTTTAAAAATGAACAGGCAAGCTACTTATAATTTAATGGTTCAATTGCAGATGAATCAGTTTTAATATTATATATATAATTTATAAAAAAAATTAATTCTTATCTATTAAAAATATCAATGAATAATAAAAATAAAAATAAGAACTTTAAATATTTTTACATAATATAATGTCAGAAAATTAAATTTTCAAAAAAAAAAAAAAATTTATAAAAAAAATATCAGAATAAAATAAATAAATTTTATATCTAAAAGCTGTAAAAATACTCATATAAAAAAATTGTTTAAAGATGCATACATCTATAAATAAATATAATATTTTTGTCAACCAAATAATATAATTTCAATGTAATAATTTATTATAATTTTTGAATGATATATTAAATTAATATATATGTATATAATTAATATTTATGACTCATTTTTTTTAAAATTTAATAACTGTTATATATAAAAAAGTTCCGTAACATGTAATAAAAAAACAGTATGATTTAATGATGGAGCACTCCGTCAACTTGCTAGGAGTTCCAAGTCCCCCCCAGATGACCTTTTATTAAAAGCACATTCTAAATGGAGGGAAGTCCAAGTCCTTGTTGGAACAATAAAGATATATAAAAGCACGAACAATAAAAGACACGTGGTAGTTTGGGATAGGATCAATTTTAAATATCTTTTAGAAATAAATTATTAATAAAAAATGAGTGCAAAGTCGAAGAGACAAGCAAAATTATAAGAATTGAGTTTTGAGAAGATTTAACCCTTTTAAATTTTAGAAATTATCTTTCGTGTATTTTTTTTATAATTTTCAGTATAATTTTAATATTTTTTAAAACTTAATAAGTTTATTAAACACACCAAAATTTTAAGATAATTAATACTTGGCTTAAGCTTCTTTACACTCATCACCCATGCTCTCGTTTTAAGGACAAAAAAAATGTAATTATATTTTTTTAAAATTTTAAAAATGTATCAATTTTATTTTTATATACAGTTTGTAATAAAAAAATTTTATTTTAATAAATAAATTAAAATAATATTTCTATTAAAATTAGATAAATAAAATTTATATTATAAATTATAAAAAAAAATTGATTTATTTTTAAAAGTAAAAAATATAATTAAAGTCGGAAAAAAAAAAAAAAGAAGAAGAAGAAGGGGGAAGATGGGATTTAGCTGGGCATAATCTATTCTCAGTATTCTGACAAAATTAAATGGTAGGCAGAATTTTGGACCCGCACCCGTTATATTCCTTGATGAGTTGTTTTTGGACTCTTCTCAAAAATTAAATGTCTTTAATAGGTATCTGTTTGGGTGTGTCAGATAATTTAATATTTTGATTTGTAACTTAGTTTTAATTTATGATTTTTTTTAGTAAATGAATTTAATTTTAAAATATTAAATTTATTATATATTAATTACAATAAATTTAATTTTTTAAGAATTAATAAAATAATTAATATATTCATAAATTTGTAGAAAGTAAACTTTGCAATTAAAAAAGATTTGTAAGGTTATGATTTTGAACTTATAACAAAAAAATTTATGAATTGAGATAATCTTAATATTTTTAACCAGATTAATTATATAACTAAATAATATAAATATATTAATATAAACTTAAAAAAATAAGTAATGTACTTAAGAAAATGTTTTTATTTGTATTAATTATTTTATTTGTTACCATTATTAATGTGTTAATAAGTTTGTTATAGTGAATATATTTATAATGATACGTTTTATTATTTAAGTTATTTATTTTTAAATATATTTTATAGTTTGTAGGTCTATTTAAATTTTATTTTTTATTTTTTAAAAAATTAAATTAGGATTAAAGACTTGAAAAAGAATGTTTACAAATATTAAGATGTATTAAAAAAATTGTAAGAAATTAAAATAATAATATTTGTTTTTTTAAACAAGTAATTAAAATAATAGTTTACCCGTGTAACAGGGAACCTAAAAAAGGGGAATTTGGGAGATTTTATTCCAGTCACCTGGACACTCGCTATATAAGAAGCCGTAAAGTGCAGACCCTAAAGAAACAAACCTAAAATCCCTTCTTCAAATCTCGCCGATCGGAAATCACCAGAGAGAAACGATGGTTGTGAAGGTATATGGCCCAACCTACGCTTCCCCAAAACGAGTTCTCATGTGTCTGATCGAGAAGGAAATCGAGTTTGAAGTAGTGCTTGTTGATATCTTCAAGGGAGAGCACAAGAATCCTGATTTCCTCAAGTTGCAGGTTTAACGAAATTCTTCCAATTTTCTTTTTTCTCTATTTCTCTAAAGGTTCTTTCTTCTTAGGATGCATGTATAATTATACTTGTTTCTCATAAATCTGCAGCCTTTTGGAGTGCTTCCACTTATCCAAGATGGAGATTATACTCTTTACGGTTAGCTCTTGACTATTTTTGTGGGATTTTCCATGTAGAATTACTTAGGGTTTGTGATCTTGATCTTAATTTCTCTTTGATCTGTAAATTGTCTAATCCTTTTTGTATTGGGGGTTTCAAACTTGGATCTAAATGTTAAATTGAGTTGTGGGTTTACATTCCTAATCGTTGGTTCTTGCTCCAACTTTGATTCCCCTGTTTTTCATGAGGAGGCAGAAAGGGTTAAAAATTATAATAAAAAAAGTTTGACAAAAACCTTATTTTATTATCAATTTGTGATTTTACATTTTTATATTACTTTAATACTTTTGTTTCAACCCATTAAAAATTTGGCCCACAAAATATTGTATTATGAAAATATGATCACACCATCTTTCCGGGACCACAGAAGAGATTTGTCTAAAATTCTTCATGGAAGCTTTTGAGATGAAGCGGTCATTTTTACATAATATTCCAAATGGTCACAAGTTTGATTCTTTTCACACTCTATTGTCTTAATTTAAAATTTAAAATTAAGTTTTAGGAACAAGGTTCGGTAGACCTGTGCTTCAGGTAATAAAACTATTCACGGTATTTATTTCTTGTAACGAAATAAGGTTTGGTAGATCTATATTTCCCAAATATTGATAGTTGCTAGTCTAGTAGTGTGATATCTATACTGATACATTGTTTCGGATCAAATTTTTCAGAATCTCGAGCAATCATCAGGTACTATGCAGAAAAGTATAAATCCCAAGGAACTGAATTGCTAGGGAAGACAATAGAAGAAAGGGGTCTGGTGGAACAATGGCTAGAAGTTGAAGCCCAGAACTTTCACCCACCAGTCTACAACTTGGTAGTTCATGTGCTGTTTGCCCCAATACAGGGTATTACCCCAGACCCAAAATTGATTAAGGAGAGTGAAGAGAAGCTTGTGAAGGTTCTGGACATTTATGAGGAGAGGCTTTCAAAGAGCAAGTACCTAGCCGGGGATTTCTTCAGCCTTGCTGATCTTAGCCACCTTCCGTTTGGTCATTATGTGGTGAACCAAATGAAAAAAGATAATCTGGTGAGGGAGAGAAAGCATGTTAGTGCTTGGTGGGATGATATAAGCAGCAGGCCATCTTGGCAGAGGGTTCTCCAGCTCTACCAATACCCTATCTAGAGGGTTGTCCTACTATGTGACTATTAAAGTTTTACGAGTAGAGTAACGATTACTTGTGAATGAGAATGTGACATATGATGAAGAAAAACATTTTCAACTCTGAAATTGGCAGCAAGTTTTGTGACCAGGCACTTTTTTGGTCAGTCACATTTTCATTCATAGGTAACATCTACTCATAAAGCTTTTAGTGTCACAGACATCTCCGTATCTAGGTCCAACCCATCCTCAAATCCTGAAGAATAAATCTGGTTTGAGGAAGTGACCTTCAGTATTTTCTATGGGATTTTTGAGAGTGAAATATAGCTCCACTAGCATGCTGAGGTCCTACCTCTAGTCTGTTCTCTTGTTTGTTGTATCTATGTAGAGTTTCATGTGTAATTGAAAGCAACTTGATACTTTCTGGAGCCCTTGGTATCTAGTGTATTGTGTATTCAGAGTTTGATTTACAGTTAAGAGTGTGTGCTATCTGTGATGTCTTAGAATGCCAAAAATGATAAATTGTTGGTACGTATTTTGGATCTTTTAGGTGATGTGGTCCAAAATTGACAATTTTTCTTTTTTATATCACTGCAGGGTTGCCATAAATGGGCCAAGCTATTTAATATGCGGGCCATTGCTTTATGCACTTGTTCGCCCATGTGGTTGGCTAGTTTTTTTTGTTTTTTTTTGACCTTTTTAATTAAAAAACATCTTTTCGTTGAATAATTTTAATCTTCTCATTAATGGAAGTATAAAACTTTCGGGTGAAATTTTTTATTAAATGGGCATAAACAAGCGACCTCATTAAGTCCTGTATTTTTATTTCTAATTGATCAACCAGCATTTAAACGTATCCAATTTAAAGATTCAAGCCTGCTTAATAAATTAAGTTAAGCAAGTTTAATTGTTGGATTAACCTAGTTTTGATGATGTTAATTTTTATTGACTTTTTATCCGGAGTGACTAACATAATTAGAATTTTTTGCATCCATTTTCTTAGTATAACTTTTTGGTATTGAAAGTAACTTGAAAACTTCTTAGCTAAGAGTCCTTAGCATTTAATGTAAGAGTTTGACGTAAAGTTAAAAGTAGTCTAAGATATTTGAGAAGGATGTGAATGTCAGATATTTTATTGTTTGTGTATGGAATCTTTTGAGCCTATTTAGGAAGTTGCGTGTACAGATTGTTCTTGCTTATGTCCGCTTTCTTTCTTATTTAAAAGAAATTATTTTACTTTAAAATAATTGTAAGTCACTAATTTTAATAAAAATTTATAATAATATTTAAAATAAATTGTTTTTTTAATTTTTTAAAAGATATACTGTTTTTCAATTTAGCCTTTTAATGTTTAACTCTCAATTTAATTTTTTAAAAATTATTCTACCATTAAAATAATTTTTGTACTAACACGCTAATTGTAGTTATTTATATAAGTTAGCAGAAATATATGACATAATTTAAAAATATTAATTTAATCGAGTTAAATTAAGTAAACAATCATAATTAACAGAATTAAAATAAAAACCATTTTAATAATAAAATGATTTTTGAGATCATAAATTAAGATGGTTGAAAATTGAGAAATAAGATATATTTTAAAAACTAATATAATCATTTATTATAATACTTATAGATAGTCAATTAAAAGAGTGTTAGTGGAAAGAATTAAATTTAAACTTTGCTGATGAAATATTTTAATTTTGATTAGTTAAATTAATCTTTATCTACTAATTTTTCATGTCTTTTGTGAAAAATTAGGATCCTACAATGCATATATTGAAAGTTTCATAAGGTCAAGCAAACACCCATTCAAGGAAAAATGAAAAGAATTATCATGTATTTTGAGTTTTATTTTTTTATAAACATTTTTCAAATTTTGAATTTAAATATTTTAAAAAATGAGTGATTAACTGCCTTAATCCTTGAATATATATATATATATATATATATATATTCAATTTATTCTTTCAAAATTTCACTTTTTTGTTTTAGTATTAAAAAAATTCACAATAATTTTTTTAATATATATTAAATAGATTTATTTCTCTAATTAAATTAAAATTTTGGTTTAAACTATGTCTTCACTTTAACTATTTAAACTTTTAGTTAGATTAGATAAACAAATTTATTAAAAATATATTAATGGATTTTTGTGAAAATATTTGAAAAATTAAAATGCAGAAATAAAGTTTTTAAAAATTAAATTATAAAAATATTCTTTTAAATATTAAAACAAAAATTACTAGCAATTGAGTTCAAAATGAGATTTAACTTATTTCATTTTGTTGTCAAATATATACAAACAATTATTACACTAACCATAAGAAAATACAAAAAAGTTATTTTTTTTTTAGAAATAAAAAACAACAAAACGTAAACACTATTTTTCATATAAAAATGTGAAGGTCTTAATTGAGAATTGGAATACAAATGAAAATTTTCTGCAAGGGCTGAATCATTGGTGAGAGATTATGTTAATAATTAAAATATATTATTTTTTAGATGAATTTAATATAATAAAAAAAGTACTGCATAAATAAATGAAAATATTAATAATAAATAATTAAATATATTTTTAATACTTTAAATTATAAAATTTATGTATTAATTACTAATCAATGAACTAATATTTTTGTTTGATAAATTCGGTGTTAGTTTTCAAGTCAATTGCATCGACTGATTTATATATTTTAAAATTAAAATTAAATAAATTTACAAATTTAAACACCAAGTTATTTGTTTAAATCTATATTGATACTTTGATTGATTCTGGTGGCGTTTGGCAGAATCTCGAGAAATCATTAGAGCGTCAAATGAATGTGCTTGAAATTTATTTATTCTTCCATGCATGTATATTCCAAAAGGAGGTTGAAAAAATATTTAAAAATTAATTAAAAATATATATTTTGTATGAAAAAGTCATAAAGAGTTTGCTAAGTTGGATATTCTGTCGTAATCTCCACAATTATAGCCTAAATTTGCGTAATTTTCAACTATAACCATATCTTTATTCATGGTAATTTTCTCATTTTTGTTTTTTTTTTAAATTCAATTGAGGAACCAAATATGGCAATTTATGATTTTTAACTTGTTCAAGCATGTGAAATTTGTATTTTTATATTCTAATCTCTATCTTTAATAATAATATTTTTCTCAATTTTTATAATTAATTTTTTATTTATCTATCTCAAAAAGATTAATTTTTCATTCAATTAGATGGAGAATACTTTTAACAGTCACAAAAAATATATATATAAAAAATTATCAAATTACCTTTCGTGATTAAAAGTTAAGATTTGAATAAAAGTTAATAATTGGAAGCATGTATACTCAACAAATGTCAAAATGGCTTGGACCAATTTTACCAAAAAATGAAAAATGGCTTGGCCCAAGGAGCCCAACTTTGTAAATATAATAGGGTAAGTTAACATCTTTTAGCCCATTTAGAAGAAGACTTTTTAGCTCGCCCAACCCTGTGAATGGAATAAGGTGTTAACATCTTTTAGCCCATTTAGAAGAAGGGTTTTTAACTATTGGGCTAAATGAAACCCATTTATAAAGGGCTTTTAGCTCTTGGGCTAAGGTTGGCTGAAACGAAAAATGGCTTTGCCCAAGAAGCGAACTCAGCCTGACTTTGTAAACGGATAAGGTGGGCTGGGTTTGTCCGCCCCAACGGGCATTTTATTTTATTTTTTAATTTTACAAACGTTATTTTGTCGCGGGTCCAAGTAAAAAAAAACATAATTTTGTTTGGATAATTTATATACTATTTCTCAAAACACACATGCATATATAAACCAATATTTAAAAACAAGCTACCATTGATGTTATTTTTATTCTTTTTAGGTAATTATATTATATTTTAAAATTTAAATGACATAGTATTATTAAATTTTTAACAATATATTATATATTAATATTATTCTCTACTTTAATTTTATCATTATATTATGCTAATATTATTTAATTAAAAGGTTTTTAGCATTATTTTCTATTATATTACATAAATTTGCTAAGTATATTTTTTTATTGTCTTACTTGATGTATACAATGTAATTTTAAAATATTATATATATATATATATATATATATATATATATATATATATATATATATATATATATATACATATATATGTATATATATATGTATTGACAAAAGTGAGTCAGCCTCGCCCAACCAACGGCCCAGAGTTGGAGTGACCTTGACTCGCCAAAATAAAAGTTCTTAAAAGCTACGCAAGACTCATTTTGATAGTCAAAACTAATCCCTATTACTCTTAGGTTGTTTGTAGCCTGCATTAATTTTCTTAACTAACCTAATAAAATAATGGAATAGGATGGAATCAAAGCTGCCTTTTGAGACAAAAAAAATTGTGTTCATGTGCTTGCACATTTTAGACACTCATTTCAATATTCTAAGATCTTTAAATATATAGTATTATGGGAAATAACGAAATATGAAAAAAAAATCACTAATTGAATATGAATTAAATAATTATTTTATAAGAAGTTTAAATTTAGCAGTTCAGAGATATTTGTAATGTTAAGAGTTTAAATTTACAAAAAATAATTATAAACAGAGACAATTTTAATATTTAAAAAAATTAATTATATACTTAAAAAATATAAAAATATGAATACTAGTACAACAAAAATATATTTACATATTCATATCAATGCTTTCATACTTATGTTTAACATCAATTATATATCAATATATTTTTTAATATATATATATATATATATATATATATATATATATATATATATATATATATATATAATGACTTTCAAAAAATAGTTGTTAACACTTTTGACAATGACTTTTAAAAATAATGTCAAAAAAATCAAATTTTCAAAATTATTATTTTCAAAATTATTATTTTTAAAATTCATCATTAAAATATGAACATTTAGTGACAATTTTTAATAGTTATTACTGAAATATTTATTTTTAACAATGACTATTTAATAATCTTTACTAAAATTGAATTAAAAATAAACCGATCGTCAATGTAAAATAAAATACTATTGTCACTGATAATAATAATAATAATCATTACATATGAGAGCAAACATAGAATATAGAATATGATTCGAAGTTATAAATTGGGTTTCATGCTCAATATCACTCTAATTAATGAGTTAATAGCAAACATAAAACCAATATTAATCTGAAAATTAAATTGAACTTAATGTCAAAGGATTTTACCCTTTCCCTACCCCTTTCTCCTCTTTTTACTATCCAGATATTGACTCTTGAGATCTCCTTTGTATAACAACATCAACAATAATAATAATCAAAATAAACTAATAATTACGTATTTAGACTTGTAAATTTGATACTTTTAGTCTTTAAATTATATTGAAAGTATATTTTAAAATATTAAACTTATTATGCATTAATTTATTTGACTTTTGAAGATATTTGACAAAAATATTAACATATGAAGAGTTTAAAATTTTTTAAGACTAACTTGTACAAATAATAAAAAAATCAAAGACTATTAAATTTGTCAACAAATTCAAAGATCAAATTTTCAATGTTCGGTTAGAAGTTTCTTGAGGCATATCATTTTTTTCTACTATTATTACTTTACTTTTTTATATATATATATATTTTTTAAAAAATAGATTGATATACACACTTTGTGTCAAGACAATAGTATATAATATTAAGATAATTAAGATCATGTATGATTTTAAAAGTAGAGCTACCTTATAACATTTAATAATTTTTTGGGTAAATCATAGTTTTTGCCATTATATTTTGGCTCAAAATCAAGTTCCTATTTGAGGTTGTCATTTAATTTTATATGATTTAATTTTAATCATAACTTCAACTTATACTATGAAACTTTTCAAAACATAAGTGAAAAAAAAAACTTAAATATGAAATTGTTGATATTATTTTAGTATTTACTATAAGATAAAATTAATCTATCATATGAATTTAGAACACTATATAAATTAATAGATTAAAAACGTATATGCATTTGTCATTAGAATATGATGTCACATGGAACAAAAGTAAATATCTTAAACTAAGTTCTTTTTTCTAACTTTCTCACAATAGGCTGAGTTTTCACACTAAGAGAAGCAAACAAAGGACTCAACTAATTATATACTAAACTTTACAGCTCATTTGGTGGTCAAGATAAAATAAAAATGGATATGATAATAAATTAGATAAAAGTAGAATATGATATAAAATTGATAAACTCTTATCCTATTTAGTGTTTGATTCATACCAAGATAGATATTATACTATCATATCGTGTGTTTGGACCAAACTAAATAATAGTAAGACATGATATAAATTATATAAAATGATAAAATTAGCCAAATGAATAATATATTAAAAAATTATCTATACGTAAATCATAATAAATGATACAATGTTTTCTAAGAGACTTGACCTAAATGTACTAGGGAACTTAAAGAAAGAAAATTGTAAACTTGAAAAAGTAAAGCGTATGATAAGAATATACATAGTTAGATGTAAACATAAAAAGATGAGAGATGACGAGCATTCTCGGGATGAGGGACGACGAGTATTTTCGAGGATGAAGAGGAGGAGCGTTTTTGAGGGTTAATTTCAGAGTCTGAGATGAGACAGCAAAATATATTATTCTGTCTTTAACCTAGTTAGCCTGACAAGATATAGATTTTAACTAAAGAAATATGATATAATAGCAAACTTGATACCATTATCATATCTTATTGATAACTCATCAAATATAAAATAACAACATTATATGATAAATTATTCTATTTTGGGTCTCCTATCATGTGTTCCAAACGAGCCCTTAAAATTTACACTGTGTGTGGTACAGTGACAAGGGAGACAGGGAGACAGGTAGTTTAGCAAAAGGTCGTAAGTTTAAACTTACTCTTCTATTGTATCAAAAAAAAAATTGCGTATATACAATAAGGATTCTAAACATATTTGAGCCTTATAACATAAAATACAAGACTATATTGTTATTTACCCTAAATTTTTTTATAAATAAACTCTTCACAAAATTAGACATTTCATTATAATCTCAAATATTCAATAATATTAATATTTTATAACACTTGATGTTAGTTCAAAAGCATTTTCGTTTCCTATGAAATTATTATCTCAAAATGAAATTCTCATATATTTTTAAATATAAAATTTATAAATTATCGAAGTATTTTTAATGGTGTGCAATTTTTCTAAAATGTGAAAATACAAAATTAACATGAAGTAAGGTGCTAATCGCACAAAAGTAAGAAGCTTTTAGTGGAACACGTAGCTTCTAGATAGCGCAACACTCGCAGTAGTTTGCGACTACTAGAGTTCAGTGAAACGTGTGCATCTTGATGAAAGATTAATTTCCTTCATTTGGACAATTTTTTCTTATTTTGTATTCTTTTTTCCTGGCAGTTTATGTTCATATTGATTACAAATTCTAGGGTTGTTTTCAAATAAATCCACATTTATCACCCGTGAGATTGACAAAACTACGAGCACCGTCATCAATATTACATCAAAATATATGCTATGATCACTTAAGTGATAAATAAATTTAAATTCAAACGATTGAGAAATTTTTATAATATTATAAATTTAAGTCTATGACAAAACACTTGCGAAGAGTAATAATTTTAATATTTTAAACGAAATTAATTTTATACATAAAAAATATAGAAATACTTGTGTCCAGAGAAAAAAATTATATTTATTTAAAATTTTAAAACTAGTTTGTCACTAAAATAGGTCAAAATATCTTTTTCATTACAGTAGATTTCATTTTTATCCCTTCTTAAGATTATTTTGTTTTAATTTTGTTCAACTTCTCAATTTCAGCAACGCTTTTCTTTCTTTTAATTAACTCCACCATAAACCTTAATTAACGGTGAAGCTAGCGCTTCCATTTGTCAAATTTTGAAGAGTAATGGGATAAAATTGGAACTAAGAGATCTCAAGGGACGAAAATGAAATATGTTTTAAAACCTACCTTAATTAATTTCGACAATTTTTTCTTAATTTATGTTCTTTTAGTCTTGTAGATTATGTTCAAATTGATTGAAGATTCTAGGGTTGTTTTCAAATAAATCCACACTTAACCCACATGAGATTGACAAAATTATCATCAGCTGATAAGGCATCGTTGCATTTATTGAAATTTTATATATTGGTTTTAGTTTCTAAAATTGACTAAAATAATTTATTTTTTATCTTTCAATTTTAAGACTTTTTTTTTCTAGTTTTATCCTTTAATTATTCAAACTCAATCAATATTTTTCTCAACTCTAACTTTGTCAAAAACGCTAAGGGTGAAGTCAACGTAACATTTAATGTGTTGAAATTTGAAGTGTTAAAATGGACGAAATCTAAATCAATAAATTGTAAGAAACGAAAATAAAACACGTTTTAAAATTAGAAATTGAAAAATATATTTTGGCCAAAATTTTATGAAACATTTGTGTTATTAGATTTCATGTGAATTAAAAACAGTTAATTTATATTACAATTTTTGTCACCTTGAATGTATGATTATTAATTTTCCTTGCATGAAAATAGACATTGAAAAGTTGGTGATATTATTGTGATCTACCATCCTAAATTTTGAAATAGCAGAAAAAAATAGGCAAATTCTAATCTTCTTAATTAATCCAAAAATAAAGTATATACATATGAATTCTATGATGTTATATTAGTATAATCCATATTGTTTAAACATTTTGCAACAAAATTTATCGTTGTTTCAAAAAATTTATAACTTTTTCATTAAAAAATGAATTTTGTTGCAAAATTTTTATTATTTAGCATAAAAAGTATCTTATTGCTGCAAATAAAACTCTTTGCCAAACATTTGCCAACAAAAATTATTATTGTTTCAAATAGTATAGATTTAACAACAAGAAAAAAATATTATTGCAAATATTTTGTTGCAAATTAATCCTTTTTTCTTGTTGTAATTTATCTAATTAACTCTTAAATGTTTATTTTACCAATATATATATATATATATATATAATCAATTTAATTAAAATTTTAAAGTTAATAATATAGAAGTTGACAAGGAATAATTTAATGAGCTTAACTTACTTGTTATTGAACAAATTGACTGTTAACTTAATTATAAAAATAAAGACAAAAAAGGATATCTCCTTAAAGATTTTATAAATAGTGTCAGCACGACCTTCATATAGAATAGAATGTGATCCTTCATACGAGTTCATACTTGTTAAATGCAAAACTAATAAGCAATCTCATATGTGTCAAATAGTATTATCGAAACACTCAAACCTTTCCTATAAACAATGCTCTTCCCCTTTTAAGTATGGATCTTTTAGCCTATTTCTCCTTTATTTTTCATATTAATTAACTTGAACATTGAAATTAAATAGCTTCTACAAGAATACAACACATAGCCAGAGACTTTGCCAGGAATCTTGGCCGAAGAAGTAAATTTCAGAAGGGAAAATAAATATTATAGATTTTTTTTTCATCATTCACTCTTACAATTATATAATTGACCTTCCTTTTGGCAACAGAAAACTTAGTAAAGATGCTTCCTAAACTCCATACAATGACATTGAATTAAGTATTGACTACAAGCATAGATATTATGAGAATGCCTCTAAGGATGTTAGTTTCTTACAAACCTAACTGCAAGTTGTAACTTCTAAGTCAGAAACTAGGTTCGTTAGTTATATACAACTACCGTACGGATGTGAATTTCTACGTACGATTGTACCTGTCACTGAGATTGAGCTTCTTGATTCTTCATCCATGGCTGCCACATATATATAGAAATAAAGACAACGGGCCGAAACAGAAGTTGCATCCTATGAAATGATTATTAAAGTCTTTAATCTGTCAATATTCTCACGTGTGGCTTGCTATGTTTCTTCCAAGGAAGGCATGGAAAATTGACGTCTGGCTTCAGATTATTGTCAAGGCAACCCTGTCATTTGTGATAATTTTCTTCAAAATAAAAGAATGAGTGTTAACTCAAATGGCACCTCCCCTAACTTTTAAGTGTCACGGAGACTGTTAGGTCGTCAGTTTAAATTTTGAAAGTGTATTCTCCTGCTCTTTTTCATCTCCGAAGGGTTTATCTCACTCCTCTTTTCCCCTCTCAAAGGCCTCAATACCCCTTTGTACTACTAAAAAAAAGAGAGAAATATGGCATCTATAATAAATTCAATTGAAAAAAAAATGAATTTTACTAAAAGTGAGTTTACTGATTTAATTAATATAATTAAGAGAAAATTGCACCTTTTCATTTTGATGTACTTTGCATCCGGTAGTAATTTTTTTAATCTATTTGTCGCATTCCGTTTTGTTTCTTATTATATAAATTAAAAGTTAAATTTAGTAGTAGTTATGGGAAATTACCAAAATAATTTTTCTTGATATCTCAATTTTTTTTTTTTGTTTTATGGGAAGACTATATTAGTAATTTCACATATCTATTATTAAAGTTAACGTTTAATTTGAACGGTAAGAGATAAAGTGTAATAGACAAATAAATTAAGGAATTAATTACAAAAATTAATATATTAAGAGAGAAATTCCAATTATATACAAAAACCAGAGTGGAAAAACAGTTGATCATGGATCAAATAGCAATTGACACAATTTTATATCTCAAATTAATAAAGTTGATCATGGATCAAGTTACAAGTTTAATTTTCATTAATTTTTAAAAGGGTCAAATTTAGAACTTGATCAAATTTCATGTAAAATAAAATCTAAAATTTTTAATTTCACTCACACATATACATAGAGACATATGCATGTATGGTTAATGTAATTTCTAGTAATAAATGTCGAAGTTAATTAATGATGAGTTAGTAAATAAAAAAATTATTACATTAAATTTGATGAAATAAAATGTTTTAAATACGCCCAATAGTTAAATTTGTCTTGATACTTTTAATTATGTGTAAGTTCAAGGACAAAAAAGAAAAGTGCCTACTTAGAGAAAGATCAAAGGCATAGATAATTAATGGAATTTGTTTATGTCAATTTGAAAATTATTAGAACTATTAATAAAATTGAATAATCTTTACTAATAAAATTGGCTCATCAGTTGGTAAAATTAAAATATATCGATTAAATCATCTTTATTGATAAATATTTATTAATTACAGTGAGTTTTGCTTAATTAATTTGAAATTGAGGTAACCTATCTAACTCTTAAATTTTTTATACTAAAGAAAAATTAATAATCCTTGGCAATTCCAATAATTAATTATCCATACCCAACAATCAAAATATTTTCATCACTTAAAAACTCCTTAATTAATCTTAAGATTTTTTTTTAAAAAAACCTAACTCAAACAAAAGACTCATTTAGACAAAATTTACCTTATTTTGGAGCGAGCTTTCATGTTATTATTGTCATCACAAATCCAAAGCGAAAAATTAATTTGTCCAGGACGGGAAGTAAAAATCATAATCACTTTAATTTCATTACTTTGGTTTTATCTGTTGATAAAAAAAAAACATAATAATATTTTCATTCTTTCACTTTCAATTGTTTTATTGTCATAAATTCACGTGCACGCACCATTAAAGTAGTTGAGTTTGTCCTAATTATCCAATATTTCTGTGCACGCGATCACTTTCCCATTGGCTTATTTAATTTTTCACATGCATGTTAATTAGAACATTAATTTTAGTCACGCCAAAATTGGATCAAAATATGAAACTTTTGTCTTTTTCTTTTTTCTGTTTTTATCTTTTACACGCATTAGTTCATGTTAGACCCGCAAGACTAAAAAGTAACCACATATGATTTTCATGTTTTATATATACACAGAGAGAGTTTGGTAGACTGTGATCTTATTTAATTTACTACATTTATTTGATAATTTGAAGTTCACAAAGAAAGATATAATTAATATTTTATAAAAGTTATTAAAATCAAAAGAATATGAAATTTTCATAGATCGAAATTTGTATGAGATAATACACTTAAAGAGTATAATCATTTTACATCATGTTATTTTGAATTAAACTCATCATTTTATTTTGTCAGTATACCAAATACAGATAATAAAAATAATAACACTTCTTATTTCAAATATTAAAGTCAAGCTGCCAGTATATTACACGGCTTCTAAATTATTCTAACTAGTTAGTTAGTAATATTGAACATATATTAAAGCAATTGCTTTACTCTTTCATGAATACAAGGTGACACCAAGATTTGAATCTAAAATTAATACATTGAAAGAGTAAAGCAATTTTGTGTTGTGTGAATTTTTAAGATATATTTTTGTCAAAATTTTCCATTAATAAATAATTAATGATACATAAATATTTTTTAAACTCAGTATTTAATTTAAAAATAATAATACAAACACTAAAAAAATTTCATGTAATTCTGTCCTTTTCTAAATAGTTCACCCCTTAAATCACACTTATGGCTGCAATTCTTGGTATCAAACAAAAAAAGAAGAAGAACAAATTAAAAAAAAAAATCAAATCAAAATTAATTATTAGTGGTATGAAAAGAATGCCATAATCAAATTGGTAATAATTAGAGCTAGTGGGTTTGAATCTGTTGACACTCTAGTCTACATGAGAGGCAGCGCTGAGATCAGATTTTGAAAAAAAAAATGATAATAGAGTTTGGTCAATCATAATTCTTGGCATATGAATTTCTCTTTCAAAATTAAAGTTGGGTTTCAAATATTTTCTACCGCATTGATGTCTCTGAAATCTTCTTTGACTTTTTCCTCGTAGGAAAAATGTACAGTTTCCATCCCATCCATAATTTTATAATAGTCAAAGGTTAGTGCCCACTTGGTTGGACTTTCTCGTAGTTTTTGCTATGAAAGCTTAGAAGATTTCAACAATTCCCATGTCATTGGCTTCTCACCTTCCCACAGTTTGCCCTCCATGTCCTCACGAAGACCACAGAAAAAGCCAATATCATTAGGTCAGAAACTTGTCAGGTTTAGAACACTTCCTCATTAAGACACCTCTTCAAAAAGTTCTATATAGAATTATAAACTTCGAATTTTTGTATATAAATCCCAGTTCATAAAAATTTATTGGCCAAACTAATCATAATTATGTAAGTATGTGTAAAACATATTTTTTTAATAAAATTTACTACAATTAAACATATATTCAGTGTAAATTTTTTTAAATATATCCAGTTTTTAAAAACTTTGTACACTAAATCAATCGTGAAAATACATATAAATACGTGAGATATGCTTTAATAAAATATTAATATATCTATCTTAGATATAATTATATGTCCTTTTATAATTAATTTGATCGATAATTATATTAGATAGATCTATTTAAAATTACTCTGTAAATCTTTAACGTGTTTATATACACTTTTTATAATTTGTGCTCTATTAAATTTTTATAAACTGAGTTTAATTAAAAATCTGTCAAATTTTGTAATCGACATGTTTGACTTTGACTCCGCCAGCAGCCACAGCTGATAAATGATGGATCAAAATTCAGAGACATCAGCGGTTATTGTTTACACCCTATAAAAAGCTTCTGAGTTTGAGACTTCTACTGAAGTGTGGCATAGAGGAAACAGAGAGAATTATCAGAGAGATCATAAGAATGGAAGTAGCAAAGGGAAATTGCTCAGCAAACATTAAGGAAGATGAAGCTATGCTTCCTGGCTTTAGATTTCACCCCACAGATGAAGAGCTCGTTGGGTTTTATCTGCGGCGAAAGGTTGAGAAGAAGCCTCTTCGAATCGAACTCATCAAGCAGATTGACATATACAAATATGATCCTTGGGATCTTCCAAGTAAGTTCTGCTTCCATGTGTTAATATTCCTTTACTATAATTTTTGGTTCATTTAACTCCGATTAGAGTTCACTCCTTCAGATAAATTTCATCCGAAGGATGACATATAATTTAGAGTAACTTTTTTGAAATTTGAAAAGGTACAAGTACTGTAATTTGTACAAACTTAAGAAAAAGTAAATATTCTTTACTCTATGATTTATAATCTGAGTCTTAAGTGTTTTGATGGAGATTTTTCTTTTCTTGAAACTAAATCAACTCTCTTAAAGATCTTAAGGGTATATAGCATGACGGAGATAATTTTGTGATTTGAGAAAGATATTGAGGACAGTTTAAAAGTATATACCAAGTACAAAACTAGAACCAACAACATTTAAAAGACGATCGAGAAAGAAACTTAAAACAAAGTTAAAGGACGAAGACTATACTTAGGGCTCATAGGTATAAATACAAGTTAAAATCTTATTATCTTTTGATTCAAAACTTGATATAAGCTAATAAAAGTTGGTTCAGTCAGAAAAAATTAAAATATTTCGTTTGTAAACTATGGGTTCAATATATACGGCTAATAGTCTCCCTTGTACGCGATCTGTTCCCTCATTTTAAACTTTTTTTTTTTTTTTTACCAAAGAAACTTGATATAAAATAATTCTCTGTATAAACCCACTGTTTTCCCTACTCACGATCTTTATTTTTCCTGCATATATATACATATGAAGAAGTGAGTTCAGTGGGGGAGAATAAGGAATCGTACTTCTTCTGCATAAGAGGGAGGAAGTACAGGAACAGCATAAGGCCAAACAGGGTGACTGGTTCTGGGTTCTGGAAGGCGACAGGTATAGACAAGCCCATTTACAGCGTTAGGGAACCCCATGAATGCATTGGCCTCAAGAAGTCTTTGGTCTATTACCGTGGAAGTGCCGGCAAAGGCACTAAAACTGATTGGATGATGCATGAGTTTCGCCTTCCACCTCCCAACCATGGCAAACCTAACAATAATCTTCAAGCTAATGCTACCTGCAGTATTGCTCTTCAAGAAGCTGTAAGTACCTCATCTAGTTCTTGTCCTTTTTTCCTTTACTGTTTCAAACTCCGACATTTCAAAAGTGGAGCCATATATAGTGTTTGATACATATTCAATACTTATATAAAAAGAAGGTATACATATAAACATTACATATTTTGTTAAGATTTTCTGTCTAGGCTTCACTTATCATGTCATCTATGGACTAGTAAGCCAAGTCTGAATTTTAATATGCAAAATTTTATTTTATTTTTCTCTCTGATTTTTTTCATCAAATTGTAGTTTTTTCTATAATTAATATATATATATATATATATATATATATATATATATATATATATATATATATATATATATATATACACACACACACACAAAATTAATTTTGAATTTATCTACTCTATTATACTTTATCCTTTTCATCTAAATTAGATTTTAATTTGAACGGTAGTTATATAAAATTATCAAAGTATTCTTCTCGTAAAGAGAAGTATATATTAAGCAAATAAAATAATATTTTAGTAATTTTATAAAACTAATATTAAAGTTAACATTTAATTTAAATAATAGAAAACATAGTGTTATGCAACAAATAGATGAAGAGATCAGTTACAAAATTTAATAAACTAGGAAAGAATTTGTAATTGAAGGTAAAATGCAATGTGTTAAATCATGTCTTAAAATAACACCAAAACCAGATTACGTGAAGTAGATCGTGTCTTTGGAGGCATACAAAAAAAAGAAGAAGCATTTTTTCTTCTATTTTTTGTTCTTTTGTTTGAAAATTTGGATAAAATAACCTAGAAAGTAAACCCATCTAGAACAATATATTAATACAATAAAAGTAGAGAGAGAATATTCAAGTGATGACAATTTATAATAATCTTGGTCTCAAAAACGTTCATATATATATATATATATATATATATATATATATATATATATATATATATATATATATATATATATATATATCTAGTTCAAAAGCATGTGTTTTATGCTTCAAACTTCTTTAATTTTCTCAGCAAATTAAATATAGGTATACGTACAGGCTTGATTATTCCTTTTGAAAAATATACAAAGAAAATTACATTTTCTCACCCGTTCCTAATTGTAATTTTTTTTATATTAATTTTTACAATGAATTCCTTATTTTATCTAACTCATAACTTTACTCTTAATTGATTGTTTAAATTAAGTGTTAACTTTAACAACAGTTAAAATACCCTTGTTATAAAAATAAATACAACATAAGATATCAAACACATAAAAAAGTATTTCAGTAATTTTACATAACTATTGTCAAAGTTAATTCTTAGTTTAGACAACATAGAACAAATAGATTAGATAAATTACAAAAATTCATAAATTATGATGATATATATGAAAATAAAATCAAAATTTTATATTTAATAATATGTTATATGTAGTGCACATTATAATTTTGATCTTTCATATGTTTTAGATTTAAATAATTTTTTAATTAATAGATCTATAAATACTGCTTACCTACCGGCATTATCAAAGATCATGGCAATGGCAATAAATTTCGCCATGGTCTCGGCCTTAATTTTCAGTCTTGCGATGTGGTCCTCATTTTTACATAAATTGCATTTATTTCTTCTTTGGCCCCATATGCATGAACTTTATGGCACCAAGTCAACTATGTTGAATACTAATTTTCCGATTGAATTGGAATGTATAACTTTCAACTAGGTCACCCTTTACTCTCTCTCATGGTCCATCCAATCAATCCAGAGATATTTTGACCAAAAAGCTTACACATTATTCTTAGAGAGACTTATTAAATTATAGAATAAAATATTATTTGAATTCTCTAAAAAATCATATTTTATCAATATAATTTTTGAAAATATAATTACTATCTGATTTAAAAAAATTTAAAAACTCGTCAATATTAACGAGTTCTTAAATTTTTTACATATTGATAAAACGTGCATCTTTCAAACTAATTTATTTTTATCATATTAAACAAATTAAAGCATTAATTTTATTAATCTATAAATTAATATTGTAATTTTAATTTGTTCAGAAAAAATTTAAGTGAAGTTTTTTAAGTGTTTTTTTATTTCTCTAATAAAAATATATGTACATTTTATAGACTCCTTCAAAAAAATTCTTTTACATGTCATTTTTATATTAAAAACTTGATGAAAAACATTTATGAAGTTTTTTCTTTTCAGTTTTCTTATATAGGTTTCCAGCCAAAAATATTTTCAACAATCATTTAGGTGGTTTTTTGTACAATGAAGTTCTAGTTTTTTTAAACTCTTAAAATATTTTATTTTAATATGCCTGAGTATGATAAATATAAAAATATAAAAATTTATGTGTTATATATGATCTACATAATATAACTTTTTTTAATATCATACTCAAATTTTTTATTTTAATTTTTAGATATATGAAAAGTTATGATAGGTATATACTAAATGCAACCTTTTTAAGTTGTCAATTTCCAAGTCGTTCATGGGGTTGAAATATGCAGGAAGTGTGGACACTATGCAGAATATTCAAAAGAATCCCATCTTACAGAAGGTACACATCAAGTTTGAAAGACACAGTCGCCCCCACCAAACAGAACCCGACTGATTCAAGTTCTAAAACACGCAGCTTAGAATCTGAACAAAACAGCAAGCCATACTTGACTTTCTTAGACTCAGTCAATAATATTTATGGGCAAATTGAAAGAAAACCAGTTCTTGGAGTGCGGGCTCCAGATGAAGGGAGCCCTCTCTTTTTGGGTCAGTTAGGCCCACAACCTGTGGCTCAAGTTCCATCATCAATGGTGACTAACCCATCAAGCTTCTTGAATCAGAATGTGGAGGACGTGTTTGCAAATGGGAACTGGGATGAGCTCAGATCTGTTGTTCAGTTTGCTATTGATCCATCCACTGTTTATGATCGTACATACTTAGATAGGTAGATAGATGTTGCCAATGAGTTCGCACTAGAGTTGTCAAAACAAGGTTGGCTCAGCTGGGCTACACATTACAACTTAATTCAAAATAGATGGATATTTTGTCAACTCAACCTATATTTTAAGTGGGTTAAATGGACCAATTTGGCAGGATGAACCAGTGTTGACAGCTCTAATTGTTAGCTCATATGACACAAACATCAGTATCTGAAATTGAGGAGAGATTGATATTAACATTGGATCTCTACCCTAATCTCTTAGGTACTCTCTCTTCATAAGGATTGAGGCTTCTTTTGTAACTTAAAAAAAATAGACAGATGTCAAGGGCATTTTGTTCCTAAAGTTATTCACAGAGGAACATATATACCTCCAACCCTACTTCTTTTGTTGGATCAAAGTGAGAAACTTGGACAAAATGTACCTTTGTTTACAATTTTGACATTTTTCTCACACTACCCTTTTTTTGTTTGTTTTGAAGCCTAGTCTTCATTCTTGACTTGTATCTTACTATAATTATCCTTTTTATTAATATGTTTGGGTGAAAAAATTGCATGTTTTATCTTTCTCTTTATTGAAATTCAGTTTAGAATATATGATCCAAGAAAGAGAAATATGAACACTACACCAAGATGAATGCTTCTTTTGTTCATTTAGCTCTGCTCTGATATTCAGTCTTGAAGATAACACCAATACGATTACTTGCACATAATAAAATTTCAAATATAAAAGGCAACACGACAAAGGCGTTACACTTAAATAATGAGCAATTCTTGAGTGCCCAAAATGTACAAGTTCACTTCCTACTTAGCATTGTTATCAAAAGTTATCTGAGTATGAACATTCTCATACATTGGCCAATAGAGATGGTACTAGTACATTATGAGTATCATAATTTTCTTTTTTCATAAATATTATTTCTAGCAAACCCATCTTTGAGTTGTCCTAAACAATCTCATAAATAAGGATACTAACATAGACACAGATACAGACAATATGCAACATTTTCCACAAGCCTCAGGAAAACTCCCTGAAGTTGAACTGTAGTTTAAGGAATGAACTTGCTCTCTGAGTTGCTCAAATTTTACATATCACTGAAAGTTTACAGGCGCTCCTTGTATACCTTATATTACAGTAGAAAAGGTACCCTTCTTTCAGGGTAGGGCATAACACAGCTTTGATTAGGGAACCAAGAAATCAAAGATAGATTACATTTTCATCCAACAAAATGGTATAATTACATTCCTTGCCATTGAAAAATTCTGTATGCTCTAGATTTTGTGAATAAAATCAGGGCTGATGAAAAGAGTTTGCTCCTCGTTCATGGGGATCAGTATCTGGTTGGCTAACCACGGGAATATCCAAGCTGCTTCCTTCGGTTTCTGGCGCTACTTCCCTTACATCAGCTACCCTTGCCTCGGTTGCCTGAATATCACTCCATTCATTGTCCCCAATGGGCTGCACGCTCACCTTATCTGTTGCCATGTGGACTACACTCTCGGCAGAGACAGGTATTGCTCTGGAAACACTTAAGCATGCTTTATCGACATTCTCTTCGGTTGGGTCAATGTACTTTGTATCTGAGCAAGACGTAGACTTCTCAAAAGCTTGAGTTGGGTCAATGTGTTGTCTGTCAACAAGAAATTTATCTGCTAAATCAACTTTCTTAATCAACATTAGTTAAAACTATCACACTTCTCTCTTTTTTCATGTCAGATTTGCATTTCCAAGCTGATATACATACCCAGAATGCAACTCCATGAAACCATAGAAAACACAATAAATTGGTCCAAGTTCCCTCTCATTTCCTTGTTTTTCTCACTGTAATCCTCGGTATATTATTTCCATCTTCAAGTTTGGATTATTAATCACTCCAAAAACCGTAATAGAGAATCAAAATAAAACCTAGTTAATGAAAATTTTATGCAAGGGCCAAAGAAAGTAAGATACTGAACCTTTGAAGTTGTGCTTTTAATACGTTCACATATGCAAGCAGCTCCTGCTTCTCTTTCAAGGCTGTTGATTCTCTCTGTACAGCCTCCTTTATCCTAGCTTCAGCATTTGACTCAGCAACCCTAACCTTCTCTTCTGCCCTTACAACAGTAGCTTCTAAGATCACATCATGCTCTCTAGCTTTTGCCAGCTCAGAACGCCACATATTTGCTTCCTGAATAGCAGCATCTCTCTGTTTGATTAATTGCTCTCTCTCTTTGCTTAAGCCCACAATCTTTTCTTTGGACTCTTCTATCTACAGAAAGAATTGAAGACAAAATGATCCCACATAAGATAATGTCACTGCAAGTTATATCCATAGCTAAAGCTGGGGGTCAACGTCCATAATATTTTACTGAACATCATTCAAAATTCCATCGATTGAAATGACATAGAAATTTTAACACATCCCAGCATGATGATATACCTTCTGTGCAGACAAATCCAGCAGCTTCTCTGAATCCTTTTTCAAACGCTCAATTTCTGCGCAGGCAATTCTCCAATGCTCATCCATAGCATATGCAGCAGCAGCTGCCGCCTCAGCAGCTTCAGCAGTCTCTGATAGTTTCTCTCCTATATCTTTTATCGTTGTATCACGGACCCGAATGTTTCGGGTCAAATTCTCTAGCTCTTCATCCTTAACTCGAAGTGTTTCCTGCAGAAGAAATGAGAAAGCATAATCCTTAACTCGTACTTGATATCTTTGTAACTAAGATTTTTGTTCTAAGATGCATCATCTTGACGTCACAATATGCAAATTGAGAAAGCATATGAAAGAAATCAACGTTGGTAATTAAAGAGGAATAAGTGAAAGAAATTACAAGAAGAAAAAAAAAACAGAAATCCTCCTCTTTTTTATGATCTCCAATTGCCCCTGCCATATGATAAGCAGATTGGCAGAGCGATATCCCATGTTTTCATTTCCAACCAGCACAAATTAAAGTCCCACAATGTAGAATACAAATGGCCTTCCCGTCTGGAATTACTAAAAATTAATAGAGTGTAGCTGTATATGCAAGTTAAGATCGAAGTCAACCAACAGCATACTACAGAAAAAGATGGAACAAACCAGAACTTGACTGTACCTTCATGAATGCTAAATTCCATTGAAGCTAAAAAAAGAGAAGAAACCAGGACTAGACTGTACCTTCATAATGGTTAAATCATCCATAGGACCATCAGTTGTCCTATTTGTCATCATTCCCAGAGCATTTCGCAGAGAAATCTGCATTGCTGCTTCAATTTCTTTAGAACACTCCAAGGCAGTTGAATTTGCTGCAGCAATAACTGTTGCAACAGTTCCTAATTTTGCAGAACCACTCCCACTTAAGGAATTCACAGCCTCCTTATGGGCTTTTAGGACCAACTGAGTTGCACTGATTGTCCAATGGTGAAATAGATCAGATCAATATGTAATTACAACAAGTTAGACAAGAAAATCTGAAGCAGGCCTCAAAATAATACAAGTTAATCAATTATAGCAGAAAGCAAGAACACCTAATAGAAAATAAGATCAGAAGAACAATGAATTAAACACTGAAGTCTGAACAACATGGCATCAATGTTTTAACACTTTTTACCAGCCACAAATCATACCAAACATTATTTTTATTCCTAACCTCAAACTTCACAGCCTTTTCAGACATTCTCCGAACCATTATAATACCTCTTGTAATCCAACTCACATGTTATGATTGCATTTTTTGGGAGAAGGGAAGAACCTGCCCAACTCTCTTCAAATTAACACTTCACCATCAGATTCTTGGCAATATCTCCTTTATAATTGGCCTAGAAAGACTTCGCTAAACCATTCTCTTCTTAATTTCAAAACAAACTGGATAAAGAGGAAAACAAACTACCTTCTGATAACTAGACTGTGAAGCTCTTCAATCATATTTGCCACGAAATAGCATTGGTAAAGAAAGAAAAGAAGTCACAGGCAGAGGCTCAACACAGTGGTTTCGGAAAAAAAAATCTAACTCTTTCACATCAATTAAGTCTCTTCTGACATAATAATTTCCTTTCCATTAATTTAATAAAAGGATCTTAAGACAATGTAGACTTAAGAGAAGATTCAAGAGGTAAACACCTTAGAAGTTAGAACATTTCTTTTTTTATATGCCAAACTATTCTTTCCACTTGCCCCTAATAACACTAATTTGCCCTGTCCCAAATAAACTCTTCCACAGGAAAACACCTCAAAACACAAACATATACATTTCAGTTTGAGATGTTATGCTTCAGTTGGGAGATACGAAATCAAACTTCCAAGTGTTAAAAACAAACATAATATAAAAGGGTCACTCCTTACTTTAAGGTTAAACCATCAACAGTTCCGCAGGTGACTGAAACAGCAGATTTAGAAGAATTGATGTGCACTCATTTCCAATCTAATCCCACTCCTGGACCACCAACTTTCTATTTAAAGAAAAAATTCACGTTCTATAGCAGAAACATGGCATTATTCTTCATGGCCTGAGTCACCTAACTTCCAAATAAGACCCAGTAAACAAACTATTTTTACCAACATCCCTAACATCGCTTGCACAAAATAGATAATCTCCTAATTCCAATCAAGCTACAGTGATATAATTAACCCAAAGTTTAAATTGGCAGTACTATCTCAAACAGCACCTCTACAAACAACTCATAAACTAATAGAAGTTCAAAAGACAAATTAAGTTTACCAAATTACCATATATCGTTATATATTACAGAAAAATATTATATATAATAGATAATATTAAATGGCTTGTGGCTCAAAGAGACAGCGAGGAAAAAAGGCAGAACAAAAAGGGCTGGAACTAGAAAACTTACTGTAAAGTTGACACCCATGCTCTAGCTGCACCAGGAGTCTCCGCACAGAGGAAGTAATCATTTTTCTGTGGCGTCCCAATATCTAAAGGAGATAATTAAGAAAACTGCAAGTAGAGTGATCTTCATTTGATTCCTATCAATTGATAATTCAGAAGAGCTAAAAGTGATTAATAAAAAAGAAAAAAAAAGAGATAGGATACAGAAACAGCATCCATCATACTTTGGCAGTCCACTGGAACACACAGAAAGATAGGAAATTAATTTAATTTTCATGAACATTAAAAAAAAAATCAGCTTCATTCATCAGAAATTTGAAACTGAAAATAAAGCTTATGTTAGAAATATCAGTCTTACTGGAAGTTCACAGGAGATACAGTAATTGTGCTATTTGCATCAAATATTATCGTCCCCTTGACAGTTGGTTCGTTTCTCCTTATCCTACACGAATAAAAATAACATAGAATATTAATAGCTGAAGTGTTTCCCCAACATAAAGAGAACTCAGAAAGAATAAATGATATATATACACCTACTTGTACTCCATCCTCCCCGTTGTTGGGTCCAATATTACCCAACGTTCGTTCCATTTTCTTAGCTGTAAAAACAATAAATATTTGAATGAGCTAGCTAACAAGACAAAGAGAAACAGTTCGGCATTCTCTGAAAGCCTCAGAAAAAACATTTCAGTACACTCCTGTAAAGAAATCAGCATATGCTATTCAAAGAATCATCAGTTATCAACCCAGAACATGCGGGAATTGTCAAATGATCACCTTCATCTACATGTAAGAAAAACAAGAACTTGAAGCTAAATTGCAAAGAAGAAAAATGACCCAGTAATGGGGTAATAATAAAACTATATAACTTCGAGTCAAAAATTAATCCCCAGTTGATAAAACTGGGCAACAACATATACTCAGAAACACAGTCAAATGGCGAATCAAATTACTGTTTCGGATCGCTTGAGAAGTGGTCCCTGAAGCAATTTTCTGCCAGAACCGGAAACTAACTGCTGCTTGATCTTCTCCAAGCAGTTCTCTGTACCCGCAGCAGAGCTCTATAACATTGCAAATTCAGCAGCCATATTACAACCATTTCAAGCACACACTCTGGCACACAGAGAATGAAGGGATGACTTACCGGAGAAGCACCATTGGAAGCCATGTAGGTAGATCAAGAGTTGTCGTAAGGTGAAACAGAAGGGGTCTTGGGTGATATTATTAGTGAAGATTTGCTTTTCCTTTCGTTTCTTTTTCTTGATTCAAAAAGAAACAAAAAAAGAAAAATAGATAAAAAAAAGGGACTGGTAGGTGTCATTGGACTTGCAGTTGAGTTAAAATATTAATTGGAAAAAAAAAAAAAAAGATTTCTGTTTCTCCCGGCAAGAATCCTAGCACTTTATCTGTAAAAGGTTTAATTTTGCGCTGTTGGCAATGAAGACATGTCTAGTCTTAAAATGACAGCACTTTCATTCTAAATCTTTTTATACTAAAAATAGAAAAGGAGAAAAATATATTTTTGTCTTTGATAAATAGCAACGAAGATATGTCTAATCTTAAAATGACGGTCACTCTACATTCTAAATCCTTTTATACTAAAAACAGAGAAGAATATATTAATTTTTTTTAATTTAATTCTTCAAAAAAGATAGAAATAATTTAAGGTATTATTTAAAATTTAAAACTAATCTTAAGTCATAATTAATATTATAGTCTTTTGTGAATTTGATTTGATTTGACACTCCCTTAAGAATAATTTAATAATTATATAATATTTATATATAAAATTATAAAATAAGATTAATTAAATTAAAAAGTTAAAAATTTTGTCTATAAATATTATATGAATATTAAATCAATAACAAATGAATGTTATTAAATAAAGTAAATGTAATAAATTAAATTTCATATCAATTTTTTCATGATAATTTAAATGACAAATGAAGCTACAAATATTTTCATGAGAAACTGTATATTGATTTAGCTCATTTAACAATAATAAATATTATAAGGTAAAATACAAAGTAACCCAACTGTGATAATCAATTTTATACACCAGCAATTTTGTGCAATTGCCTTCTTTTGTCAAAATTTTTAATTAAATTTGTTCAACTTTATAATCATGTTTGGAGTTAGAATTTGGACTGAAATATTTTCCCAAAAAACAAAGTACACTATATGATGAGTTTAAAGGGTTGATGATAAACTTTTAAAACAGTTAAATAATATAAGAGTCTAAGTTAGAGATGGTATCTTACATTTTATCTAATAATACAAGACAAATTAAATTAAAAATATTCAAGACAAAATGGAAATTTAACTTTAATTAGATGGTTGATTCGTGAAATAAAATATTTTTTAGAATGAGCACATTTTTATTTATAAGATTTTAGCATTATTGTATTTGGTTCACGTTAATATTTTTTAAAGTATTTGACAATTTTTAAAAATATTACGCTAGTTTTTAACGATAAAAAATAAAATACATGAATAATTAAATAAAAATAAAATATTAACATTTTAAATTCTAAGTTTTAGAATTTAAAATTTTTAAAAATACAGCATAAAAATATACCATTTTCATGAAATATTTTTGGGAATTCTTATTTCAATCCCAAGCCAAAAGCCTTGCAATATTAAAGACCAAAACAATACTTTTGCCTTAAATTATCTATTTTCATCATTTGAAAAAAATACAAGCAATATGAGAAATAGTTGCGAAATTGTAACTGGTAAAGTAGAGCCGTCCTATTTTGAACTAAGCTCAGTATCTTCCCCACCATTTTCATAAGAGAAATCTCCCCATTCAGGAGTGATCGATGGCCATCGTACTATGATAAGCTAGCCACTGAGCTTCAGAAAGAACACAGAACGAAGTTCACTTTGCTGAATACCTATCGGCTAAGCATATTCACAAACAGATAGCAAGCACAACCGATAATGGCTGGCATTTTCAAACAGCCAGGTGCATTTGCAATCACACCGCACAAAGTTTCAGTTTGCATACTTCTTAAGATCTACGCCCCACCAGCACAAGTATCGGTGCCCTTCCCTTTCTCTTCCGTTGCTCAGCACAACCGGCTTGGGTTGTTCTTGTTGGCCCTCACCAAGGTGCGTCTTTACATGAAAAGAATTTCACTTTTCTTCCGTTTGGCTACTGGGAAAGGGTGGAAAGGGAAAACCCATTTGAAATTTGAGATATGAAGCTGTAGCTTACAAGGGGTTGGTGTAGTAAAAAGAAATTCTCAAATTCTGGAAAGAAAAGTATATGCTCAGTTTAGTTCACATGTAAATAAGCAGATTTTCTTAAACAAGTTTAGTTTCAGTTTCTTGTGTTAATGTATTTTGTCCTTTTTTTATTTTTGGTTTGGTTATTGAGTGGTTGGTTTAGTCATTATTTCTAGCTTTTCGGTACCCTTAAATATCTAAGGTGGGATTCTAAAGATAAGAAGATTGTTAATTGTTCTAATTTGTTGTTAAATGATGAGCTTTCTTGGGAGATAGATAGTGTAAAATGAAATGGGTATGTAATTTGGTTTTTATTTTATTTTTATCATCCATTCATTTTCTCTAGGATTTCGTTTTGATAAAATCCAGTTTTGAATTGCAAATTGTCTGACTTTTTACCAGTCAAATATTTCATGTATGCTTGTTGCTTGAAAGTATTGTTAATAATGCAGTCTTGCGATGATATATTGGAGCCAAAATTGGACGAACTCATCCATCAATTGAGGGTTATAGGTGGCTTCTCAAATCATTGGTTTATTGATCATTTGACAAGTAGACTATCATCTTTGTCGTCACCCGACGATTTGTTTAATTTCTTTAGCGATATGCGAGGTTAGTTGATTTGCATAATCATTGCTGACCTTCATCTTTTTACATGTTTTGTTTATTTTGCTTCCTCCTTTATTTTTTTTGTATCACAGGTAATTATTTCTTATTAGCTGGTTTAAATTTTCAGATTGTTTGATTTGAGATTATCTATGTCCAGGAATACTTGCAGGTCCTGATTCAGGTGTTGTGGAAGATGACCAGGTGATTTTGGACCTCAACAGTAACCTAGGGATATTTCTTCGGCGATGTGTACTTGCATTCAATTTGCTATCATTTGAGGTTTGATCTTTTCCCCCATTCTTCCAATGTATTGAAGTGATCCTGGTTGGTTTGAATGTTTACTGTTTCTAATTTTGTCACCAGTTTCCCAGTAAGCATAGGATAGTTACCCTTATTCTTAAAGGGTTGGTAAAGGTACTACGATTAGGCTTAGTAGGTAGCTCTGAGGCTCTAAATTATTAGCAAATAAAGGAGGTGAAGGTGCTACAATTAGTAGGTTTCTCTGAGACTCCGAACTATTGCTGGTTGCTAATAGCAAAGTTGTGTTCTCTACACACCTCATCTTTGAACTTCTTTACATTCATATTATAAATATCCCTGGGGTGATGACCTTTTTTTTATGATGGGCTTGTTGCTTTTAGGAGTTTAACATACAATTCTGAGTCTCTGGTGTAGTTTTTTTTCCTGAAACTTAAAAACTATTGAAATTTAGGTTTAGAACAGAAATATGATAAATGGGAAGGCTTGGCACACACACGGGCTTGCTATGCGAGCTCCTCCTTTTGATTATTTATAATACTTTGGAACTAGACATTAAGTACTATATAAACTTTCAAAGATAATGATAAGACTCTTAGAAAATATAAACTCCAAGATGATAATAAACTCCTAATCTTTTAACACTCCCTCTTAATTTTTAAAAAATATCTTTGAATAATTGATAGGTTTCTGTTGGAATTTGTAGGTGGGCCTTAATCATTTCTATGAGAGGGAGAGAGTTGGACCATGCCTTATAAGAGTGGAAGAAACTCTTTGTTCCAAAATGACTCAAGTCATTTTGGAACTACTCCTTTCCACCTTATAAGTTGCCTTCCATTCTTTTATTTTTTCAATGTGGGACTTCATTTTCCAACACTCCCCCTCAAGTCCAATTGGCATGTTCCAATTGAGACTTGCCTTCATTGCCTTGGCTTGTGTTTCTTAAGTCTCAGAGGCTCCAAGTCTTCCTTCCTTTTTGTTTGGGCTTGTACTCTTTGATAACCTCAGAGGCCACAGGTCCATTTTTTTTCTTCACATTACAAGTCCCTTTGAATCTTTCGGTGCTGTTAAGCTTTGGCTCTGATACCATGTCAACATAAACCGGATGCCAGATAATATTATTCATAACATATGTGCATATATATACACGAGCAGCTCCTAAAATTAGGGAGAAACAAAGGAGAAAATCCTGAACTATCATAACAGTAGAGGAAAATCAGGGATTAAAACATAAAAGGCAATAAATAAGCAGATTCCCACAGTTTCTCTAACATGCCTCCTCGCACGAGATCCTTTGGGCTTGAAGTGGTTCATCGTATTTTATGCCGAAACTTAATTTTTAACTAAGAGAATAGAGGGCGGCAAGGATTGAACTCTAGACCATTTGGTCATAAAGGCTCTAATTCCATGTCAAAAGTTTAAGTTGTTAAGTGAAGACCCATGAATAAAATGACTTTTCAGCACTAAAATAAAATTGCCAGGATTTTAAGTTTTTTAATAGTATCCTTGAACTACATTAAGCTGAACTTGATTGGAAGCAGTAAACCAATGGGAGAAGTTTACGTTTGAATGAGTTTTGGGTTACTCTATTCTCTTCAATGGAATTATTGTGCATGTTACATGTATTGCCACTGAATAAAAAGAACTTCAGAAGTAGAATGACTATTCTAAAGTCTTTTCTAATCCAAAGGCCAATTATTTGTTTTGATTTTGAATATGCAGGGTGTATGTCATCTTTTGACAAACATAGGGATATATTGTAAAGAAGAACTCTCAAGTTGTCCTCCTTATGAAGAACCTTGTTTAGATGATTCTAGTAGCAATCTCGAGACATATTCGGAATATGAGAACATGGACTTGGAGAACTTTGTTTATGAGAAGGTTACAGAAGAAATTGAGGCAAGAAAGGAGGCTAGTGAAAGAGTTCCATTTCATCTTCATGTGCCAAAAACACTTCTGGGTTTAGTTGATGGTATAAGCATCTAACTTCATTCAACTGTTGATGTTTTGTATTCTTCTTTGCCCCTTTGGTTAAGGAGTACGACTTGTCAAAGGATGAGTTTGGCATAGAAGTAAGTTGGGTATTCTCTTGGGACTTGGGTCCTAGAAGAATTATCTATAATTTAGTTTAATAATTGGTTAAAGCTAATAGGTCACTTTCTTGATTCTGTGATCTTTGTCCATCCTGCTAACTTAGATACTGATTTAAATAAAGGTAAGGTCAAAATTGCTTTAAATATTATGGTGCATGTAAAATAAAAATTTACTTTGGAACTTGCTGTTTTTAACCACTTTTTAAGTCTCTGATGGGCTGTGCAACCTTTTTTAGTTCCTCCTCTGTCATAAAAGACTAGGGTTTTACCATTTAACTAAATCCCAGTCTCCACTATCAATTTTTTCATCTCCAAGTTCACTTTTGGTTTGTTCTCATTATGCCTTCTTTTTCAGATCCACTGTTTGACACATTGATGTAACTGGATTAAAAACAATGTCTAGTCTTTTTTCTGATCTAAAAAAAATTGGTAATGATGTCTTGAACTCCCATCCACAGATATTGATGTCCCTGCAGATTCAGTATCCAAACAGAGTGAGAAAGGCAGAGAAGGTGGTCCTTATGGAGATTCTCCAGGTAACATGCTTCAAGATATTGATCCCAGTAGTGGGATATTTCTGCGCACAAACTGGCAGGTACAAGGGTACTTACAAGAGCAAGCTGATATCATTGAAAAGTATGCATCTTGTAGACTTGGAACTTCACTGGATCTGTTTGTTCATGATCTTATATTCAAGCTATACATGTTTGTTAAACTTCTGGTTATATTCCTTTCTTGTTGTAGAAATGGTAGCACCGTCTCATTGAATGGGTTTGAAATTATTCTTCGGCAGCTACAAAAGTTGGCACCTGAACTTCATCGGGTAAGTTTAGTGAATTATATTTTGTAATATTCATTCTGCCACTTTTGTCTTCGTTTTTTTCTCCTTAAAGTTTTCTTTGATTTTGAGTGATAATTCCATCCAGGTTCACTTTTTGCGCTACTTGAATGGTCTTTCCCATGATGATTATATTGCTGCTTTGGAGAATCTTCATTGCTATTTTGATTACAGGTAATTGAAAAGTTAGTATTTTTTATCCCATCTCTAGTGGCATTTGATAGTGTTTGGTTGTTAATTATTCATTTGATGATTGACCACATATAAAACAAGTGGAAAGCTAGCATCAATATTTTGCTTCTTGCCGATCTTGTAGAAGTTCACACCATCCTACAGGTGACTTGCTTAATGCTATTGCAACTATTACCAGGAGTGATGGAGAGCTTGATGCAATGCTTGCCACTGGATATGTGGAGCTATTTTCACTATATCAAAAAGAAACATCACTTTGTCCCAATTGTTGTAACTTGTAACTCATAAGGCAAACTATCAATAAACATGGACAAGAAGATCCTCACACTAGTAACCATATCTCAAGATGTATCCCAACTAAGGTCCGGAAATTATTTAATTTTTGTGCCAGGGAACACTTGTACAATGCTTAATTAGATTAACCACCTGGATCAAAAATATTCAATGAATGTTGATTTGCCCCTTGAAGAAATTCAGTGCCGATTGATGACATGTCATTTTCATGACCATTATCTTGTTATATGATTTGTCTTAAAATAAAATGTTATATGCTACCTCATCTTCATTGGAATTTCATTTCTACATCAGTCACAGAAACTGGCTTCCACTATTGTGACAATGACCCTGACATAATTGTCGATACCATCGTATTGCCGTTGCCCTGACTGCCACCACCCTGTCTGCATTTCTACCTTTTCTATCAACTCCTCATTTCCCCTCAATTCATATCCTCTTCAACTTCAATTTCACTAATGATTTTTCGGTTTATTTTATGTAAATTGAAATATAAATTCTCAGTACTATACATCCTTTGCTGAACTTTCAGTTTTATCAAAATATGGCCCAAGACTCACCTGGTCACATTTTGCTAGCATGTTCATGCTATATGGCTTATAATACCTATAATCTACTCTAATCACATAAATAAATAGGAAAGCACTGAGATTTCCATCACAAGTGGCTGAAGGAAAAATTCAAATAAAGTATCTAAGGAATAAATTATTGCAAAGGAAGGAAACCAACTTACTCTGAATGTGCAGTTTCTTGGTGGTTTGCCAAATGGCTGCCAGGACTGCACCATGAAATTGTGTTGCTTAAATGTTAAGATTTTAGACTACTATACTCCAAACTTGAAGGTATTGACGTTGATGATTTCGTAGTGCAAATGAAATTTAAATTTTTTGCTTATTGTCATTTTCCGTGAATTCTAAATCTTCATATAATCAGACTTTTCATGCCTCATTCACCCTCAATTCTTTTAGTGAATTAATGGTAAAGAAAAATTGGAGAGAAGATAATCTGTTACAACTGAACTTATCTCTTATCTGTGGGACAAAAGTGCAGGGACAGAAGGATTTGATTTTGTTCCTCCCGCTGGTAGTAATAGCTTTGGAAGATATGAAGTTGCTTTATTATGTTTGGGGATGATGCATATCCACTTTGGGCATCCAAAGCTAGCTTTGGAGGTAAGCTTTATAAATTTTCAGATACATGCTCCATATTTCCACCTTTCCTAGCTCTCAGATAAATTTGAGCCAAAATGCTATAGTTGTTCTACTTTGTATGACTTCTTTGTTGCAATACTTATTTTTTTTTTTTATTATCTTTAGGTTTTGACAGAAGCAGTTCGTGTTTGTCAGCAGGTAATCATTTCAAAACATCAAATTTTTTTTCTAAAATTTATTACTCTTAGTTTTCATCAATTTGCCCTAAATATAAGCTGACAGCTAATGCTTGCTTATAGTACACATGCTAACGTCCTTGCCCCCCTGTTCAACTCTCTCTTTTACTCTTGGGTACACAGATCCTTGTGTCCAACTGTCCATGTGTAACTTGAACGAAGATACTACCAAGTCTATTTTGAAACCCGTCCCTGCAAAAATGAATTAAACAATCAGGGTCCTACCAAGTCTATTTTGAATGTTGACCTTGTCTTTGGAGAAAGTTATGGGGTGATTTTAACTTAGGACATAGAATGTGAGAGATGGAACATGCTTATTACTATAAAATTGTTTTGCTGGTGTCCAGGAGATCCGTGTTTGTAAACTCTGTTCTTTCATTCTTGATCTGTCTCCCTGCTTTAGTTGCTGGGTTATGTGGTATCTTATTTGAATAACATTGATGTATATTAATTTAAATATATGTTTAGTACTGATTCCCTGTCTATTAGTTATATATATATTTTATATTTTTCTTGTCACATGATGACATGGAGGATTGAACCTAATACCTTCTACAAACTACCCAAACCCTTCACCACTAGATCACTCCTAGTGGCTTATATACATTTAAATTGAATTTTGTGCAGTGAAAATTGACAATTTTTATTTATGCAGCAAAGTAATGATACCTGTCTTGCATACACTTTAGCAGCAATCTCAAACTTGCTTTTTGAAAATGGCATCTCAAGTTCAGCTAGGATACTAGGATCATCATACTCACCTTTGACAAGTATAGGTATTTCACTCTCTGTTCAACAACAATTGTTCGTGCTCTTGAGAGGATCTTTGAAGAGGGCAGAAAGTTTAAAGTTAAAACGGTTGGTGGCTTCCAATCATCTGGCAATGGCCAAATTTGATTTAACGGTAATGAAATTTTCTGTCTATAATAAACATTCTCTGTACTGCTAGTGCTTTTTCTATCTGAAAAATGTAAAAATAACATTATTAGCACACATTAGATTCTTCAATGAAAATACAAAATCTATATTGTGGCTTTAGTTGCTTGATGATTTTTAACCTTCAAGTATATTAGCTTGTTAATACATCAACATTTATTCAGCCAACTTATCTCGTGGGGCTGAATCAATAATTTCAACACTTGTTGTACTCCATTGAAACATCCTTTTTACCCCCTTTAATTTCCTGAGTAGAAGAAGAATTGATATATAAATTGTTAGAATTGAGTGCGTATTCCAAGTTAATCAAATGTAAATTGGATCTTATTATGTTTTTTGATAAACTGAATTCGTGTTTATGGATTTTATCCAATAAAATACTGTTGTATGGATAAAACCATGTTTCTTTTTCTTTCCTTTATTTTTTTTTCTATTGTAATTTAAATTGTTTTTTATATGGATGAAATAAGAATTTTAAAAAACAGAAGATAAACTATCCTCTTTGAAAAACCAAAGAAAAATATGATATGAAAGCAAAAACTAATCAAATGGATGATCCTTCAAATTATTTTGAATGTCAATCATAGTATGAAGTGATTATTTAGCATAAAATACAGTCTAGCAGTCCTCTCTCTCACCAATGTGGCTAGCACAAACTTAATGATATGACCATCTAGTTCAGCCAAATACTCCAAACTATGTCTTCATAGAATCTTTCTATTTTTGTATTAGAAGTCTCTGAAATAAAACAGCAATCCCCCTTTGAGGTATGTGGACAGAGACAATTTTCATGGAGATTGCAAAAAAATATCTCAAATAACACATGCAATTGAAGAGTGCAATGCATGACCATTTGTTCTACAATGTCTATCAACAAATATGATGAGCTAAAGCCTTGAGTGGTCTTTAGACGTGTAACTGGTTTAGTTGTTGTTAATCAAAATAACTCATTGGTTGAGACTTGTTATATTTAAGGATTAAGAGTGTTTGTCAACAAGGTTATTTTAGTTTTTGTACCTATAAATATCATGTGTAAACCCTATGAATATGTATATAAATACATGCTATCCCAATATGTTGGTATGGCTTCTCAAACTTTCTTCTCATCCTTTCTTTTCAAGCCTGTATTTTTGCTTTCCTTAATTGTTGGTTTTAGTTAAGTCACTGCCTTTATGTGATGCTTCAACCTTGGCTTCATGTTGATGGCTACTATATATATTTTAGTTATTTATTTTTTGTGTTGAAGACTTAATCTACTCATTAAAATCTGGTTCTAGAGTTTAAAATGCTATTTAATTATTAGAAGTTTTAAAGGTTAAATTAGTATTAAAGTGGGTTTTTACTAGGTTGGCTAGCTTGATCGTGTCCTCCCAGATACTATTTAATTCACATCAATATGGAATCCATATCTATTAGTAAGATTGGATTTCTAGAATGCTCCCAAATAAATGGTAATCTATTACTCTTTTGATTTGCTTTAAATTCTTAATCAAAGGCCTAATTATTGTTTCAGCCACATGGACCTTTGGGCAATGTCAGATTTCATACCAACTCAGCTTGCTTGAGCCTCAAAGTGAACCCTTTGTACTTTAGGGAGGAGCTGATATAGGAAGAAGGAAGAAGGAAGAAGAGCGAGAAAGTAGAATAGAGTGGATGAATTAGTGCTTTTTTAGCGTCCAAGAATACTTGCAGTTCTTTATATGTATAATATATAAAAGTGAATCCCAAACCCTAAATTTCCAAATTATCTATATGACCCTAATTCTAGTAAAAGCCAAAATCTCATTGCTGTTAAACTGGAATCCCTAGTCCATATAGCTATAAAATATCATCAGTATTTGTCTTATTCAAGTTGCTGCAAGCTCAAGCAGACTTAAATTTCGTTGCATTTCGAATCATGTTATTGGATACTGAAACTTGAAATTGGCTCTTGTGCAATTTTAAATTATGGTACTATCTTCTTCATTGCAGCATGTACAGAGGCCCTTGCTATCATTTGGTCCAAAAGCTTCCATGAAGCTCAGAACATGCCCAGCTAACGTTTGCAAGGTAGTAGGAATCTTTGTGATTATTTTCTGGTCAGTGAATGTTTCAGAATATGCAATATAAACTAAATTCTTTTGATTATTTCATTGTCTTGTTATAATGCTGGCAGGAAATCAGATTAAGTTCTCATCTGATTAGTGACTTTAGCTCTGAGAGTTCTGCAATGACAATTGATGGTGCTTTTAGTACAGCTTGGCTTAAGAATTTACAAAAGCCAATGGGTTCTCTAGTTTTATCTCAGGAGAATGGATCTGGCAATAGTTCTAATGTTTTTCAGTTCTGTGCACAACCAACCTCAGTTCCTGGATCTGTATTGCAATTATTGGGTTCATCTTATCTTCTCCGTGCAACTGCATGGGAGTTATATGGCAGGTAAAATTGCTTTCTTTAAGGCTGTTTTAATTTTTTTCTCAAGAAAGTTCATAATAGAAAATAATTGTAGAATGTTTGAGGCTGACTTATCAATAAAACAATGCATGTCATAATAAGCTTGTACAATTTTTCTTCTCTTATGTAAATTTTTGTTGTTTTGGCGACAAGAGGGTAGCTATCACTGGGTTTTTCTGTGTTAAAGGCCATTGTGTATATGCATATATGGTGCTTATTTTCATATTTTGTAATTTCTTGAAAATTGCTGGTATGCTTCTCATATAATCTGATTGTATATATATTTTTTGTCACTAGCTCTCCGCTATCCCGCATAAATGCGCTGGTGCATGCAACTTGCTTTGCTGATGCATCAAGGTAGCTTCTGAGCTAAAAGTATTGCAGGCATAATATTTTGTTAAATCTGTATCACTTTTGTTCCATTTTTATTCTTTTTTACCTTGACCTGTTCATAGTTGTCCCAGCTCTTCCGATGCAGCATTAGCATATGTAAAGCTCATTCAACATTTGGCAGTCTTTAAAGGGTACAGAGGTTAGATTGGATGCTTAAAATTGATTACATTCCTCTGTATTCTAATTTTTTCTGTTTATAATATGTTTCCATTTGTTATTCCTTTTTAATTAGTTTGTTAATCACCGGAGTAGTTGTATATGAATGATAACAATATAATAAATTCAACTTAATGGTAATTATTTGATCTGCAAGTTACCTTTTGTTATTATAGATTGAGTGAGTGGTCTGCCTCTCTCTCCTGCATGGATGTAGACATGGGTGAAAAGTCCCCTTCCTCACATGCACAAGTAACTTCCATTTTTTCTTGTTAATGTGTTTTCCTTTTTCTCTGTTTTTAGAGGCTTTTTCTGCCCTTAAAATAGCAGAAGAGAAGTTTCTATCTATCACAAAATCACAAATTTTACTACTCAAGTTGCAGCTGCTTCATGAGCGTGCTTTACATCGGTAAGCGGCCTAGTGCATAGTTGCTTTCAGAGTCTTAAATTCTGTCAATGTCAGCACCGTTAATGACTTACTGAGCATCATGTAGAGGACATTTAAAACTAGCTCAACAAGTATGTGATGAGCTTGGAGTTTTGGCATCACCAGTAACTGGAGTGGACATGGCACTGAAGACAGAAGCAGGCCTTCGCCATGCTCGTACATTGCTTGCAGCAAATCAATTCAGAGAGGTTTTATATCTCTCTAAACACTAACAACTGTCTTTCTTACAGATAATTGCTCATTTGCTATTCTGAGCTTCAATTCTTGAATATACAGTGTATTCGTAATTGTTGCTCAGTCATAGAATTATAGAATTTAAGGTATCATAACCTTTAGAGATATTCTATATTGAAAACATTTTTTCTTTAAGGAAGGAGAGATGGGGCAAGTGGGAAAAGGCTTAGTTGTTGTTGTTGAAGGAGAGATGGGGCAGGCAAATTTTTATGCTTTTTTCTGATATAGACAACAATCGTAGAGATATAAAGTGCTACTAAAATAGAAATAGATGTGGCTGATGGAATGGTGATGCTGTATGGACATAATAGTCCTGGACATCTTTTCCTTTTAGTATGCCAACTGACCAAATGGGGAAGGGTTTGGAAATTTCACATTATTGACATGGTGAGAAGTGGTGTAAGATGTTAGTCAAGTTGACAAGAGGAGTTTGGGTTGTGCCTCAACAAGATGGCTTTATTCTTATTTGATAAACCATACATAAAAATAAATGTGAAAAATATGTACCCAGAAAACTCAGATACCTGCTCTCTCAAAATAGTTTGCTTTGGTTTGTGATGTTTCGTTTGTTTTGGAATTCTCACCATAACAGTTGCAGGCAGACAGACAGAAGAAGAGAGGGACTGGTCATGGAGAGCCCTTAATCCACAGGATGGGAGAATTGATGCTGAACTATATCTTAATAATATCATGTGTACTTAAAAAAAAAATTCTCCTTTAATTACCCTTCTATCCTTTCCATTCAGCCTTTTTGCAAAACAGCTTGTCTGACGCCAGATTCTATACAAGCCTTTGTTACCTCTTTTCAAAGACCCTGCCTAACCCCAGGAGACCTCTAATTCTAATATAGCTAATTGTATGCCAACAAAACTTGACAATGGAAAAAATCTAATTTCATTCTCAAACTGCTTCACAAAGAAGAAAATACTAGTGAATGGACTCTTCACTTGTTACAAATGCACAAAATCTCAGCATCATATATTCTCTTAAATTATTGGCTCTTGAGATCCTTTTGCAATGGCAGTCTAGAACAGAAGTGAGATTTGTTTACCAAGATTGCGGACCTTGATTCTAGTGGTAACAGATTTGGGGTGTTTGAGGTAAGATAGTAGCTTCTAAGACTGACTGATAAGGAGATAAAAAGGTGGAAACAATCAATGTCTGCAAGTGAAGAATAAAGAATGATTCAAAAATATACATAAATCTAACACTTGTTTATATATCATCTTCATGTGTGGAATTTTCACTTTTCTAGGGATCTAATTGGTAGAGATTTGAATGAAATAGAAACTCTCTTGCCTCTTTTTGACAATGTTAGAACTTCTCAAACTGAATGTAGGAGAGTCTGGAATCTTGACTGTAAGTCATACTTTCAATTCCTCATTTCTTCTACTTGGGAAGTTTTCCTTTAAAAATACATTTGGAAAATCTAAAGCTCCTTCAAAAGTCAGATCTTTTATTTGGACACAATAGAATTAACAAAAATAACATGTTGCAAATTTGAGGACCTAACATTCTCCTGAGGTTGGTATTATGTGCATGAATTGTGCAGAAATTGGTGCCCACTTGGTTTTAAACTGTCCAGTCGCTGGTTTCTGTGGAATAAGTTGTTCGGGAATTTTAGTGAGTTGAGCTTGTTTGCAGGGGTTAGAGAAGTTTCTCCTTATACGGTTCAAAGGTTTAGGCCATACAAAGGAAGCTAGTTCTTTGTGGCAATGTGCAGTCTTTGCATTTATTTGGAATATTTAGCTAGAGAGGAATGCTTGCATTTTTAGGGGTGTTTCATTATCTTTATATTACTTATGGGCAAGGGTTGTGCTTGTAGGTTCCTTGTAGTGTTCGGCTCAAGGGTTATTTAAGAGTGTCTTTTGTGGATATGCAGAGAGACTGGACAGTTTTGCCTCATGCTTAAATCTCTTTGTTCCTGTATTTTTTTTTTCATGTTTTATTTGGCTTTCTAGGTGGATACCCAATTCTCCTGTTTTGTATCTCTCTTCTCTCTTAATATAAATTCTTTTTTTCATCAAAAAAGATTATCTCATCTTCATATGATGTGTGAATTGTTTTTTTTTTCAGGCAGCTGCTGTGGCACACTCCCTCTTCTGCAGGTGCTACAAATACAATCTGCAAGTTGAGAATGCTTCTGTTCTTCTTTTGCTTGCTGAAATTCATAAGGTATTTGATCATAAATTGTCTGACGCACTTGGGGTTTCATGTAGTCCTGCCATTGAATCAAGCTATTTTTCTTATTATTTACTTGCAAGTTGTTAATGAGTTTTAATTTATGCCAAGCCCTTCTCCACTTCATCTGTCCATTTCCACATACGTACAAAAGAGAAATTGATTGTAATCAGTAACTATTACATGCTACTCCAATGGTTGAACCTCACGACAAAAAGGAAAAGAATAAAAATGGAAAAACTGAATAAAATATGACAAATTATAGGAACCAAAAAATTTATGTAGATAATGTCTCCTCATGTTTGTTTATGGGAGCTCACTGTCATCACTCTTACTCAAATAAAGAACTCGTCATGAGTCATGACTAATTAGGCATGTTATTATTTCACTCCCATTTTTTTTGGCATAATATATTGACACATCTTTAGTTATTTATTTTAAGACTACTGTACTCTGTCCTAGACTACCTGCTTTCCTTGTGTGGTCTATCCTGTGTTTTCACTGCAAACCTTCATTTACTTCTGATAGAAGTAACCTTCATTATTTGTTTTGTCAGAAATCAGGGAATGCAGTTCTAGGCCTTCCCTATGCTTTGGCAAGCCTTTCATTCTGCCAATCATTTAACTTGGATCTTCTCAAAGCTTCAGCTACCGTAACTCTTGCTGAGTTGTGGCTCTCACTTGGATCAAACCATGCAACAAGGGCTCTGAACCTTATCCATGGGGCTTTCCCTATGATTCTAGGTCACGGTGGTTTGGAGCTCCGCTCTCGGGCCTATATTGTTGAAGCAAAATGCTATCTCTCTGATTCAAACTTCAAGGGTATGTGAAAAATGTAAACTCTATGTTGGAATTTTCTTTTCAAGAATGTTGCTGTTTTTCTACATATATGTTAACATCTGTGGTTTTTCACAAACTTCTATTTTGACACCGACGGCTAATTTTCCAATTCTCTCAGATATGTTTACCCAAATTGAAAAATAGAAGGTGGAATGAAATAGCAAGGTGATTTGGATGGATTGAGTGTGGAAACTGAAGTAGGCCAGTTTCAACAAACATTGTCAAGGTTCAATCTTTGTGGCTGTTGGTCATAGGATATTTGGGCAACCAAAGAGTGCTGACAATTTGAGGATGATGAATGAATGATTATAGTGAAGAAATTATGTAGTGGAACTAAGCTTTCTAAATTTGGAATATCTAAGAAGGGAGAAAGGCTACGATTATGGTAGAGAACCAGAGTTTGAGGGTGCTGTCCTGTGAAGTATAAACAGTATTGGAACACTCATTTTGTAGATTCTGGATGTGAGAGACGCAGGGTTTGCCAACATAGGTTCACAGAAGTCTCTAGTTGTGTTGGAAGCTAGCTCCGTTATATTTGCTGCTAATTGCCATTCATCTTTTCAAATAAAAGATCAAATTTCTCCCATACATGTGGTTTGAAAAAAAATATGAAATGGACTGTTAATCACTATTTTGGTGTATATATGATAGTAAGTGAACCCATTGTTTACAGATTTGATCCATTTCTCTTAGTCTATATACTACATAATATATTGTTTTTTTATCTCTGGCATGCTATGTGATCACTTGAGGTATTATATAATGACTTGATAATGTAATGGCACATTGTATATTTGCTTAGGCTTGCAACATTGTTGCTGCACTTTGGGTTTGAACAATTTTGTTTTTTCCCCCAAAATGTATTGTGTTGACTCAACATTCATGATTTATTTTGCTTATTTTTTCTCATCCCTCCCCCCCCCCGCCCAGGGGAAACCCTTGGGAAGTTGTGTGGTTTTCTGAGGAGTAAAGCCTGACCTCATTATGGTGGAGCTTTATGTAAATCTAATTTACTGATTTAATCTTTTTCAGTCTCTGAAAATTATGAAGTTGTGATAGATTCTTTGAGACAAGCGTCAGATGAGCTCCAACTTTTGGAGGTAAGCAAATTTCAAGTAGAATTAGACTGTCATTATGAAGTAGTACAAGTGAAAATAAATTATACACTACAAAATGGAAGCACAGCGCAATTCACACATACAAAATGTATACTGTGTAGTATGATGTTGAATACTCTTTCATTAAATGCTATATTAAGTCAACTCAATTTGATTAACACGTTATTTACCTCAAGCAACTCACCTTATAAAGTACAAACAATTTAAAAAATGAGTCGTTTTCTTGTCCGACAAGTATCAACACTATTAGACACAACTTTTCAAATTATAATTGAACATTTCAAATTTTGTCGTATTGCAGTGTCTATATCATTGTCAATGCTTCTTAGCATCTTAACTATTCAAGCTCTTGTCAAAATCCAAATAGATTTTGATTGCATTTCTTTAAAATTAAAGTTACTCAAGCTACTGATTCATATGGTTCATCTATTGTTCATTGCCACTGCAAGAAGTGAGAAGGATAATTAGCCATCATTTATTAGTCTATAGTAGTAATTGCTCCTTTGTAAGGGATGCTGCTAGCTACTATACTTGTATAGATGTTCCTTTGCCGCTTTGAGTTCATTACTGTCAAAAGATAACATATTATATGGTCTCCACAGTACCATGAATTGGCAGCGGAAGCTTTCTATTTGATGGCCATGGTGTATGACAAGCTGGGGCATCTAGAGGAAAGGGAAGAAGCTGCAGCTTCATTCAAGAAACATATCCTTGCTCTCAACAACCCCCAAGATGAGGATCCTCTTTTTAATATGCTATGAATGGACCACTAGCCGAATGTTGTTTTATGAAGTTGCAAGCAACCTCACCTAATACGAATAGTATATTCTCTCTTCTCTGTATCTTTCTTTGTAGAGTTCTTCTCTATTGTCTCCCTTTTGTGGAAGCAAATTTCTTCCTCTATCTAAGTTCTTTTTCCCCATTTGGGAGCAATTTTCTTTCTCTTAGGAAGTATTATCTCCAGGGTAAGAGCTTCGGATTTTGGTTTAGATTTGTGAATATTTTCAGCTCATTTCAGCTTATTTCCCCATTTGTTTATGTATTACTAAACAAATGCTGGAGTAAGGCAAACTTGAAGCGTGAATAGAACTCTGAACTCCTATGCTGCTCAGTTGTGATTTTCTTTTTTTATAGTAAGGCAAAATTGGATATATAACTAATTTTCTAACAAAATATATATTATTCGAGCTAGATCGAGTTTAGGCTCATTTTAAAATAAAAGTTTGAGCTTGATTTAAATTTTATTTAAGCTCAAGTCAAAAATTTTAAATTTAATTTGAGTTGCAAATTTGAGACCCAAATTTTGTTCAGGCTATTGAGCCAATATCAAGTTCTTTTCAAATTTAAATACTAAGACTATGAAATATAGAGCATATTTAGTAATTACTTTTAAACATAATTTTTTATTTTTAATTGTTTTTAAAATAAAAATACTCATTTGTAAAATATTTTTTATTTGTGTTTTAAAAATAAATTCGAAAAATAAATTGTTTTTAAAATTTAAAAATAAACGACAAAAAAATTTATTTTTATTTTATGTTTTTGTTATTAAAACATTCAAAAAATATATAATATTTTTTTAAAATAATTTATTAAATAATTTTTTTTTTTACAAAATACTTTTTAAACATAATTTTAAAAATAATAACATTCAAAACATGCTACCTTCTCTTTCTTTCTCCTCGTAATAAACCAAAAGAAAATGTAATTTGAGTTAAATGCTTTTCAAAGACTTGGATTTTTCACCTTGACCCATTACATTGCCATTCAATTATTTCTTTCTTTCTTTTATGGGGAAAATGCAATTTCTAACTCTAATGTATTGGTATAATTGTAATTTTCTCCATATTTTTTCAATTGCAAAAATTTCCTCTCTTATCTTTTTTCTCATTGCATGTTATCCCCAATGTAATATCTATCGTTAGATCTATTTGTTATAAATCCTCAATAACTAAAATATCCTTTTACAAAAAAGTGACGTTAATTTGAACCCATCATCAGCCCACCCTATGCTCCCCCTTCTTCAAGTTCCTGCATTTGTATGAACCCCCCTCCCCGTGAAGTCCTGCACCTGCTACTCCTTGCTCTTCGACGTGAAGGCCCCCCTAGCGTGAAGTCCTGCATCTGTGTGCTCCCTACTCTTCGACATTAAGGTTGTTAGTGGTTACTGAAAATTAGCTTCAGTTGAGATTATTATGGTTAGTGTATGGTGCATGTAAGCCTATAAATAGGCACCTCCACTATTCGAATAAAGTAAGCATTTTAACGTAAGCACCTTCGAATATATATTTCTCTATTTTTTGTGTCAATAAGTAGAGCATAACAGAGCAATATTTTAGCTTGAGTTAATGTTAGCTCACGCCTCCCTAACATAATGGTCAATCCTTTTGGCTTTTAGCATTATTGTCAAACACTTTTTTCATGTTTACAATGAATGACTCTGTTATGCTCCTTAACAATGAATTTGGCGTGCACCTTAACAATGAATGGCTCCTCATCCTTTTGGCTTTTAGCATTAAGGTCAATCCTTTTGGCGTGCACCTTAACAATGAATGGCTCCTCATATGCCCAGATGATTTCAGCATCGTTTCCATTCTAAAACACCAAGAGTGAACATAATATTGTTGTGAAGTTGCATGTCCACCCTACAGCCACTAATATAATCCAATTTTTTTTTATTTCCAACAAAAATTGGACAAGTTAACGACAGAAACACCTAGCAGGGTAACGGAAAATTAAAGTCATGGAGTTGAGGAACCGAACCATCACAAATCAACATGAGGCGAGCAAGACGCAATCCAGAGTTGAAGCACAATCTAGAGTGTCACCTTTAATCCTCTTGCATTTGGGCACCATTTTAGTGGCTCGCCGGGGGCCATTCTGAGAAGCTTCAGGGAGGTTATAGATTTCATTAATATCCCATGTCTTGTCCGGAGCCTTGGTTTGAGACATGGTTTGCAAGCCTTTGGTGGTTTGTAGGTTCTGATCGAGATCGGGAGGCGAGAAGTTCTCTTTGCAAGAGCTGAGAGTGTAAATGGAGGTTACGCAGCACTCTGTCCAATTGAGTTCCTTGAGATCAGCGATTGCATCTTCGAGTGTGAGGATTGCGAACGCAAACACACTTTGGCTGAGTGTGTTGGTGCAAGGATGATGGGAATGATGGGACTACTATCCAAACGTGGATCCAGTCTCTCCCTACCCAGACCTTGTAGCTAGCAGTGGCCTCTACCACGAAGAATGTTGTTAGCGCAGTTTTGCTGCCAACTGTCATGTCTGCAGGGAATACCCCCATTGTTTTAGAGATTCCTCCTGTAAAATTCATGATGCATAAATCTGTGGGCAGCAAATCATCTTTGTTCTTCCCGAGTCAGTTCAGAACGGACCATGGCAAGATGTTAACTGCGGCCCTGCCATCGACCAATACCCATGACACTGGGTTCATGCAGACGCAGGAGAGGAGGGAACACGGGGTGGGGGATGATGGGTTTAAATTAACGGTGCTTTTTTGGAAAGAGTATTTTAGTCATTGAAGATTTATAACAGATAAATCCAACGGCAGATATTATATTGGGGGGCAACATACAATGAGAAATAAGATAAGAGAGAAAATTATTGAAATTAAAAGGATAGAGGGCAAATTGTAATTGCACCAATATATTAGAATTAATTTATTGTTAAGGTATCCAATGATTAGGATTAATTTAATGATTAAGCGTCTATGTCATTGTCCCGTACAAGCATAAAGAATTATCCCGTTACTAAATATATTTTTAAGTAAATAATTGCGTAAATTAAAATTTTAATTTCTATATTTATAAAATTATTTAATGTTAATTTTTAAATTTTTTTTAAATGCAAAAATTAATATTTAAAAATATCAAATTTTTTTGTATATTTTTATAGATTAATAAAATAATTAATGTGTAATAAATTACTGATTTTAAAAATTAATTTGTGCATTTTTAAAAAATTAGTAGTTAAAATTAAACAAACTTATAATTTAAAGAAAAAAAATAAGTTTATTTTAAAATAATTTTATATTTTAAAAATATAAAAGAAAATTCTTTATCTTATGATCGAAGATCATGTTGTCAAAAGTAATAATTATAACAATTGACATTCTTGCAGTTATCCATGTGTTTCATGGATGAGACTAAATCTTAATTAGCTATTCATTTATTCTATTTTTTAAGATATAATTGTTCTTTTGGTCAAATTTTATGCCATTATTAGCTATTCAATAATAGCGTAAAAGAAAGTCAATCACTTTGATCAATGACACGAATTTCCGTATCTTTTAAAAGTCAAACTTTCAAGAATATTTTGTGATATTTATAATATAAAAAAATGTCATTTAAAAAGAATTATTAGACAGTCATATATTTAAGAGTAATATATTTAAGACAGTAATACTGACACCTCTTTTAATTTTAATTTATATAAAAATTTTATTTATATTTATAAAGTTATTGATAAAATTTATATTATATATATATATATATATATATATATATATATATATATATATTCTTAATAATTTATAAATATTTAAATCTAATGCAGTAAAAATTATTAAAATATTAAATTAATATTTATAAAATTTTAAAATAAGAGAATTTAGTTTGAATTTTTAAAAGTTTAAAGGAGTGCTAACAGAGGTTCTATAAATTTCAAGACCAACTCTTATTTTAAATGTTAATAATTACAATAATTGAATATATTTTTATTTTTTAGAGTATCTTTTTTATACATATAAAATAATAATTATAATTTTAAAATAAACAAATAAATAAATAAAAACACATGACATTGCCCCATTTGATCCTTTTTTTTGGTTTTATTGTTTTATAAATCATTCTTGTTAAATAGTTGTTTTAAATATTTTTAAGAATTAAAAATTTTATTTTAAAAACTAAAAAGAATGTATTTTCGAAGATTTGTTTTTAAAATAAGATTTTAGGATTTAAAATATAAAGTTAAAAATTTAAATTTAAATTTGAATTTTAAAATTTAAATTTAAATTTGAATTTTAAAATTTAAAATTAAAGATTAAAAATTGAAAATTTAGAGATTAAAGATTAAAAATTTAAATATTGGTTATATATATATATATATATATATATATATATATAATATTATTATGTTAAAAATAAGTATTTTTAAAATACAGCTTTAAAAAAATAAGGTTTTTTTTATTTTGATTTTATTTTTTAAAATTATTTTGTAAAATAATATATATATTATATATGATAAATTATTTTAAAAACATGTTTTTTATTGTTTGACTGTTCTGACAATAAAAATAATTTTTTTTTATTTTAAAAGTAAAAATAAAAAATTATATTTAAAAATTAAAAACAAACATAGCCATAATTGTCAAACATCTTTATTATTTTTTAATAAGAAAAGAATTATGTCTAAAAATACTTTTCAAACATGCCCATCAATTTTTTTATTATAAATTATCTTATAATAATATAAAGCTTTCTCACACTCAAACCCAGAAGTCACGTGGACCCAAGCGCCGAACAAAATCCATGCACCCTCAAAAACGTTAAAACTGTTGCTATTTTTTCAAAAGCTTGAAACTGGGAAATTGTGTACAGATTCACAATTTGCAGCTTTCAAGTAAGAAAAAGAATCGCGTGCAGGAAAAAAATAAATAAAACCATGATTAAATCCACCAACACTATAGCACAAAGGATTTCAAGCCGTCCACTATTGACTGATCGAAGTCAAAATAATTTTTTGAATTTTAAAAAATAATATAAATTTTATCTAATTGTACTCTTGATTTAAAAAATATTATTTTTTCATCTATTTGGGTAGAGAATACTCCTGATAATTTAAAAAACAAAAAGAAATTTCAAAGCACCCATGCATTCTATCCCAAGAGATTATTTCACATTATTTTTAGTTTTAAATTAAAAAAATTTACACTTATACTATTTTAATTTTAAAAAACTCACCATAACATCTCTTATATTAAGTTGATATTAGTATTAATATAATCTTTTAATAATTTTATTATATTTAATTAAAATATTTCCAATTTTTTTAAAAAAACTATAGAATATAAAATTGGTTGAAAATTTTCAATTTTTTTAATTAATAGAGAAGAATTTTTTGTATAAAGTAAAACTAAAAAGAATATAAGTATAAATTTAAAATTTTTTTAAGATAAGTGAATGTAATATAATTTTTAAATAATAAATTGAATTATTAAAAATAATTTAAATTATTAAAAGTAAAATATATTTAAAAAGTCAGTAAGAGATTATGTCTATTTGTCTTATATATTCATATATTCTTTAATTTTAATTTATTAAGACTTTTTTTTTATTAACAAAATCATTACAGTTCACAGAACTTGTGCCATAATATGTGTACTTTTTCTTACATAAATTTTTAATAATTTAATTTAATACAACATAAATTGTTAAAAGATTAGATTAATGATCTAACATAAATTTTATAATTCAAATATTAAAAATTTAACAAAAAGTTTTATATAAATTAAAATTAGAGAATATAATTATATATTTTAAAACATCTAAAAGCGATTCAGACAATAAATAAGTTTAAATTCAACAATTAATATAATATAAATTTTTTAGTATAAATAAAAAATAAAAAATGTGATTGTATATTTTGAAATATTTAAAATTAATTTAGATAATAAATAAATTTTTTTTTATACATTGAAAAAAGTCCAACACGCGACTCATTATTCAATTTTTGACCCTCAACCACCCGAGCAGCTCAGGTGGCAGATAATAAATAAGTTTAAATTTAATATTTCATATTTAATATAAAAAAATTTATGGTAATTTAAATAAAAATAATTTTGAATATAAAAAAATGTAATATTTATGCGAAGAGAAAAATAAATAAATTTGGAAGCATGACCGAAAATCATGAGTTTGCATCAAACTTCAAAAGTTTTGCTAATTTTTTTTTTCAGTGAATGATTTTATTTTACATAATAATAATAATAATTGGGACAACTTTAGTTCTTTCTTTGTTTGAACGTCCCACAGAAATACAAGAAGTTCATTCCAAGGGAAGAAGGAAGCCTTGTTTCGCACGTTGATATTGCAATACTAAAATTCACGCGGTCACGTGGTCAAAAGGGAGGAGCCGCCCTTTGTGGTGGGCAAGCGCAACCACTACATATTAATTGATCTTGATTGTTCTAATTTCTTCTTCTTTTTTTTCAATAAATTATATTTGATTCTCTTGTAAGAATTTCACTTATATGTCTCAAAATTTAAGAAAATTAAATTAATATGTTTTATTTAAATTTTTTATAAGTATTAATTTAAAATTTTAATTATTTATAATACATCAAATTAAAATTTAATTATTTATGAGTTTAAGAGAAAAAAAATGCGTGATGTATAAGTTTTATTAATAACTTTATGAAATAATTGTTTTTACATAAATTAAATTTTGAATATGTAAATATAAGTTTCAAAAACTTAAAAAAAATAAATGTAATTTATTAATTTTTTATGTATATAATTAGGTAAACACTATTTGATAATAAAAAATTAAAATAATTTTTTATGAGATTTAATTTAAGAATGTATATCAATTTAATTTAATTAATTTTTTAGCACTAATCAAATCGAATCAATTGCTAAGATAGGGAAAAAATTAGACTCATCAATTTGGTTGAAGTTAATTTTTTAGCACTAATCAAATCGATTCAGTTTATTTAATTTTTAAATTTTTTGTACCAAATTCACTTTTCTTTTGAGTGAAATGTACCAAATCCAATTTATTAGACACATTTTTTAGATTTTTCTATCCTAATAAATTTATTTTTATATACATCTTTTAATTTTACACACTAAAAATTAATATCAGTATTACAGAGAAATAAAATTAATTTAATGCAATCTACAGGTCCATCTATCTTAATATATTTGTAACTTATTAAAAATTTAATAGCATATACAAGTAAATTTTATAATTTGTGATAAATTAATAAATACAAAAAATAATAATAATGTAACGATGGAATATAAATTGATTGCTTTCCATTCATTCAATAATGATATTACATTTCACGTTTATAATTTTTTGTTTGTTTTAAGTCATAATCATTTAGATTATTTTTATATTGAATATATAAAATTTATAAAATAAATACTTACTATAAAAAATAGTTCAAATAATTCACTTACTTTTAAGCCATCATATAAAAAATATAATATGTACACTCTTAATTTAACCGAGTAAAACTGAATTGATTTCTTAGTTAAAAAATTAATACTTTTATATATTTAATAATATCTAATTTATTATTTTTTAATAAACAAATAAATTAATCTCTAAATTATTATAAATACACAATTTAATATTTAAAAATATGAAATTAATGATATAATAATTTTTTTAAGAAATAATATGTAACTAGTTTGATAATTTTTTTTAAAAGTAGTAAAATAATTAATATATAAAGAGTTATTAACTTTATAAAATAATTTGTGTATTTTAAAAAATTAAAATTAAATAAATTTGTGTATTTTAAAAATAAATTATTAATTTATTTTCATTTTTGGAATAAAACAAGTGTGGCTGCAAAAGAGAACAGAGGTATTCAATGACGACGATCGCATGAAAACGTGGTTTTCCCCCCAGATGGCGTTTTTCCATTATCCAAGTCATACTCTCTCTCTTTCTCTTTCTACGCTGCTTTCAGTATGAGTAGGACAGCTCCAAATCTTTGACCAACGACCACAGCGTTATTCCTCTCCCTCCTACTTGACGGAAATGAGGAACGACGAAAGCCGTTTTGACTTTTGTATAGTTGCACACTCGCAGCCACGATTGTGACTGAACCATCAACTTTAAATAAAATTTGTATTTAATTAAACTCTCGGTGTTTTTGTTTTTAAGAATGTATGGTATTTTTTTTAATTTATAATATAAATTTAATTACTTTAATTTTAATAAATCAATCAAAATAATATTTTTATTAAATTTATTGTATTGTTAATTTATCATAAACATATTATATATATAATTAAATTTATTGTTAATATATTTTTTAAATTAATACATATTATTTAATAATATTTATATAGTGTATACGTAAAAAATTAATGACAACATAAATGATATATTTTTTAACAAAATTTTTATTATATATATTAAATTAATTTATATTTCAAATAATTTTAAGGACACCATCTACATTAATTTAATATCGAACAAATTATTTTTCATTCTTCTTGATTAATATATTTATTATATGATTATCTTTTTTATTATAAAAATATGCTCAATTTTTTTAAAAAATAAAATAATTTATTATTATTATTATTAATATTTTTATTACACTATCTTCTCTATTAAAAAAATATACACAAATTTTTTTAAAATTAATAGTAAAATATTTTCTATTTTTTTATTAATATTTTTATTACACATTTTTTATTATAAAAATATACTTGAATCTTATCTTAAAAATAAAAAAAATGCTATAATTTAATTTAAATATCTTTTATGAAAAAAATAATAATTAAAATAGCACTCCCTCAATTTTTTATTTATTTTTCAACCACGTTTTAAACTAATAAAATTGATATTTTAGTATTTAAACTACTTTAAAATTATTTTTAAAAATAAATAATTGATATTAGAAAAAGGTTAATTAAAAAAAATTGAGTGAGTATTATTTTATTATTTATTATTTTTATAAAAAATATTTAAGATATTTGTATTAAATAGTAATATATATTTTATTTTGATCGGAGATTGGTGTATATATATTTTATAATAGAAATGACAATAATATATTAATTAAAGAATGAGGGAATTTTTTATTTTTTAAAAAAATTATATATATTTTTAAAATAAAAAAGTATTGTATAATAAATATATTAATAAAAAATGAAAATAATTTACTCTTGAATATACTTCAAAAAATAAATTTTCTTATCCAAAAATTTCAACATGAATAATTAAAACAAAGTCACCTCCTTTAACTAATCAAGTCTTTTCGGATTAATACGTTAATATAGAAACTCTACTTCATAAGCAATATGATCGTGGTTTTCAAGCCAATAAAAGATGTTCAAACTCGAAGGAAGAGAAAGAAGAAGACCGAGTATTATCTGGGTATTAAAAAAAAGATCATGACTTTTATTGTGAAACCGCGTTTTTGGGCAATGCCTTTTGAGACTTTTATTAACTCTTCTTCCTCGTCCGCACTTACCTAAGTCATACGACTCAAGCCCCGAAACCCCTTCTTCCTTTCTTCCTTCTCTCACTGTCATTTTTGCAGCTTAAATACTTCCCATCTGCTAACACTAACGTTTGGTCTCAAAATTTATAATTTTTTTCATTTTTCATTTGTCATTCTCTTTGATATTCTTCGATCCCATTTTGTTTTGGAGATTTTGATTCTGGGTCTTTCCTTTCTGGGCTTCCAAACAATCCCTGACTTGTTTTCTTCTACTCCCCCCCCCCCTTCTGTTTTCGTTGTTTGAGTGGAAATATAACTTTCATTTGATTATTTCGTTTTGGAATTTCTATTTTGAATCTTTTTGTTCTCTTTGTCTCTTCGCCAAGCTCAGAGATTTTGGTAAAACTTCTCTCTTTCTGGGTTTTGTTTTGAACGAGGTTTTTGATGTTACTATGGTTTTGAAGGATAATCTCCTTCGGGTTCTCTTTGTTATATATTCCTGCTCTGTACTAGTCATTTCTGAAAATCACCAGAGTCTCAAGAGCAATGGCTCTTCTCTCGCCGCCATCAAATTACCTGATCATCCAAGCTTCAATACCGTCTCTTCTTCAGAATCTGGTTGTAGCTTCTCTAAGCAAGAAAATTTTGGGCATTCGGGAGCAACCATGACGTCAGGTGAAGAAACTTATGACGAAGAAGAAGAGGGAGAGGCTTTTCTAGCGGCAAAACCTCACAAGGAATCGCTAAAACTCCATTTGAGGCGCCTAAGCAAGGACACAGAGCCTAAAAAGTCTGTAATTGATTTCACACTTCGGGACTTGACCAGAATTCAGACCCTTCATAGAAGGGTCATAGAGAAGAAGAACCAAAACACCATTTCACGGCTACAGAAAGCTCAGGAGCAATCAAAGCAGCCATACAAGCCTCCGGTAGTTGCTCCGGCAGCCTCGCCCGAGTATTTCGGAAGTGGGTATTCCAGTCAGCTTGTGGCAACGTTGGAATCAGGGGTGAGTCTTGGCTCAGGAGAGTACTTCATGGATGTGTTTGTGGGTACCCCTCCTAAACACTTTTCTCTCATACTTGACACTGGTAGTGACCTTAACTGGATTCAATGTGTTCCTTGTTATGCTTGTTTTGAGCAAAATGGACCTCACTATGATCCCAAAGATTCTTCTTCTTTCAAGAACATAAGCTGCCGTGATCCAAGGTGCCAACTAGTGTCATCCCCAGATCCACCCCAGCCTTGCAAAAGTGAAAACCAGAGTTGCCCCTATTTCTATTGGTACGGAGATAGTTCAAACACAACTGGGGATTTTGCATTGGAGACTTTCACAGTTAATCTTACCACCCCTAAGGGGAATTCAGAGCTGAAACTTGTGGAGAATGTGATGTTTGGTTGTGGCCATTGGAACAGAGGTCTATTTCACGGGGCTGCTGGGCTGCTAGGACTAGGAAGAGGGCCATTGTCATTTGCTTCTCAGCTACAATCTCTTTATGGCCATTCCTTTTCCTATTGCCTTGTGGATAGAAACAGTGATCCAAGTGTTACCAGCAAGTTGATTTTTGGTGAGGACAAGGAGCTTCTGAGACACCCAAATCTGAATTTTACTTCATTTGTTGGTGGGAAACAAAACCCAGTTGATACATTTTACTATCTTCAGATAAAATCTGTCAAGGTTGGTGATGAGATTCTGAAAATACCAGAAGAAATTTGGCATTTATCTGCAGAAGGTGCTGGTGGAACAATCATAGATTCTGGTACTACTCTTTCTTACTTTGCCGACCCTGCTTATCAGATTATTAAAGAAGCATTCATGAAGAAAATTAAGGGATACCCAGTTGTTGAAGGGTACCCTCCTCTAGGGCCATGTTATAATGTGTCTGGAGTTGAGAAAATGGAGCTGCCTGAGTTTGGGATCTTGTTTGCTGATGGGGCTGTGTGGGATTTCCCAGTGGAGAATTACTTCATCCAGATTGAGCCAGAAGATCTTGTTTGTTTGGCAATTTTAGGGACTCCTAGGTCTGGCCTTTCCATAATTGGAAACTATCAGCAGCAGAATTTTCACATCCTTTATGACACCAAGAAATCCAGACTGGGATATGCACCAATGAAGTGTGCTGATGTTTAGCATCTTGTTAGAGTTGGATGCTGTACAGGAGAGAAAACTGTAAACATCACAATTCATGGGGTTCATTTTTCTTTTTCTTTTTTTCTTTTTCTTTTTTTGGTATAAATAGCAGTGGCTCGAAGTTATTTTGGGTTTTCCCTTAGATGGAAGATGATATACACATAAAAAGGGGAAAAAAAGGAAATAGTGTTCTTCCAAGTGATTATAGAAGTAGGTTTCAGGGAATTACAGAAACATTGTCATAACAAACAGAAAGGCATCATTGTTTTGTACACATTTTTAACCTTATCAATTTTTAGTTTATTATTTCTTTAATTGTCTCTTATGTACCATAAACTTGGTTATCAACGAGTGTAGTATTGAAATTATCTTCAGAATTGATGATCTCAAATTTGACTCCCAGATGAAGCTAAAAAAAAGAAAAAAGAAAAAAAGAAACCATTAACTTTGCTTCATGAACAGGTTGTGATTTTCTGCAAGATTTGTTGTACTCTACCTTCATGGGGATGTATATTTTTTAAAAACTACTTTTTTTTTTGTATAAATATTTTAATGGCATAAGGTTGTTTTCCACACGTCCCATCAAATATTATTATAAAATAATTCATCTGTTAGGCATGTACAAATTTTAAAATATAAGGCAGAGAAAAACTGTATGCCAAAAGAGAATAGGTCAACTCTTTTGTTAGGTGTGTCTCTATATTAAATATTTTTCATCCCTATCATTGTATCCATTTATAGTTTGGTAGTCTGACAACAACTTAATTAATTATTATTCTTCTATAAATATTTTTATATTTTTTAATATAAAATTTATTTTACATAAAATTGTTTCACTTCATAGTCAATAATATAATATTTAATAATCAATAATTATTATTATAATAATATTTTTAATTATTAAAAAAATAAAAATATACTTATAATTATCATTAATATTAAGAAATTAACTATAATGAAATTATTTTAAATTTAAAAAAATATGTACAATATTTATTAGTTTACTTTATATTAAATTAATTAAAAATTAAAAATACCATTTTTCAATATCCTTTTGTGAATAAAGGCAAAAAAAAAAGTATATAGCCTTTTTGGGAATAGAGTAGAGTTAGAAGGCCTAGAGCGCCTTGCTTTCTCGCGTTGGCATCCTCTCCATGGAATAGTCAACGTAGGAATGCTATTTCGGAGCTTTCTGTGATTCTGTCCACGTGGAAAATTATTTTTTTAATATTTATTATTTATTTTTAATCTTTTGCCATAATAGTTGCAGGGGTGACATAGGCAAATAAGTATTAAAATTTGAAAGTAAATATAATACATTTTAGAATAAAATTTTATTTTAATAATCTAAAAAATAATTCAATATTAATTTTTTATAGAATTTTTTTCTATTACTATCTCAAAATTAAATTTTATGTCATTTTTATTTTTCATTTAATTTTAACAAAGCTAATAAAATTGATCATGAAAAGTTTTCTTTCTGTAGTATGACAATTTCAATATACTTTTTCTTTCACAAAATAAGCGAGAGTATATTAATGATAAAATTCACAATTTAATAATTAAAAAATGTTACTAATTAGAGTTTTGTCCTTGAAAAAAATATAATGTATAATTAAATATTTATTTGTCTTCATTTTGGGGGCTAACTGAGTCTTTTTGTAAGGCACTAAAAGGATTGAGCGCAAACAAAAGAAACTGAGGATTAAATTAGACATTTTTTATTATTATGGGACAAAATTCAAGTCAATAATTTTTTTAAATTAATTTTTAAATTTATATATATATATATATATATATATTAATATAATTATACAATATATATCATATTATCCAAATACTCATGATGTGAAAAATATTAATTTTTTTTACACTACGATAAAATTTTAAAAATGGTATTTGGATACTTGATATGTTATGCCTTATCAAAAATACATTATTATTATTTTTTATTTGTATCATAATAAATTTATTTATTTCTTTCTTAATATAAAAATACATTGCATATAACTTTAATATACCCTTTTATAAAATACATATCTATGTTTAAAATAAAAAAATCTTGACACATGATGATGATCAGATCTAATGCTAACTGGCAATAAACAAATTGCTTGCCATTATAACCTTTTTTTTTTCCTTTTTTTTGGGTACTCCATTATACCTTTTTAAAAAAAGTTTTCTAATGATATTGATTTTCTTCTTTTCATGTACATGGGCCTTTCAATTGGGCTGACACAAGTTCGTTTTGGATGCCCGATGCTTACAGGAGTGACCGTTTGTGGTTTTAGGTTTCAATCCTACTTCGTAACGATCCAAGAAAAGAAATTCGACCTCGTGTATGTTGGCCCAACAAAAAAAAAATGCCTTTATGCCTTCGATATAATTTTCTTGCAATGATCAATTTAAAGAAGAATTTAGGAAAACCCATTTTTGATAAAGACAACAGCGCCAACTTCAAACATTTTACAGCGCGTTTGGTTTGCCGAATAAAATGGAATTAAATATTTTATTATTTGTTTTGATAAAATAAAGCACTTCTTACTTTATTTCATTTATTGATGAAAAATAAATTATTTTTCATAAACAGTAAAATTTAATATTTTATTATAAATTAAGATTAAATTTATATTTTTTTTATTAAAAAAATTAATTTAATTATTTTATATTAAAATTAATTTAATTATTTTATTTATAATTTTTTTATTTTTTTTATTTATCTATTAATTAAATAATAAAATATCATATTACTTAATTTTTTTATCATATATTAAATAAAATAATAATATTTTATTCTCTTTTTTTATTTCTTTTTTTATTTTTTTAAAAAATTTGTATTCAATCAAACGGGCACTTAGGATTTTATCACCAAACACTTAGGTTATATTTGACAAAAATAACTAATAAATTAGTTGAAAATTGAAAAGTTAACTAAAAACTAAAAATCTAATTTTTAACTGAAAACTGTTAATTAAAAGTTGAAAATTATTAAGTTAATTTATTGAATTAAAAATATTTGATAAAATTAATTATTGAATTAACTGATAAATGTAAAATGACATAAAATGATATATTTATATAAAATTTATCATTTTTTGTTAGTAATTATATTTTATTATATAATTTTAAAAAATATAAAATAAATATATCATCTAAAATCTCATAATAAATTAGCAATATTATTGTAAATCTCTTTCGTCTCAGTAAATATCTCAAAATTTTAATTTTTTGTGTCACTATCAACAATATCTAAAAATTTATTATAGGGATATGTAATTTGAATATTATTCGAATATAATAAAAATAATATCATTTTGTGAATAAGATAGTGTTGAAATTTGAATAAAATTATAAAGATAAAAAAAATTATAAAAATTATCGGTTAAAAATTATACGCTATTTAAAACAGCGTATGATAAAAATTATAAGCTACTCAAATAAATTTATTTATTAAATACTTTTAATTTAATTAAATAAATTTATAAATTATTTTATTTGACTTATCAAATATACTCTTAATTTTAGCACATTCAAATATTTTTAACAAAAAAAAAAATTAGGGCTTGTGTGAAAAAATAAAATAAAGGTAACACATTATAATTTTGATGATTAAAAAGTAATTGAGTAAGGTTTGATGAGTTCACGAGTTCCCAAATCACACGTCAATTCCTCAACAGTGGCGGAGTGCTCTTGAGCTGAGTGAGGCACGTGCCCCTCGTGATTTTTTTTTTATCACCTTTTTTTTTTTGGTTTTCACAGATTTCTTTACTAGGTAATCCTGTCCAAAGAGTTACTCGGGCACAATTTATGGGCGCCTCTTTCAACGGGGATTCGAACTTTTTATATTTATAAAAAGTTTAATTAAAAATAATTAAATAAACGAATAATAATTTTTTTTATTTGACTGATTTATTAATCATAATACATATTCATAGATTATCACTGTTTTAATATCAAAATAATTTTTTTGTTTGGTTAATTTATTAATTTTGTTAGTCATGTGAGCATTGGTTTACTAGATCAAATGAACAATAGCTCACTCCTAAATATGGATGCTTCATATTATTTAAGACATATAACATATTTTTTCTATCTATAAATAAGACATCCTTTATTTTGATACTAATATAAAAATTATGAGACCTTTCTCTAATCACCTCGTATTGACAGTGACAATTTTTAATTATTTTTATAAATAAATATATTTTTTAAACAAAATAAGATTAAGGTACTTTATCTTATTTTTTAACAATAAAATGTTTATTCTATTATTAATTTATATTCCACTCTTCCTTAATTTTTTTTCTCTATATTTCTCAAAATATTTTTATGTAAAGTTTTAAGGTAATTAAAATTTGAGATATTACATTTGGCAATGCGTTTTCTTCTGTTTGAGGGAGTCGTACAAATGGCTCTAATGCCACAAACTGCAGCAACTGCTTTGTTTTCGCAGAAAATTGCCCCTCCAAGTGTTGCGTCCGTCCAATTCCGCAGAATCACTCACTGAAGAGGCTCTTTTTTTACACTTCTCTTCGAAAAATAATATCCCCAAACTGGAGAGTAGTTGAATATGAATCGGTTTCCTTTTTTCTGCTGCTATTAGAGCGTCCAGCATCTGAGCAAGAGATAACTTTGAATGCTTCTTTTATTGGTTCAGCAACAAGGCACCCAACAATCCTCTGGAGGGAAATAAACAGATAGACCTGCATATACAACAAGGCTAATGAACTAATCAAAGGAATAGAATCAACAAAAGGGATAGAGAAGAACTTTAATGAATGAATTATTATAAACTAAATTACGGACAGGTTTGTTGAGCTAAACAAAGTACCCAAGCAAAGGATAGCATTATCCACCTTATCCATCTAGTTCTAATAACCTTTTCAACCTGCAGTACCAATAACTTTCCAATGAAATGCTAATATAGGGTCACCTTGTTTTGGAATTTCAACTTGAGAAACAAGGAGAGAGATCTTTCTTGCAAATTGAAGTAGAATTGTCGGACATTGATAAAAAAGAAAAAAAAAATTAATTAATTAACTATTTAGACGACAATTTAATAAGTACAAATTAATATTTTTCGTAAATATTGCTAACGGAATTAATCAAACCCTTAAAAAATATTAAGAATGAATTCGTCCAATCCAACACAAACAAACTAAAATAATCTGCTGGATACAGCTTGCATTAATTTTGAATGTAAAGGTAATTGGGCCAATGAACGTGGAAATGGTGCGTCGACCATTATCAGATTAGGAAGAATATGCCGAATTTGCTCCCCCCTTATTTAATAATCAAAGGGAGATCACAAAGTTAAGCAAGCTATTAGGACTAGAAGCAGGAAAAGAAGCGAAGATCACACTCTTACTTCTTCTGCTCATCTTCCGTTACTGAGAATTCTATCACAGAAGAATGGCCTCCTCCCATCTCCCAACTCCCAATTTGCTGAAACGCACTAAACCCAGAAGCCCTTCATTGGCACTAAAAAGTGCTCGTTCGACCCCACGATGGAATTATCACGTATTCTTGAGTTTCAGGGGAGAAGACACTCGCAAAAGCTTTACCGACCACTTATACGCTGCGTTGCGGCGGAAAGGAATTGTTACTTTCAGGGATGACGAAGAACTTGAGAGGGGAGAAGTTATTTCGGAGGAACTCGTGAAAGCTATTCGGGAATCTTTATTTGCGATTATTGTCTTCTCCCAGGATTATGCTTCTTCCTCGTGGTGTTTGGATGAGCTGCAAAATATTGTTGACTCCAGAAAACACTTGGGCCGAACAGTTTTCCCTGTTTTCTTTGGTGTAGATCCGTCTAATATACGGCACCAGAAGGGAATTATTGGGAGAGCTTTTAAGAAACATGAAGAAAAATTTGCGAAGGACGAAAAAAAGGTGCAAAGATGGAGAGAATCTTTAACGAGTGTCGCCAACTTAGCTGGTTGGACTACGAAGGATAAGTAAGTTTTCAATCAGTAAATAATCACCTCAATATTGCACCCACAGTTAATTTGTATTGGCTCCAAATAGTGAAATGTAGATTTCTATTCATGCATATATATGAGAAATTGTTAAGTAGATAATCTAATTAAGATAGATTCTTGTTTTTTTGTCAATATTAATATAGATAGAATAAAATGAAAAGTAGCGATATGGGTACGTCCTTGACACACTTAAAAGTCACTCTACTTGTCAACGTAGCTGTATTTCATTTTTCTTTTCTATCCTGACTTTGAAGATGCCTAGCTTTATGTTAGTGTAATTTAGATACTAGTATTTTGGTATTCAGTAATCTCAATTTTGCCTCTAAGATAAGATTACAAAGTAAGAGTTATTATTGAATCAGGATGGTAATATTGTACTGCATAATATTGTTATAGTTTAAGTTGATTAGAAATGTTAACTCATGACTTAAAAGATAAAGCAGCTAAGCTAGAAAACCTTCCTTTCTATTCTCCTTTATATCTTATCCCTATATTTTCAATGTGCAAATTTATGAAATTTATTATTTGCTCATTGTTCCTGTAGTTAGTAGGTGATTTCTATTTAACTTATCAGAAGATCAACCCTTTGATCTATGTAGGCATGAAGCGAGAATCATTGAAGACATTGCTGAAGCTATATGGACGAAATTACGTGTTAAATTGCCATCTAATTTTGACCATTTAGTTGGAATTCAATCAAAGGTAGACAAGATGATCGCCCTTTTGAAGATAGAATTGAGCAATAAATGCTTCATAGGGATATGGGGCATGGGTGGCATGGGTAAAACAACTCTTGCTAGAGTTGTTTATGAAGCAATCCAAAGAAAATTTGAAACTAGTTGCTTTCTTGTCAATGTTAGGGAAGAATCAGAAAGCAATGGTTTAGTTTACTTACAAAAGAAGCTTCTTTCATGTCTTCTCCAAAAAGACATTGTAATCAATGACTCCCATGATGGAGTGAAGATGATAAGACACTTCTTATGTAAAAAAAAGGTTCTTGTTGTTCTTGATGACGTAAGCCATATAAGCCAACTAGAGAATTTAGCTGGAAATAAAGAGTGGTTTGGTGATGGCAGCCGAATAATAGTAACTACCAGAGATATACATTTGTTGACAGCGCATGATCAGTTTGAAAAGTATGAAATTGAAATGTTAAATAGTGATGAATCCTGTAAGCTCTTATGCCAGAGAGCATTTAAAAAGGATCATCCTGAAGACGGTTATCGGGAGTTGTCTAGAAATGTAATTGAATATTCTGGTGGTCTTCCTTTGGCACTCCAAGTATTGGGTTCATTTCTTTGCAAGAGAAGTCAATCTGAATGGAGAGACGCGTTGGATAAGATGAAGCAAAATTTACATAGGGATATTTTTAAGACACTTCGCATGAGTTATGATGGATTAGAAGATGAAGAGTACAAAACAATTTTTTTAGATATTGCGTGTCTTTTCAATGGGATGGAAAAAATTGAAGTGACAAAAATATTGAAAAATTGTGGCCTTCATCCCACAATTGGAATCAAAGTTCTGATTGAAAAGTCATTGCTAAGTTACCATATAATAGATCATAAAGAATTTCTGTACATGCATGATTTGATTCAGGAAATGGGAAGGAACATTGTATTGCAAGAATCTCCTAATGATGCTGGCAGACGCAGCAGGCTGTGGTCACAAGACACAGTTGGTCTAGTGTTAAAAGGAAATAAGGTAAGTGCTTGATTTTTAGTATGCTGAAGTTTCAAATTTATCTCTTTATTTCCCAATTTATACTTAAATTTATGCTTGATTTATTACTGTCTCTCATCATGTTTATTGTGTCTTCATTCATGTTTATTAGGGAACAGAAGTTGTCCAAAGTATAGTTTTGAATTTACAGCAACCATATCAGGCAAATTGGCACCCGGATTGCTTCTCAAAGATGAGTAATCTTAGATTACTCTACCTTGGTAATGTGCATCTCTTGCATAGTCTCAATTCTCTTTCTAGTGCACTGAAAGTTCTTATATGGGAGAGATATCCTTTGGAAGCACTGCCACGCATTGACCAATTATATGAACTTGTGGACCTTAAATTGCGTCATAGCAAAATCAGACAACTTTGGAATGGTACACCGGTATGTCCTTCACCCTCTTACATAATTCAAAATATCCTACCACGAGATTAAAACTGATGCCCCTTTTTGTTTCAGTCTTTAGGTGAGTTGAAGTTCATCAATTTGAGCTACTCTAAAGATCTAAAATATACTCCAGATTTCAGTGGAGTTCCAAACCTTGAAAATTTATTTCTTGAAGGCTGCATTAGCCTAGTGGAGGTTCATGAATCTCTTGGACAGCTCAAGAAACTAGTTAAGTTGAGTTTGAAAGATTGTGAAAATCTTGTAAACCTTCCACGTAAATTGGAAATGAATTCTCTAGAGGAGTTTATTCTTTCTGGATGCACAAAACTTGAAAAGCTTCCGGAATTTGGGGAAAATATGAAAAGCCTATCCATCTTTGATGCTAGTGGAACTAATAATATTAGGGAAGTTCCTTCATCCATTGTTCCCCTAACAAATGAATGCAAAGGGCGAGCTTTGAACCCATGGAGCTTCTTTGTCTCCTCTATTTGTCAAATATTTCGATCTAGGAAGACTCCAATTCCCATGGGACTGAAGTTGCCTAATTCTTTCTTAGGTCTCTCCTCATTGAAGAAATTAGATTTAAGCTTCTGCAATCTCTGTGAGGAATCAATCCCTGATGATTTAAGTGGCTTATCATCATTGACAAAGTTGGATCTAAGGGGAAACAATTTTGTTAATTTACCTGCTGGCTGCCTCTCAAATCTTTTAAATCTTGAATTTTTTGACTTGAGTGGTTGCCCCAAGCTTCAATCAATGCCCGAGCTTCCACCAAATTTAGTTAGAGTAGATGCAAGTCGCTGTCATTCCATGCAACCCTTATTAGATGTGCAACATCTCTTTGCATCACTTGTCTCTAAGGTCTCCATCTCTATCTTATTTTTCTCTTTCATTCTCTTTATCCTATCATTTTATTTAATTAACTAGACATTTTCTTTGTTACAGCATCGCAATCTTCTTCTATGTGAAGACATTGTCATGCAGATTCCAGGGTATGAAATCCCAACATGGTTTGAACAGAGAAAATATTATACTAATCACATGCATTCAGCTGTATCAATAACAGCAGACATCCCTTATGATTGTGATAAGTGTGATTGGTCAGGAATTGCTGTTTGCCTAGTGTTAAAAGACAGGGTGCTTGCACCTGAGCCGAAATTTTGCCTCATTGAATGGAGTTTCAAATCTCCTCAGGATGAAAAATCCTATATCTTTCAACATGGATGTATGATTGAGAATTCATATTTTGACCCTCAACTTTATATAGCATTTTTTCCTTTTAATGATCACAACTGTTGGCGACATCTGAGTGGTGAACACCGCCGCCTTATATTACAAATTGCTGCATATAGAAGGAAGGAGAAACCAAATCTATGGTATCTTGGGTCTGATAGGATGGATATAGTGGACTGTGGGTGGCGTTTGATATGTAAGAAAGATTTTGATGTATGGAGCGCAAGTATTGCTGGTAGTAGCTGTCATATTACAGAGCTAGACAATGACAAGAAATGCTGCCATGAATTTGAGGGAGAAGATCCATGTTCTACTAAACTCTAATGCACAAGCACAACCACATCCTGCACAACACAAATGCTTCAGGGTAGGTAAGTCACCAAGTACCCATAATTTGATGTTTCTGCAACCTGTATGATGGATCAATCCTGATGATTTAAGTGGCTTGTGGTCATTGATAGAGTTGGATTTAAAGGGAAACAATTTTTCTCACCTACCAGTTGGTTGCATCTCTAAAATTCTAAATCTTGAACTTTTTTCTTGAGTGGTTGCCCCAGGCTTCAGTCAACGCTCAAACTTCCACCAAATTTAATTAAAGTAGATGCAAGTTGCTGTCCTTCCATGGAACCCTTTTTAGATGTTCAACATCTCTTTGCATCAATTGTCTCTAAGGTCTCTCTCCATATCTATCTTAGTCACTTACACTCGATTTTTCTTGTCATTATATCTGATTAGACTTCTTCTATTACAGCATCACAATGTTCTTTTATATAAAGCCATTGTCTTGCTGATTGCAGCCCAACATGAGGAAGAATATCGATAGGTTAGCAATTTGGGCCAGCTGGGCAAGCCCTTTTTGAATAAGGGCCTTTAAAATTCTGGCCTATTCCTCAGCCATAAGGGGGCTAGCCCTGTGGCCTTGACTTAAAGGGCCTAAGGTTGGCTCTATGGACCTGACCTTTTTTTTAATTTAAATTTTCTGCCTCTAATTTGAGGACAACAAATTACAATGTACATTAGTTACCCCAAAAAGAAAAAAGAAAATAAAAGCAATGTATATTGGAAACCTAGTTGTCAATATTTTGCATGGACACTTAACAATACACCTTGACAGAAGCATAAAATATATTCAAATAATTAAATAAATAACAAGAAAATATCACAACCTACAAATGCTAAGAAAGTCTATGGTTAGTCCATTCATACACAAAGGATGCTGCTGCTTGATTGAAGCTGACTTAATACTCTTTTAGTCTTAGGGGGTTTAAAAAAAAGGAAAGCAGGCCAGCCCTCAACTGGCCTCACTCAACCTGATTTGGCCATAGGACTTATTAGGGTCAGGTCTATTTAAATATTGGCTTGAGAAATCAATGCCCACCCCTATATCTTATATGGGGTTTAACAGGCTAACCCCCATATTGATATCTTGACTCAAGAATAAGTAATTTGGTTTCAAGATTTGTAAATCCATTTAGTTTTGATCCTTTAATTTTCTTGAGTGCACAAATTCAACTCATTGCACATTTGTCATTTTATTAGCCCTTAAAAAATATTGAACTTTCCTAAAAGATTAATATACAATGAATTTGATATTTTTAAAGATTAATTTATATAAAGATTAAAACTACTTGAGTCTATTAGTTTAAAGAAAAATACTCTATTTTGTTTAGTGTCAGAGGCAACTTGGCACCCAAAATCAAACACAGACTAAGTTGTCGCTGCTTACTCTCTGCTTCTGCCATCTCAAATGGTTACCTTCAGGGTAAGGCAACACTTGGTTTCTGGCATTTGACCCTTTCTGTTTTGGGTTCAGTGCCACATTTTTCTCTGTTTTCACCTTGTTCTTGTTGGAATTCTTTTTGTTTCTGAGGAAAATACTTGTTTAATTCCCATTTTCTAGCTGTGTCTTATGAAGTTTTGGAGAATTTATTGTGGTGTGTTTGTTGTGTTGAAACAGTTTCACCAGTACCTGGGGAAGAGCTCTTCCCACTGAAACCAATGAGTTTCCCAAGATCTACCAGATGAAGCTCTGGGCCACCAATGAGGTCCATGCCAAATCTAAGTTGTGCTATGTAATAGCCTAACATTGTAGTTCTATTTGCTTGGATGAGGAAAAAAATGTAGGAAAATTAGAGGAGCAGCTCAGTCTTGAAATTTCTGGGAAACTTATCAGAAAATTCTCTTAAAATTCCAAATTTTTTGCCAGATTGAACAGCCCCTGCATATTTCCTTATTGAAAATTTGTGTTTCAGTATGTGTATGGGTAGAAATTGTTCCAATCGATACTGCATCTAGTGTGTAGAAACTAGCAATTGTATAGTTGCCTCAATTTGAGAGATCTAAACCCCCAAGAAAAATTTGTATGAAAAACACAGAATCTAACTGTTGAGAGAATAAAATTTCAAACTCCAACTCATCCCTTCACCTGGAAGCTTCAATTACCATTCTTTTGAACTATAAATACCTATGAAGCTCTGATATTTCAAAAAATGGAGTAGTATCTTGTCTGAAACTTGTATAAGATAAAATTATACTTCCAATCGCACTTAAAAACTTTAATCCCAAAAAAAAAGGAAAAATTACACTTAGCATATTTTGTTGTGTCATATCATGTTCCATTTTTGTGCTGCCTAGGTAAATACTATGTCAAGCAAATAAATGCCATCTTTTCACATTAAAGTATACCAAATGTACTCTGGCTTTCCTCCCAAGAAACTATAACAGCTCCTTAATTGTGGATGGCCAAAATAAGTATTGCATCACTTGGAAATGAAGTGTATTGACAATGTATGTGATAACTATGTTCAGAGTAGCTTTATCTGCACTGCACTATCCACTTGCTTGGTGAACTAGCTGCTACTTCTGCTCTTACAGCTGTGCATAGCTGGAAGACCGCAGATTTCTTTTTAATTTTTGTAGGTGCTTCTTGAGAAAGCTAAAAAGGTTCAAGAAAAGCAATGGGAAAGTGTTAGCCATGAACAAGGTATGGATATCAATTGTCCCAGTCGTACAACAATACCCCTTACTATGCGAGACTCATTCTAGTCGTAAATTAAGTTATTTTGACCAAGACTTGGTTGCTAATATTAGTTTTGATGAAGCTAGATTCTGCTTGTTTGAATTTATCCTCTTTGACTATGAAGCATTTTAAAGCTTCTTTTGAGAGTGTTATCTCAACACTCAGCAGTTTAAATTTTTAAATTGAAATGGTTTACTAAAACTTCTATGACCAAGTGGTCACATGTTTGATCCTGGCCGACTCTCATTCTTTTAAATAAAAATTAAGTTTTAGCACAAGGTATGGTGTGTTCATGCTTTGTCCACACTTCAAGTCCAAGTGACTTTCTTGTGAAGGGGTATGTTAGACATTATAATAAAATTATTCATAGACCTTAATTCAGATTTTGAGTTGAAATGGTTCTCACCAAAGAGTTGAGACCTACTTTAGTTTATTTCTTGTTGTATATGGTGCAATTTCTGGCTCCTTACCAGGAAGAGGATGGAAGCACATGGTTTTATAAACATTTGAAAGAAGGGAATAAATAATGCCATGCAGGGTATACAGTTTTTACATATTTGGCAGGACTGGCGGGAAGACTTCGGTTCTTAACTATATATTATAGCAGGATTTACTACTTGGAGGCAAAATGATTGTCCAATTTAGAAGATGCATGTCTCATTGAAAGCTACATTCTAGAGAAATTTCTTCTCTACATCAATGCATTGTTGATATGCTCTCGGTAAATAAGTTAAAGCATGAATTTTGTCAATTATTTCTTTTTCAAATTTATTGGAAATCATTTGAGTAATATCAAGCTGGGGGAGTTTGTATGGTTCGGTATTTCTTTTTTTTGGTTTTGATAAAACTAATTGTATTAGAAAGAGAAAGGGAAAACAGTACAAAAGATTGAAGGATAAGAAATCCTCACACCAGAAAAAAGAAAAAAGAAAACAAAGGCAAAGAAAGCAAAATTCCTAAAGAAACTAAATAGTGTAGAAGAGCTGTCCATCTCTTTGCATATCTGAAAAGTCATATGCACAATTCTATCCATCTCGTTGCATCTTTCAAATTATTGAAGACTTAATTTCGGGACCTTAAAATTCAGACTGTAACGTTAATATTATTCTTGAAAATTCTATGAACCCTGCAAAAGTAAAAGAACAATGTTTGTCCTGAACGTCAGAAACGCATGATAGAATCAAACAAAAGGTAGCTAGCGGCCAGGGCTTTATAGATATTTTGCTGTTTCATTTAAACTTTGAGCTTCTTGAAGACAGAAAGCAAACATGCCCTTGTCCCTCTTGATTTTATAGCATTAGAACTTAACTACTGTATTATACACTCTGGATTATGAAACTGCTTGGTAGCTACAATATGATACATCACTATTTTATGAGCAGTCAGCATCATGTGGTTCAGTGTGATATCTATATGTGCTCATTTCTTTTGGGTCGGACACAGCCTTTCAATCTAATCACAATGAATTATATAACTGAATCTCTGACCCATATTGTCATACTCAAGTTGTTTGTTGTTCATATTTTGCTTGTGATGATTTACATATTATTTGCACCATTTGTGCAGCATGGCACAACCTGTTAACATCTGGTAATGAAGAGGATGCTTGGGATGATTTAGACATTTACTATATGTTCATCTCGCTTATCAACGAAATGTACAAGGAACATGGATACTGCCACAACTATCGATTTTTTGGGATACTTCCCAAGTTTTGATACCGAGGATGGGTGGAAACTTCTGCTCGATAATAGAGACATTATACAATTGTTAGGAGCAATTAATCAAACAAACGAGGTGCGTCCTAACATTCTTATTCGGATGGTTGGCAATGGTTTCACGAATCTCTTTTTTCAGGGTAGCAGATAAGAACCTCCAAATAGAATTTACCTTTAAAAACTAATTTATGAGAGAAGAGTGCCTAGAGATCTTAACATGTTCGAGGTGATAATGAAATACACTGCTAAATCAAATTGGCCCAAGCAGATAGTTTCTTTTTTTGTTTGGATCGTGGGCAATCTATAAATTGAAATCCCAAAAAAAAAAGGCAAACAAGTAAAATGTATATTAAAATTGTTGTAGATTCTATCATGCGTTTCCCATTTTAAGGATAAACATCTTTTTTTTAACTTTTGCAGGGTTCATGAAATTTTCAAGAATAATATTAATGTTATAGTCTGGATTTTAAGGTCCTAAAATTAAGTCTTCAATAATTTGAAAGATAAAGATGTTTTGAAAGATAAAGTAAAAAAAAAGTAACAAAATGCAGTCTTTAATTTCTATCCACAGTGGAGAAATAGCGTCAATAGGAATCTAATTAGCTCCTTTTACAAAATAACGAGATAAAAAAGATCACAAGTTTTTTCATTTTTTTTCTACTTTAAAAAAAGAGGACTCAAAACACAAGGTTTCAACAATGATTTTATTTTTGGACTAATGGTGACTCATCAAATATGTTGGACTTAACATTCAATTAAATATTAAACAAATTACATCATATTTTTTAAATAATAATTATTTATAAAAATAATAATTTGTGAGTTATATAAATTAATAAATTATCTCGTGTAGTACATATTTATAGGTTAAAATTAAAAGATTTAATAAATTTGAAAATTAATATATAGATTTGCTCTTTAATTAAATAAGTTTAATATGTTAATAAAAAGTATTCATTTAATTAATAAGTCGAGTTAAATTTGAAGTTTTAAAGAGTTAAATCAAAATAATTTATAAACAAATTGATTTATTTACACGAGAATAAAAATTATTGTATGGTAACAGTACATAGTTGATAAATATACACATTAAAAAGAGAATATTCTATTAAATCTTTTAGTTTATTATTATTTTATTTTAAATTAAGCTAGGGATTAATAATTACATGTATGGATTAGAAGTGAGTGCTGGTAGATTGAAGGTCAACTGCATCCATGAATTCATTGTATTTGAACTGTGGAACTTGACATTTGGACTACAATAAGTTAAAAGAATAGAATTGTGATTAGTAATTAGAGCTTTAGATTTAGTAATAAAATCTTGTTCATAACTATTGAAATCAAAGCAAAGTTACAAATTCGAATCCATGGATGTAGCTTGGGGGGAGGTAGATTGTTGTGAAATTGGACGTTTTGGTCTAATAATTAGCACCTTATCTTACAAAAAATAAAATTCAACAAAATATTAATTAGTAGTTATACTTATTTGATAAAAAAATTTCTTGCATAATTAAGAGTCATTAGTGAGCTAATGATAAATCTTTTTTTGTGAATATTATAGTTAGGTGATATTTAAATTCACCAAAATATTGTAATATTCTTTTTTTTTATTTAATTAAGGCAGAAATCTACATTAAAAAAAAATTAGTACAATACTTAGAATATCTCTTTATAGCGTAAGCAAAGTACTAATCTTTCGAAACTTGTCAGATGTATATAGGCGGGTTACCCTCTCAACAGTGTCTTTTTCATATACAATGATACCTAAAATCAAACTCAGGATCAATACTTAAAGGGCCATAGCTCTTTATCACTTTGACCAACACATTACTAGTACATTAAAATTAAATATTCATAAAAAAAATTTTTACAACCTATATTTAACTCTAATGATTTTAAAAAAAAAATATTTATTCACTTTGATCTGTATATTCAATTGCAATTTTTTTCATAATTTAAAATACATTACTACGGCTTCCTCTCAATTAATATATCATAATAAAAAGAACATCTTTTTATTCAAATTAAAATTTTGGGGTGTTTCAAAGTTTGAAATTTCAAGAGCTGCATATAACTTATATAACTTTAATATCTTACGACTAACTTAAAAAGTTTTTTATACACTTCCCTCTATCTTCTTATAAGTTATACCGATTATCTAGATTTTTTTTAATTAGTGTTTAGATAATTAGAATTATAAATAAATAAAAACAAAATATAATAGACTTTTTGAATTGATTAAGTGACTGTACGTAATTTTAAAAATATTAGATTTAATATTTAATTTAGACGGAAGGATGTTTATTGCAATAAAACATATAAATTAAAAAGAGTATTACAATATTTTTTATATTAAGAAATAAACTACAATTAAAGGTACAAATCAGAATAAATAAATATATTTTTTCATGATTTTATATAGATAAGATTCAAATATGTTATAATATGTCTACCCACATCATTCACTACAAACTAAGTCCTCGGAATCAATCATATTATGTTATCCAGAATTGTTTTCATATAGAAAATAGAAGACAAAAAACAAAACTCCATTAAGTGAACAAAGAGAAAATGACCAAGAAAAAACCAATGGAACATGGTTTAACGTCGAGTAAGAAATTTCTATCAATGACGATTTTTCTCGCCACTCATCATTAGTTTGTTTACTTCAATTTCTGGGAAGTTTCTTGTTCCTTAAAGACGCCCTCTTCTCCGTCCTGATTTGCTTAATGTCAATCTTTTCCATACAAAGACAAGAAAATGACGAGACCCAAAGCATCTCTGTAATCATGTTTTTGAAACGTAGTTTGTTGTTGGGTTCAATCAATTTGAACTTTACTTAAATTGGCCCCTGACACGGGGAAAAATTGTCAAAAAGCTAACCAAATTTGTGTATTTGACCTTTTTGGATTCATTTCTAAGCCACATATCTTGAAGATTGACACTGTTTTATTTTTAGTTAATAATGAAATGTCATATATTGAGTAATTATCCAAATTTTAAATTTTTAAATTTTTTTTCATATGACTTTTATTAAAATTTAAATTCGAATATTTAATTTTTAACCAATCAGTTCATTAATAATTTTAAAACTTTTTAATCTATAAGATTAAATTTATTTATTTATTATTAAATTGAGTATTACAACAAGAATATCTTTTAGTTTTTCTGAAAACTAAATATATTCCTAAAACTATTTTAAGGTTATTAAAAAAAAGATAGTAAATAATGATTTTAATCATCAAAATATAAATATTTTTTTTATAATTTGATTTCTCAAAATTTTATATTTTCAATTTGATTCTCAGAGACTATCTAGTTTTAGAAAATATTCTTATGGTAACTGGTATTTAAAAAAAATTACTTATTTAACTTAATTAATAATTTACATAATTTAAGTGAAAATATAATTTAAAAAATCTTAATTTAACCCACGTCTGAATAGTTTTAGAGAATTAAATTAAGAAAATTAATTTTGAAGAATCAAATGAAAAATAAATAAATCTTTAACCCAAATAGTAATTCAGATTGATGGTATGGCTTTCAAGGTAATGATTGTGCAATTTTTTGTGTCTAAAAAGCACCTTTGACATCTCAACAACCCTAGAGAAAATTATGATGGGCTCATGGGTGTCGTGGACCCATTACGTGTGATGGTGATCCAACGGTGGTTGTGGCTATAATTCATGACAAGATGCTTCGCTTAACTGTTTTAACTAAAAACACGAAGATTACGTTAATTAGTAGTGCAATGAGAACATAAGGTAGCTCATTTCTTATATTACTCAATCATTCTCTTTCTTTGAAATTTGTGAAAATAACATCCGTAGCATTTTTTTAGTTTTAATTTACATAAAAATCTCTTTTGAATTTTATAAAAACCTCTTCTTCAAATTTTATAAATTTTTCTTATTTTAAAATATTTATATAATTTTTGAATGAATATATTGCTTTGAATTATATTATTTATAAAATTTTAAGAAAAATGTATAAAATATAAAATTCATTAATAATCTTGTAAATAGAGAGAATATTTTTGTATAAATTAAAATTAAAGAAAATGTGATTGTAAATTTTAAAAATATCACTTTATTACTTGAGTGTCTTCTAAAAAGATGTTAATTTTATCCTCCAAAAAAGAAAGAGTATTACTTTCAAATTGATATTTTATGATTTTTTTTATCATATTAATGATAATCCCTTGAGTAGGTCGCCCTAATCTAAGATCATAGCCTAATATCAACGAGAAATTTCACTCATACTAATCTTATTAAATGAAAATAGAGATAAAAATGTCTAAGGGTTGCGTTTAATTTGTAAAAAAAAGTTTTTATTTTTTTATTTTAAAAAATACATTTGATTTATTTTTTTATTTTTACTATTTTTTAGTTATATAATTGTATTTTTACTTTATTTTTATTTTTACTATTTTTTTAGTTATATAATTATATTTTTACTTTTTTTTTAGTTATATAATTATATTTTTATTTTTATTATTTTTATTATTTTATAATTATATAAATAATAAAATTATATATTTAAAATAAATATAAAAATGACACTGTTACAATGCTTTACAGTATTGAAAATTTTAAAAAAATGTTTTTTTTTGAAATTTTTAAAAATATGTTTTAAAAATTTTTAAAAATATTTTTTAAAAATAAAAAAAAGGTTTTTATATCTATTTTTAATTTTCAATAAAAATAAAAGTTAAAAATAGATAAACTAAACAAATCCTAAGGTTTAAGCCATATTATTCTAACCAACCTTGATAATCACTCTACAATCTTTAGGAGAGGAATTCAATAATACATAACATCTTATTTCTCAAGAATTTATTAGAATGCCCTTCAAACAATCCATCAATTGACTGACTCTATAAATAAAATGTCTCTAGTTTTCATGGCATGACTCTAGCACACTGCCAATACTCTCTCTCTCATGTTGACTTTTACGCGACTCTCTAATTGAGCCTTAATTTCTACCGTAGTCATTACTCTAACAAAATGTTGACCATCTTTCTTACCTATATAATTTAACTACGTGTAAAATGAGATGGCATGAAATGAAGTCTTAACTTCTTAGTTAAGCAAAATCTTTATGTCATGTTAAGGTTCTAATAGCTCAAAAGTCAATAGAAAAAAGTTCAATAATATTATTTTGTAAATTTTATTTTGGTGATTATTAAGAGTATTTTTTTATCTAATTGAAAGAAAATTATTTTTTTAACTAAGAGTGCAACAAATAATTTTTTCTTAAATTTGTTATCTAAAAATTGAAATTTTACTATTTTATAAAATTCAAATAATCGTTACTCCTGCACATGTTTTATAAGGGTCCATTTATTTTGATTATTTTCAATTTTTATTTTTATTAAAAATTGAAAAAAAAATATCAAAATATGTTTATTTATAAAAAAATATTTTTAAAATTTTTAAAAATATTAAAAAGATATTTTTAAAATTTTTAATATTGTAATGTATTATAATAATAATATTTGTATAATTATTTCGAATTATATAATAATATTTTATTATTTATATAATTATAAAATAAAAAATATATAATTAAAAATTAATAAAAATATAAATATAGATCAAACATATTTAAAAAAAATTTAAAAATAAAAATTATTTTTAAAAAATAAAAAAAATATTTTCATAAACTAATCTCAACTTAAATTTTCAAACAATAATTGAAACTGGTTGGTAACGGCGAATCACGTGAAAAACAGAAAGAGAAACAGATGATTCCGCGTCCCCCTCACTCTAAACGACACTTAACTAAAGACTAATATCAATGGGTTACGTAGGGTTATAGCTTCCAATTTATAATCAAGCACAGTGGTTCACAGGATAAGGACCGCACATGCTTTCTGCTACGCACTCTTGGATTTACTCGTAAAGAAAAAGATGCATTGGCTATTCTATATGAACCCACCTCCCTTTTTTCTATATTAAAAGTTTAAAACAAAAAAGATTACTCAAATTTCGGCAAAAATTTGTAAATTATTTATGAAAAAAATTACTAAGAATAAAAATTAAATCTGAATTTTATTAATAAAGTATTTTAAAATTTACTAATTAAATCAATTCTTGTTGGTCCACCTCCTTTTTATTTTATGAGTTTTATTCTCTTGTTCCCATGGCACACATTCAAAGCAAGATCCTTTCACGTGTGTGATTTTAAAGCAGCTTGGATCCCTCTCAAATCTGAAATAAAGATATTCTTTATAAAGCTCTGGAAGAAATAATTGTTTACATCATTTTAATTTTAATTTTTAATATTGAAATTAAAATATAAATAATTTAAGCTTAATTGTTGGGATCCATTAAAGTATTATTCTTTTGATAAATGACAGTAGACAAAAGCTTTGTCTTTTCAGCTCCTCGAATCTACACATGAACATAGGCACACAGATTAGCGTGAGCAGTAATAGACACTCCGAGCGCAAGTGGTTTATAAATAAATAAATATAAAATATATGTATTTATATATATATATATATAACTTTATCTTTGATATAATTTCATATATATATTATTAATTAATTAATTTTTTTTGTAAACCGATTTCGCGTTAAAATTTTTCTGCACTTTGATCTTTTTGGAGCTGGCATAATAGAAAATATCGGAAAATTCGCCAACAAACTCGGACATCATTAGCTGGACATTATTTTGAAGATTGGCACAAAATAATAATATAATCTGAAACCTCAACTCTAATCCGTCACAATAGAGAAAGAGGTCACTGATAGTGGTTTCCTTCGTAACTAAATTGCTCTGATTTTAAAAATTATTTTTAAATTTTAGTTATTTTTAAAATAAAATAAAAATCGTTTGTTAATTATTTTTTATTATTAATTTAAAAATAAATTTTTTAAAATAAAAAAATTATTTTTAAAATGATTTATGAAACCGATTTTTTTATTTTTTTTTCTACAAAAAAAAAATTTAAAGATAACTTTTAAAACCAATTTTTTTAAAAAATAAAAACAAAAACAGAAAAGATTTTGACATATCCTTTAACTATACTAACAGCATAGACTTGAGAGTTTAAACACGGCTCCGATTTTAAACTGTCTGTGCTTTATGCAGTATAAAACAACAGAAAAGGGAACAGGAAGCAATCATATTTAGGGTGAAAACCTCCTAGAATCTGATTTCACTGGACCATCTTCGATAATCAACTCTGCTATTACCTTTGTATTTGGTTGGTGGCAAACGAGGTCTATTCAAGAATGTTATAATAGTATTCAATAGTGGGTAGCAGAAGATAATGTTTACCAGAGAAGTCTACAACCATGAACCACTTTTCCATTCTGTGTAAAACTTCACCCTCTCTATATGAAAACTGCCATACTTTTTTCTCTGAAAGTCCACATTCTGTTCCACAAACTCAAAAAGCCTGCAAAAAGTGAACCCCACAAGTTTGAAATTGAAATCTCAATTCATGCACTATCCCCCCCCCCCTTCCCTTTTTTAAATCAATCCTCCTGAACTAAACTTCAATTTTCATGCACCAGCCTCTGCTATTACAATCAAAGAATCACACTTTAGTGCTAAACTCTGCCTATCCTCAGCATATTGATAAGGTCCTCTCATTCTTCCCAGAATTGGTGACCGCTGTACAGCTGTACTATTTGACAGAAGAGAAGAGTGCTTAGAATCCTCATTCCTCATCCACACAGACACACTCGGGGAATAAGAACCTTTCAGTCATCAGAATGCCATAGTCTTTCTGCCTTCAATCTTCACCAGCATTTGAGACCGAGTTCGCCAGTGACTACTCTGTGCATTATTGGGCAGATTTGTATTCGAGCAGGAAAGGTTATTTGCCCATCTACCCAGTTTCGGCTGTGGTCTTTCCCAACAAGAATGGGAATTCGGCAAAAACTGATTGTTTTCCTCTTTCATGCCAGTCTTGCTTCTATCATGTTGCCCCTTGTTTTGTCATCGGAAGAGCACAAAAAAATTATAGGCAGTGATTCAAGAAACAAAGACAATAGCCTTAAGGTATTCCACTCCTACTCTTCTCCCATTTAATCAATCAAATTCAAAGCATCATATTTGTTTTCATTCTCATCCTTACCTGCACTTCTCTCTTATAATCAATAAAATACCAATAATTTAAAAATAGTCATATCATATCTAATATATATTTAACATCAGATACGACACAACACTGAATTAAATTTAAATGCTACATATTTTGTCATGTCAGTGTCTATGTTTCTTAACTTATAATCCTCTTTATGCAGATGAATCCTAGGCTGCAGTTTGAAATTACATTGCATGGTTTTCTCCTGTGGGTTTCAATGGGTTTCTTGATGCCTATTGGTATAATTGCAATCCGACTTTCAAACAGAGAAAAGAATCAAAGAAGGCTCAAAATTATGTTCTATGGTCATTCAGTTTTGCAGGCAAGTATATCTGAATCTCCCGTCTACATCAGAAGTAAGAATTTTCTTTGTATTCTATTGGTTGCATAGGTTCAATTGTCACACTGATTAAAATAACTCTTTTGATGACTAAATTTTTGGATGGTGTGTTTTTTAAATACTATTCTATATATTTAGTCCTCTTGCATTGATTATGCCTGTCTTTTATATAACTAGACTTATTTTTTATATATATAATTCAACAGATTTTGGCTGTACTTATTGCCACAACCGGAGCAATCATATCCATTACAAAATTCAACAACTTATTCAACAATAATCATCAAAGAGTAGGGATAGCATTATACGGTATCATCTGGCTGCAAGTCCTAGTAGGTTGGTTTCGACCTCAAAGGTAAATGAGTGCCTTCTATTAAGAAAATGTTCACGGTACAAGCGAAATATACATTTAACTGAAAATACCACAACGTGGTTAAGTGATAAGCTAATAAGCTATTCTTTACAGGGGTTCCCGGAGAAGAAGTGTGTGGTTCTGTTTGCATTGGATTATTGGAACTGCAGTTTCCTTCCTGGGTGTCCTGAGTGTGTATTCAGGTTTACAAGCCTATAAAGAAAAAACGTCAAAAAGTGTAAGAGTTTGGAATGTACTTTTCACCGCTCAAGTTTCTCTCATAGTGTTCTTCTACCTTCTGCAAGACAAATGGGTGTACATAAAAAACCAAGGAGCGATTTTGGGCAACGAGCTAAGTAATCCCACTCGGCAAGAAATCTCTCCAGATGACAACAAGAAGGAATTGAAGGTCGAGACTTGCTGATGAAGATAAAGCAATGTCTCTGTTTCTAAGAAGGAAGGATGGATATTGACATAAACACAAAACATGATACAAAAATCAGTATCGTGACATGCCAGAATATGAAGTGTCAACATATAACTTGAACTGTCGTGTCTTGTCTAGTACTAATGATGAATACATATTAGACACAGGCATGAATCCTTTTATGTGTTGGTGCTTCATAGTACTTTTGTCGATAATGGCTTTTTATAAATATTTAAAACATATATAGAGTATTGGCGGACGTGGATTTCTTGTTGTGGGATTAATTATAATTTTTTTAGTTTTACTTTTCTTTAAAGTAAAAATTCAAAAGATTTTAAAGTTGCATATTAATAACTTCAAGCAGTTACCTGTAGATGAAGCTTATTTATTGCATAGGAAATACTCTGTTCTACAGTGTCATCTTGTTCAAGAAGATGAGAATCCATCCCGATTAGTGAGTGCAAATTAAGTATTTGGGTCGAGAAAATGCAAGAGAAATTTTTAGATAGAACTGATCTAAAGAAAAATAGTCAAATTATATTTTAATTTCTTACAGATTATGATCTTCTTAATTTGTTTTTTTTGTAAATATTCATTATTTATTTATCCTTTAATAGATTAAATTGTTATCAAAATGATCTAATGGCACACTAACGGAGAAACTATTTTGATGACGGTTTCAAAGGCTAAATAACAAATATTTATTAGAGGATAAATTGAAAAGACTATACTTTGTGAAAATTAAAATATAATTTTACTTAAAAAAATGATAAACCAAACTAGTTTATATATATATATATATATATATATATATATATATATATATTAGTTTTACTTTTAAAAATACAAATTCAATAATTTTAAAAGTTGCATATCAGTAACTCAAATTTTTTAAAGTCTGATTGGATGTTAGAAATTCAAAAACTTACTTGTAGAAGAAGCTTATACTTGAACATGTAACCATGTCAGATATAATTTTTTCAAAGTCACATTAGACATGAAAGGGTGCACCGTTCCATGTGCCACAAGTAGAAATATCAAGTCCAAGAATCTTAAGAGAGTCAATGACTTAATAAAGCTAACAATCTACCACGTAGGGGATTCGAACCCACAACCTCCCTCTGATGTCTTTTGCTAGGATCAATCAACTACCATTGCACCAAAAGCTCAAGCTCTTAGTAAGGGTGCAATTTTATCACAAAATTGCATTAGGTAAGAGAAACACAGACCTAATAAAGCCAACAAAGAGAAGTACAAAAGACCCACCAAAAGCCAAGTAATATGAAATTTTGGCATCTTCTCTCTCTGAGCTGGGAACTACAAACTATTACTGAAGAGGAGTAAATGAATAGATGATCTGAAGCCACTGGTAGTGTAATTTGAAATCATATGTTTTCCTCATCAATTATGACTTACCATAGAAAAATGAGGTTAGATTAGATAAACTGAGATATCAAGATTCTATAGTTGCAATGCAACCTTGCTGCTTATGCACTTTGCTTCCTTCTGGTTCTTGGAAATCAAATGCACTTAAAATGGAAGTCCCTTTTTACATTAGATTACACTCTGCTACATGCTCTTATGTCAGTTTGTACAAGTTTCTTTTTCAAGTTCGATTCAAAGACTAGTAATTTAAATTTATTGGCAGGTCTAGCCAGACAATTATTAACAAGAATTTAAAATAAAAAAATATTGTTCTCGATATCATTTCATATTTTCACCTCTATAAGCCAAAAGTTGTGATAATTATTGGCTCATTTACTAAACAAATAGAGTTCAAACTAATTTATAAACAGTATTTTATATATATATATATATATATATATATATATATATATATATATATATATATACTTATATGGACATGTACAAATACATATCATAATATTTTCATGATGTATAAACTATTGTATATATTTATAATTTTTAATAAAATCATATATAAATAAAGAATACATTAATAATACTTTATTAATTTGTGAGATTAACTAACTGAATATTAAATTTGTAAAATTAGTTTGTTTAATTAATTAAGTTTAATATATTGATCAAAGTCGTTTATTTAATAAATAGATCGAATTAAATTTAAACTTTTAACAGACCAAATTTAAATAATTCATACATAACTAAATTCATTTATATTTCTAATTATCTCTTCTACTTGCTTATCAAAAGAAATTTAATAAAATCATATATAAATAAAAATATATTATTAATAATAATAATACTTTATTAATTGGTGAGATTAACAAATTGAATATTAAATTTGTAAACTTGATTTGTATAATTAATTAAGTTTAATATGTTGATCAAACTTATTTATTTAATAAATGGACCGAATTAAATTTAAGCTTTTATCATACCAAATTTGAATAATTCATGAATAACTAAATTCATTTACACTTCTAATTATCTCCTCTGCTTGCTTATCAACAGAAGAGAGAAGATAACACCATAGCGGATAGCAGTAAAGGGGGAGAAAATAAGCCATAAGCTAAAGATATTCTAATATGTGGTCATTATATAATATAACAGATATCATGGAAAAAGCTGTACATAACCAGTTAATATGGCAATTCCTAGTATTATAAGAGGTGGAAGAATCACGAAAGCTCCTATGGTGGCGAAGAATACCGAATCATTCCTTTGAGACACTTCGTTTAGGTAAGCTTGTCTTTTGATATTTCTCCTTTGTGAAATGGTCAAGAACTTAGCGCTAAACTTCTTCAAGTTTTTACCCAAGGGTATGCTGAAATCATCATCTCTGTCTCCTACCAACTGTGCAAGCTGCTCACGGATTGAGAGTTTGCGAGAGCTACCATCACTTTCATAACCTGGGAATCAATAATGTCTCCATTATTTTTACTCTCATCCCCAAAACTAAAACAAGAAGAAGAAGATGAACCAAATTTGAAGAAGAGGCTCTCTATAGAGATGGTTATCTATTAACTCAATATCACATTATCGATTCCTCTAAAAAAAATTTCCACATTTTATAATTCTATACAAAAATCTGATGGTAGATACCTAAGAAATGCACTTAAGTTTTCTACATTATGAATCTTATAATGCAGTGCATATGCTTTTTAAGTGCCTCATGAAAGGTCAAGGGTACCCTGAAGTCAAGCTCCTGCCATTTTGTACTTTACTTAAGTGGCAGGAACATGTTCATTTTGCACCTTGATGGTTCTGCTCTTGGTCTTTGACATTTTCCTTTTAGGTTATGATATCGATATTATCAAAACATGTACCTTTTTCAGACGTGTGAATATCTTTTGTGCAATTTGTTTAAGCTAACAATAAATCCGAAGAGAAATGTTTGACAGAGATGAAGGGGCATTACAAAACCAGAGGACAATGAATTTTTTCTCCCCCACACATACCATTGATGTAAAGAGATAATAATTTACATACCACTGACGGATGAGGTAGTTGAGGTAAGTTGCTCCAAGAGACCAAGCTGTGTGCGGGCAGAGGACAATGATCCTAAAATTTTAAGTCAAAAAAATGTCAGGGACTACCATAAGAAGGTACGAATAACTCCAACATTGTTCAGATGTAAGAAATTGTAATAAAAATATTCATGAGCTCTCACTTAATAGCTTAAGTTTTTTAGTTGAAATGTTGCTTGATAGAACCTCCATGACCAAGTGGTCAACAATACAATCCACACTTCATAGCCACCCCATTCTTCTAATTAATAATAATAATTAAGTTTCAGTTTAATGCGTGGTGGGCCTGTGTTTAATCACACTTCAAACCTAAAAGGTGTTTGCGAGAGTGTATGTTAGAGATTATTTAAAAAAAAAAAAAAAAACTATTCACAGACCTTCACTTCATAGCAAAAAGTTTGAGCTGAAATAGTATTTAACACAAGCTATGAGCTGCAGTATTTTTGAAAGATTCAAAGCATTTCCCAGAAGTTTAGATTGGTATGACCAGACATAAAAAGAAGCTTTGAAGCATCACGAAGTAAAATGTAGCTTTCTCTGACAAGGAACTTCTTTCATTATTTTTCCTTTTCTCTATTATTTTCATTTATATTGAAAAGAAAAGCATAAAATTTCCAGCAGATGAATCTCGTAAAAGTTCTGTAAATCATCCCAGATAACTAGCATAAAGACTTGATGATATTCAATCAACGTGATTCCAAAACCAATTGCTCCCTATTTTTCTGCCCTCGAGTTGTTTGCGTTAAACTCTCAGCGACAGAATCTAATCAACGATTACTTCTGCTTATATACAAGAAATATCACTAAATACATATGATAGGCCAACAAGAATAACCAACTAAGAAAAGGAAGATAGGAATAAAGAAAATCAGAAGCGGAATTAAATGCTAATGGGTATTCCAATTCTTCCATAAAAGAAGTGTATTCTGCAATTCAACAGCTAACATGAAAATTCATGCCCATTTCCTTAAACCCAGATTTTGCATTCAACCCAAAAATAGAAAAAAAAATTTAAGAAGACAAAAAGAAAAGAGCTGAGAATTTAATTAAATGATAATGGATATTTCTTGAAAGAAGGGTGCTCATAATCTAAGTTAGAAGTGTTATCTGCAATATAACAGTTGACGGGAAAATTCATGCCCAATACCTAAAACCCAGATTTGAATTCAACCCAAAAAGGCAAAGAAAGACAGGAATCATTGACATACCAGCAGGAGAATCCTCCTCTGTAACTCCAGTCTCAGTCCCTTCTGACTGAGCAGGAGTTCTGATTGAACAAGGAGCAGAATGGTAAAATTTGAGGAGGATGCTATGCTTTGGGACGAGAAACGAAGGTTTAGGCTGCTTAGGGTGAAGAGAAGCAGTGGTACTGAGATTGATAGCCATGGAGTTTTGCTTCATGTGAGGTTTGAAGTTGAAGTTGAAATTCCCATTGGTATTTGGTTTTGAGGTTGAGGCTTTGGTTTGGTTTTCCACATTCAAATTACTCTTTGCATTATACTGGTCTCAATTTAATTGGGCAAAAGGCAGGTTCTCACCGCCACAAATATTATGGGTTTATTATAATAATATCCAGACTTCCAGGTGGATTAAGCCAACCCCAACATGTGTCCAAGTCTAATTGGACAAGGTAATAAGATGTACCTTGAATCTTCCAAGGATAATTGTGATCAAACTTTAGTTATAAATTAATTAATTAATAATTTAACCTTTCAATTTATATATTTATTAATTTTTTTATGTATAAATTAATTTATAAGAATATGTAATAAATTAATAATTTTAAATATTAATTATTTACTTTAAAAAAGTTAAAAACTTAAACTAAATAAGTTTAAAAATCTATGAATTAGATTATTAATTTACTTTAGTTAAAAGTATTTTGAGATCTAAACAAAAAAAGTTTAGTTTTAAATAAAGTTAAAAATATTTATGATCATAATAACAAAAGGAAATTTGTCTCATTAAATTTTTTTTTATTTTTTATCTTGTCACAAGTATTTTTACATATTTTAAAAATAAAACTAATTTTATTTAAAATACTGATGTAATTTCGTATGATTTATTATGTTATTATTATAATTATTTTATGATTTTTTTTTAAATTTTAAAAATAATTATGAAAGTCTATTTTAATTTACAAAAATTTTAATAAAATAAAAATAAGATAAAAATTATAAAATAATCTGCACTTAATTTTTTTAAAAATGTAAAGAACAAAAAAAGAAAAAATCTAAAATCTTTACTTGATAGAGAGGCCCAGCTATACCCAAGCAAGCCTTGGATTTCTTGAGACCAATTCTATATAACTTAATTGAATTAAATCAAACTAATGTAACCAAAATAAATTAGAAATGACATTTTAATCTGGTTAATTGAAAGAAATGTTATTAAATTGATTTATTCATTTTGATTGTTGAACATTTCTTCTAAAATTTCAAAAACAACATTTTTTTATTAATAATTTAAATAGTTTATATTATATATAATAATTTATTAATTGCTCCTTCAATTAATTAATTATATAATTGTCAATCCTTTCTCTACTCTTTTTATTGAAATAATTTTGTTATAATTTAATATTTGAAATTTTTATTTTCATAATTGAGATTTAAGGTGAAAATTGTGTAATTTTGAATAAATATTTTTTTTAATGGAATGTTGAATTCAGCCCAAACTAATTAATGCTAAATCAGATTGGTTGGTTTTGATCACTTTGATTGTTAATAGGTTTTTTATTTATCTTAATAAATTGACTTAATCGATTCAATAGGATAAAATGTTGAGATTAAACCAAACCAAACCTATGAACAACACTAAGCAAATTTCTCAATAACAAAATGATAACTTTGATTGGTTGGCTAGTGTTAACAAAAGTATTCATCGTTACAGATTGTGCACAGATCACGTTTTTATTCTTTTATTCATTTTAAAATTTTTGTAAAAAAAAAAAATTGAAAAAATATTTCAATTTTTTTTAATTTTAAATTTTTTTAATATAATATTAAAAATATAAATATATAAAACTAAATAACATAGTATTAAATAATATTGATATAATTAATGTTCATAAAATTTAATAATATTTAACATATATAAAACTTAATACAATTTATATATTATACTTAAAGTCTCAAATTATACAATATAAGGTCAACAAAAATTATTAGAAAGATGTTAATTTTTTTAATTTAAATTTTATTTTTAATATAATATTTTATTTATTTACTTAATTTAAATATGTTTTTTAAATAATTGTAATAAGAAAATAAATTCAAAAATATTATATAAATAATATGTTCCAAAAAAAATAAGATCAGATTTTCTTTCGCTTTTTGATTCATTCCCCATATTTATTATTAAAATATATTTTTTAATCCATTCCCCATATTTACTATTAAAATATATTTTTTATTCATTCCCGATCTTTTAAAAATATTATATTAAAAAAAGATCATATTGTTTTTTATTCATTCCCAAAACTTACTATTAAAATATTATTTTAAAATTTTCAAAGTCATTAAATAATACGACTACATTTATTAATTGACGTAAAGAAGTCTCCAGAGCGCAAAGGTATAGATCTAAATGTAAAAGATACCAAATTTTAAAATTCTAACAATTTTTCTTACAAAGAAGAGAAAACTTTGAAAAAGAAAAAAAATTCTCATTAAGAAGAGAAAACTTGGATTAGGATCCTCTGCGGCACCGCAAAAGAAATTTTTTTAAAAAAAAAAAAATTGAAAGTTTCCTTTTGGCGGTGCACAGCACCGTGCTGTGCACCGCAGCCCTTGGTTTCTATTGTGGATGTGATTCACTCATCAGGCCAAGTCCAATGACGAGTCAGATTTGTAGTTGGCTAAATATAGAAAGAGTTCAAAATATACTCCATCAACTAATGCCATACTTTATTTACTTGTGAAAATAAAGAATCATACTTTTTTTGAATTACCAAACTTTTAATGCAATTAATTTGGAAATATTCCTTTGCAACGGTTGACATATAAAGACATGGATTCTATTATTCTATATTCCCCTTACGTCTACTTTTACTTATTTTTGTTATTTAAGTAATAATGATGATTTGATAAATAAAAAATTAAGTAAAATTATAAGAATTAAATACCTCTAATTTTCTATTACTCATTACGATAATATAGTATATGAGCCTAGTTCAATTATGTTGAACTAACCATTTTTAATAAACTAATCTCACTTATCAAGACATCTAAATAAATTGAGCTTCATTCCAAATCATATCTAATTTTATGGACAAGTCGAGTCGAGTTATTAATTTAATTTGACAAAAGTTTTATTAAAAAATAATATTTAAATTTAATTAAAATTTTAAATTATTTAAAAATATGGATTATGTCGGATGATATTTTAAAAACTTTAAAAAAATACTCAATCTATCTATTTGAATTTAAATTAATTCATATAAACTCGATTAATTCAATCGACCATTGAAGTGAGTTTTAAAATTAAGTTTGGATGGACGACCATATTATATACACCCCTATCCAATATAGCATAGCATAGTATAACATAAAATCTTTAGTGAATCATACATATATTCCACCCAAGCAATTGTAGTAACAGAATTACATCACTTACTTCGTATAAAACTATATTCGTAAAATATAGAACTAATTATTAACTGTTATTTAAACATTATTATCAAAATATCTTTGATTTTTTTTTTATACATAGCAATTTTGTAAATGATAATATTGAATTATCATTTACAAGAATTTCCTAATCGAGTTCCTCACTATCAAGAACTTCGCCGAACCTTTCATACCAATAAACCTTCTATTCAAATTTAAAACTTCCTCCCATAATTACTTTGCTGCAAGTGGGTGCCGAAATTATTGTTCTACATTCTTTTCTTCGATTATAATTATTCTATTTTCTTTCTTTTTATGGAATAATTATTCTACATCATTATCAAAACCAGAAAGCTCCCAAAAGCATATAGGACCATTATTTTCTTTTGAATTCCAAAATACAAAGCATATTTTTAATTTAATTTTTCTGTTAGATTTTACAATTTTAATTTTATTTTATTTTCATATTTAAAAAATTTATAATGGCATTATATTTAATTCATAAAGGCCGTATTAAAACGTTAAAAGCTTCTAAAGTGGTATTAATGTCTTTTTCATTCGTGGTATTTATTTTTAATTAATTAAATTTACTTTCGCGTTAAATGCTTTTAATAGAATTAATGACTTACTATTTATATTAACCACTTCCCGAAAGTGATTAATATGAAACTAAATTTAGTTAATTAAATTGAAATGGGTAGTGTCAGTTTCTAAGAATTCAAAATCTATACAATACTTTTTTCATATTTAAATCTAAATATAATTATTATTTTTATTTAAATATAAAATTAATCTTATTTAAATTATTGTGGGGGTGTTTTCCATAGGTTGAAAGTTATAACTATTCTTTCTTATATTATTTTTTTTTATACATTAAAAAAAATTAAAGATTAGCTCAAAGAAAAGAATAAAGAATAAAGAAACAAAATGGAAAGGTTAGTTTGGTCATTTTGTTCGGAAAAAACGGACGAGTTGAATGAAGGAAGCAAATATAGCCGTTGGAGCCATGGGCATTGAATACTTTTCCGAGTCCCTTTTTTTAATTCTCTACGTAAAAGGCCTCGTGGAATCAGATGCCAAGGAACAAGTTTCTACAAAGGAAAGCCAGAAACTTTCCATAAAGGCTCCCTCTCCCTCTCTCTCTCTCTCTCCAGCATGCAAAGAAACTTAGTAGGAAAAGAAAAGGAAGTGGGATCTTTGCTGCATTAATGGCAAAAAGCGGTGTGGCGGAGATTACGAACCAGGTGGTGAAAAACGAAGAAGAAGCTCACCCCTACGCGTTTCACGTCTCTGGTCCTCGCAACTTGACTACCCTTAATTGGAGAGACCTTATCAATTCTAGTTGGTCAGTACTACCCACTTCAATTCTCACTTCAGTTTAACTTAATTTGATGTAAATTGAGTATCTTGCTCTTTGATTCGATTAGTTCTTGAACACTCTGTTAATGCTTGACCTGAAGTTTTCTACTAAGACAGATCAGTGTTAGGGGCATGCCATTTTTTTTTCTTTTTGATGCATTCAGATCGGATTTTGAAGATTTTAGCAGAATGGGCGTTAACAGTTGAATGTAAAGTTGAAAGCTTTTCAAATGGGTATTTAGTTTACTGTTTCTGATTGAAGTAACTACCAATAAAATTCATTCTAGGTTGTGTTTATCAATTTTAAAGATATCTCGCTCTAATCTAATTGAATTTGGTATAAACTGAGTATTCTTGACCTCTCTGTGTTAATGCTTGACCTGAAATATTCTACTGAGACAGAGCAGTGTCAGGGGCATGCCTTTTTTTTTTCCTTTTCGATGCATTCTGATCGGTTATGAAGATTGTAGCAGAATGGGCGTTAACATTTGAATGTAAAGTTGAAAACTTTTCAAATGGGCATCTAGTTTACTGTTTCTGATTGAAGTAACTACCAATAAAATTCATCAACTAGGTTGTGCTTATCAATTTTAAAGATGTTTCGCTCTAATCTAATTGAATTTGATATAAATTGAGTCACTTGCTAATGGATTTGATTAGTTATTGACCTCTCTGTGTTAATGCTTGACCTGAAGTTTTCTACTGAGACAGAACAGTGTTAGCGGCATACCTTGTTTTTTCTTTTTGCTGTATTGTGATCGGATTTTAAAGATTTTAGTCAGAGTGGGTTTGAACATATGAATGTAAAGTTGAAAGCTTTTCAAATGGGTTTCTAGTTTTTCCTTCTTCTTCTTTTTTGTAATAATTAACGTTTCTGATTGAAGTAACTATAAAGAGAAATGGTGAAGATGTAAAAATTCATAACCTGGGTTGGATTTCAGAGATCTAATTGTTTTGAGTTTATTAGTTGCTCGTGGTTATCTGTTCGCCACGAAATACCTGCTGTATTATTAAGTTTGTTTCTGAAACTAGTATTAGACCCTATTTTGTGGGTTGCGTGTCAGTATCTTGTCATATCCTACGTCCATGTCAGTATGAAGTATAAATAAATGTGTTCAACTGGCTTTCCAAAACTGCAGAGATCAACAGTATATATCCTCTTGTAGTTGCCTTATATATAATTATTTAGTTGCCTTACGGATCTCGTGCTATTAATGAGGACTACTTTTTTTTGCTTCTTGTTCAATTTTTGATTTATGAATGCGATGCCGTGATTGGTTAATTTTTTATACGTATTTCTAGTTTTGAATGAATAATTTTGGTAACTCTTGAGTTGACATATCCATCTGTTGAATCATTGTTCTGATCTGATACTTAATTTCTTAGTTGCTTTGTTATTTAAGCATCTTGAATAGAATTTTGAGGACCCTAATTTACTGCATTTTCTTAGCTATTACAATAATATCTGAGTACTGCTTCGCTTCTCAAAAAATATGCATATTTTCAATTCAGTATTTTAAAGTTTTATTTTTTTCAATTTATTCTTGTAAACATTATCTTATCTTTAAAAAATGTCTTCATATTCGTTCTATTAGCAAATATTTAATTAATTAATTTATCTAATTTAATCAAAATTTTACATAATTTAAGTGAAAACATGGTTAAAATAAATTTTTTATTTGGTCAGCAAAACAAGTATATTAAATTTCTGTTAATAGAGTTAGTATAAGAATTTTTTGAAGAGGGAATAGTCTTTAAATGACTAAATTAAAAAAATAAATCTTTTAAGAACTAAATTGAAAAAATATGTATTGTTCGAGAACTAAAATAGTAATTCTCTCGTAGCATTATTAATATGATTTACTTTCGGGTTTTGGGTAAGTCTGGATAGTTGAGTTGGATTTATGCAATAGCTTAATTGGTCTCACTTGGGTAAAGATAGCCAATCTTTGTATTATGGATTTTCTTAATCACATACTTACAGTATCTTTGTTATATAAACAGGAAGGATGCAAATTATAAAAGAACTGTCATTGCCTGCTTTATACAGGCAGTTTACTTGCTTGAACTAGACAGACAAGAGAACCGAACACAAGGAAATGCTCTAGCTCCAAATTGGTGGATCCCCTTCAAGTACAAGCTCACAAAAACATTGAAAGATGAAAGAGATGGATCGATTTTCGGTGCAATACTAGAATGGGATCGGTCTGCAGCAATGGCTGACTTAGTACTAATTAGACCCAGTGGTGCCCCCAGAGCTGTTCTAGTACTCAGAGGAACATTGCTCAAAAGCCCAACAATCCGAAGAGACATCGAAGATGATCTTCGCTTCCTCACTTGGGAAAGCTTGAAGGGATCTGTAAGGTTTAAATTAGCTTTGGAGGTGCTAAAATCTGTTTCTGATATGTATGGAAGTCGCAATGTGTGCATTGCAGGGCATTCCTTAGGGGCTGGCTTTGCTCTTCAAGTGGGAAAGGCATTGGCAAAAGAAGGGATATATGTGGAGACGCATTTGTTCAATCCACCTTCTGTTTCACTGGCCATGAGCCTAAGAAACATAGGAGAAAAGGCTGAAGTTGTATGGAGGAGATTAAAATCTATGCTTCCTTCGAGTAGTGATCCGGAAGCTCAAGTCATAAATGCAGAAGACAAGAACTTGAATTCGGGTTCGGGATCGAAGAGTTGGATGACAAGGTTATCCAGCTTGAAGAATTCTGGATGTGGGGTGGGAAAGTGGGTTCCTCATTTGTATGTCAACAATAGTGACTATATCTGCTGTTCTTATACCAATCCCGATGGCCAGGGAGAGAAGAACACTACAGACAAGGAGAATGTAGGGCCTTCAAATGGGCAAACAGCTGCCAAACTGTTTGTGGTCACCAAGGAAAAGCAGAAGTTTCTTGAGGCTCATGGATTGGAACAATGGTGGTCAAGTGATGCAGAACTTCAGCTAGCTATTCATAATAGCAAGCTCATAACCAGGCAGCTTAGATCTCTATATACAGTGGCTTCTTCACAAATAACACAGGGGAAGCCTCAGTGAATGTGTGGGTTTCTGCTTGTTTCTGAAATGACTCGTTTTTGCTTGTATGCATATAGTGTTCTTGATTAAGTTTTCATTTGGCTTTTTTCTTTTTTTTCCTTTGTATTTATCCAATTGTTTATGTCATTTTACCTGAAGATAAATGAAGTCATTCTTCTTTGATTTACTCTCACCTTGGAGCAAATCTCACTCATCTTCTTGGACTTGAGTTTAAGAATTGAGGTGACCATGATTTCTTCAATCCATTAGAAAGAGTCTCTATTTCAGAGAATCTACACTTCAATGCATGTTTGTCTGCAACAAGCAATTGAAAATTAATACAACCAGTCCGTTTAAGCAACAAACATTTAAGTGAAAACCCATCAGGGGCTATGCTAGTGACAATGCTTACGAAAAATGAATTATATTAAATCTGTCTATAAAAATTAGAGAAATTAAATTAATAAAGAATTCAAATTAATGATAAGAAGAAATACAAATATATGATATAAAATTTATTTAAAAATATATTTAACATATTTATATGTCTTTTTATGACGCTCTTATTTTTTTTATATTTTTATTCAGTTGGTGATGTCATTTTAGTTAAGGTAAATGAACTCTTTTTTTTTGCTTTACTCTTTCTATACTTCAATTTCAAAATTGGAAATCTTTTCAAAAATGTTAAAGGCGCGAGGGGATGGGTGACGGTGATTTCTTCACGCCACGAGGAAGAGCTACATAACAACTAATAAAAATAGTAATAATTTGATTCTTAATATTTATAAATACAATTAATTTTTATTTACAAATTTTGTTAAGTACATAAATTAATTTTTAAAAATATTAAATTTATTATCTATTAATTTTTTTATAAAATAAAAAATTAATATACAACAAGTTGATAATTTTAATAACTAATAATATTAAAATTAAATAAATCTATAAATTTAAAAATTAAAGTGTTAGTATACTCAAAATTCAATTATACTTCTTATATAAAGTTCCGTGATTCTTGGGCTTTCCAAAAAAAAAAAAAAAACCTGCAGCTCATGAGATGCAATTATTACAAAGGAAACAACTAGTTTAAAAATCAAAGTGGAATTTAACTTACACTGGTCTGAGAACACGCCCCCCCTCCCCTCTAATCACATAAATATAAATAATATATTAGATTCAAGGGATAACTCTAGAATTAAGTATATTTTAAAATTTATTAATATGATTTATAAATAAAATAATTAAATAATTTAAGAGTATTATATATAGTAATTTCATTAAGTGAGCTTCATAATTTTTTTAATTATCTATTAAAGCTTCATAATTTATCTTATAATTTTTTTTTCAATTCATACAATTAACCCATAAAGTGTGAAAACTCTTCAAATTCAATTTATAGCACAATATATTTATTATGAAAATCCCAAGGTTTGTCAGTATTATATGAAAGCTAGGTTTATAAAAGTCAATTTTGAAGCCGCATGCATTTGGACATGAAATTATATTATTAATTGCTGTGTGCTTGTTGCACTCAAGGAAGCAGAGTAGAAAAGGAAGAAAAATAAAATTAATCAGGTAGAAGGACTTTGTAGGCACGCCATCAAGGATTCAAGTGTTTTTCTTCTTTCTGCCTCTTCTTGGTTTAGTCATGACCCTAAATTAATGTTTAAAAAGATAGAGGAAATATTAAACTATAGAGTGTGCCGTCGTACACTTAAGCAGTATGCATAATTAATTTTATAAATTTTAAAGATAAAAAGATATAAATAAATTAGTGTTATGATTAAAAAATATAAATATAACATAGCTTTCAAATTTTATTTTATCGAATATTACATTTTAATATTAAAAAATATAGTTATTACAACGTATAAAAAAAATAAAATAAAATATATTATTAAAGAAATAACATATTTTTTAATCTTTTTAAAGATTATTTTTTTAAAAAAAATTTTAATACTTATTGTGAGGACGGGTGTTGTAGAATTGATTTTTTTTCACTTAAATATGAATTTAAATATATTTATTTAAATTTAATACTGTAGATTTAGATAAAAAAATATAAAATATTTAAATTTTTAACTTCTTTTAAAAAAAGAAGAAAAATCTTTCTTAATAGAAAGAGAAATTTTTTCTAATGATAGGAATTTAAAAAAAAAAAATAATACAAAAGAACCATGAAAAGGGCTATTTTAGCAAGTTTTGGTCAAGCCTTCCAAGTATTGGGCCAATCTAACACTTCTTGGATCAGCCTAGATTTTCTGTCCCCATATTGTTAAATAATTTAAACCTATTTTTTTTTTTTATTTTAGTTTCCAAAAATATAATTTTGTTCTAATTTTACCTTATAAAAAAAACTAAAAATAGTACTATATACAATCTTCCCATGGATGACTAAATTTTACATGAGATTAAGAACAGAATCATACTCATGAGTATTAAAGTAATATAAAATAATTTTAAAATATTAAATTGATAATGGCATCATAAAAAAAATCCAAAAATTATTTTTGATTTTAATTAATGAAGTGATATTGAAAAATATGTTAATTTGCAAACATGATTATGTTATACTAATTATGAGAGGCTAGAAAGTTCATGAAGTTAAAGCACCCTTAATCAAAATGTTCAAATAATAAATCTGATATCAAGTAATATTTTGAGAAAATAGGATTAAGATCGATGGAAAGTGGGGGTTTGATATACAGTAAAATTTGTTGTTATTGAAAATTATACTTCTAAAGAAATATGATTGATGTGAATGATAAATTTTAAAAGTATATAAAATATGTTTGATTTAACTTTAAAATTATTAAAAAAAAAATTAAATAACATTTTTTGAAAATATTCTATTTTTATGTTTAGTTATACTTAATTTTTTAGAAGTTTTTATACATTATTTAAAAATACTCTTTATTCTTATAAAAGAGAAAGTGAAAATAAAAAGAGGTGATGAGAGATAAAATGAGAGAATGGAGAAAAAAAGAGATGAGAGAGAGTGAGAGTGAAGAGAGAGATAGTAAAAATTTGTTTTATTATTATTATAATTATACCATTGATGAAAAGTATATTTATTTTTTAATATTATATAAAAAAATTTAAACCTGTAAAAAATTAATATTTTCACCCTTTTTCATGGAAATAATTTTACGGGAAAGTTGTTAAAATATCATTTTTGAAAATTTTAATTTCTTAGAAATAAATTTTTCAAAACTTGTACAAAACATAGTAATTTTACTTTATCAGATTGAGATTTTTACAAAAATAAAAAAAAATCCGTATATTAAACACTCCCTTAAATAAAATTAATCTAAACCCTGCTTGAGGTTTGTTTAGTCTTCTCTAATTTTTAAAATTATTCTTTTTTTATTATTATTTTTGTTAGACAAATACCATAATAATTATTTCCAAAACATACTCCTTCAGTATATCCTTTCCTTTTATTATAATATGAATTTGATTCTTTTAAAGAATGTTTTTTCAAAATTTGAAATGTGTAAGTTAAAATTATCAACTTATTGTATATTAATTATTTTGTTAATTTTTAAAAATATCAAACTTATCTCATACATAATATATAGTCCTTATATAGACCACATTGTTAATTCACTCTATACAAAATATGAACAGGAAAAGTAACTTAATGAGCAAACAAAAGCAAATATTGTACAGAAGCAATTTGGTTAATTAATCAATCCTGAAAACTCATAGTCATAAATGCTGATCTCTGGCTCAATCTGGGGAGCATTGCAGTTGTAGAAGAAAGAACTTGGTTCAATCTCAAAAAGCAGTGAGTCAAGAGCATGATCATCTAGATTTTCAAAACCTGTGTCTTCTTCCAAACCCATGATCATTTGGTTGCAAACTTGAACATCAAAGTCTTCTTCATGCATTAATGGAGGATAACAAAACCCAGATGAATTGATTGTGGTTGTAGTTACTTCATTTGGGTTTGGCGGAGGTTCAAATTCGAGAATTTCAGCCCCGAAAACAACTTCATTACCATTTTGAGATTGGACCCCAGTAATTTCAAGGTCCTCCCTTTGGACCACTTTGGGTAATTCCAAAGGAGGAAGAGGAGGAGGAGGTGAAGAAGTTGAAATTGAACTTGAACTTCCATTGCCAGTTAGCTCTTGAACCAAGTTCTTGAAGCTGGAGCTGTCAGTGATGTATACCTTGGGCCTCAAAACCTTGATCAAGCTCTTGAACTGTTGTTGATGTTGCTGTTTATAATCATCGTCGTTCTTAGATATTTTCACCGATGCTTGCCTTATATTTTTCTTTACCATGAGGACGAGGTTGATTACAATGTTACTTTGTGATCAACTCCCACCTTTCGGAGCATACAAGGAGCCAATGTTTATATAAATATTCATCTGTAAAGAAGATAGGCATGAAGGTGGAGGCATAACAGAACAAATACCAAGACCTAATAAGATTAATTAGATGCTGAAAATGATGTCCATTCGTTTATTTTAATTTTGTTTCTAAAATCTTGTTTTATTAGGAATCATACCCTCTTGCCTACTCTGCAATATTTTCTTAAGATGTTGAGTTTTACATAGTAAAAGTAAAATGTATTTCAAAATTTTACATCAACAATTTATTGATATTTTTTTTACTTAAAAATTTAGAGTAAGAATAGATTATTCTATTTCAAATTTAAAGCATCTCACAAATTTCGAAAAGAAACTACAATGATAATTACAAATTGATTGATTGCTCGCAGCAAGAATTAAATTAAATCTTATAAATAAAATATTTTGATTTTTATTAATTGAATTAATCTTCGTTAGTTAATTACACACTGATTAAATTATGAAAAATTTAAAATATATTTAACTAATAAAAATATTTTTTTAAAAAAAATTGAGCTCTCTGTATAATTTTCCTTTAAAAAAAAACTTGTTTTATTAAGAATCTATATCCACCTGTCTATTTCTGAAATAATTTTGACTATGTTTAGTAAAATTAATTTATAAATTAACTTAAAATTTATAAATTAATTGAAAGCTTATAAACTATACGCTACTTCAAGTAGCTATAGTTTATAAACTTTCAGTTAGTTTAAATTATTCAAATAAACTTATTTACCAAACACCTTTAATTTGATCAAACAAACTTATAAATTAGTCAAATACGTTATAAGTTAGTTTATTTGTCTTGTCAAACATACTATTTATCTAGATATATAAAAAACTTTGATCTTTTAAAAGATTGAGTTTTTCATTAAATGTATCTCAAAATTTGTACTTTAATATAATTATTCTTTTGTTGAATTATAAGAATTCCAAGATATATTTAATGATAAAAAAATTAAATTTCTTCAAAAAAATTGAGCGTTTTATAAATTTATCCTATTTTAAGAAAAAGAAAAAGAGCTTGTTTTATTAGGAATCCATTTCCACCTGCCTACCTCTGCAATATTTATACGGGTTATCTATAAATATTTGATCTATTGATGCATCTTAAAATTGCCTCACATCAATAATTTATTAGATAAAGAATATAAATGAAAAAATTAATATAAGAATCTCAAAATACATTTCGTAGAGAGAAAAGCCAACATTTGAAGAGATTAAACTATATACAATTATCCTATTTTTACTCTCTTTTTATTTATTTCATAGTGGTGAATATAAGATTAATTTGACTAAACTCACTTAAATTCAATAAAAAAATCTTTTTAAATAGATTAATAAATTCACACGAATAATTTTTTAAATAATTTTAAATTAATTTGAACATTTAAACACAATCTAACATAATTTAAATTTTTTAAATAACTCAAAATTTCGATCAAATTTAAATATTAATTTTTTAACTCAAATAATCAGGTAGACCATCTGACGGAGATTAATTCCTACAGTATTTCATGTACAGAAATATGACGCTGTCAAAGGAAAAATGCTGAGTTTTGTATTTAAATGGAGAAGTAGATGGTGGTCAATTCAAGAAGATGGTTTTCATGAATAAAAATAACTTGCAATAATAGGGGATCGTTGAAAGGGCTTCAAGGGCACGCAGCTTATTACTATTCAGGTAATATAAAAATAATGTAGTATTATTAACCACTTAGCATCCGTCCAACGACAGAATTAATTAGACAAAATTAAGAAATTGGTTAAAACTTAAAGATTAAGATTATTGATACAAATTAAGATCCAAGTTCTTGCTATATCTATAACTTTCTGCTTTCTCATGTCCTTTAATGGTTTCAAAGCATTTAATTAAGAGCATATTTTGAATGAGTGGTGATAGAGGAGAAGGGAAGGTTTTCTGATAATTCCAATTTTGGGCCGTTAGTTATTGGTTTAACTAAATAATTAAAATTATTATTCTTTTTTTAGGAATTCACCTATAAATATTATGTTATTTTCTCAAATATTATTTTATATCTAATTCTCTTTTCTTTTTTTATTCACCTTATATGACTAATTTAATTGTCAAAATTTGTAATAAAACTCTATCATGTTGCAGTATTATTTATTTATTTATTTTGTAAGTGTGAAAATTTCTGCACTAAAAATAAAAACCTTTTTATAATTATTTTTATTTTTACTTACAGGTATTTTTCACTGAAAGCAATTTTATTCGTACTGTAGAAATCTCACGAAAGCTTATCATTTTATATTTCTAATTAAATTCATTCAACTCAAAAAATTTTGAAGAATAAATTAATTATTTACAATATTATATAATTGATTATCTTCAAATTTTTAATAAAAATTAAATTGTTATAACTAATAATTTCAATAAAAATTTATAAAAATATATATTAAAATTTATTTCCTACTCCCTTCTCCTTATTAGTTTCAAATATTAAGTAAAGCTAATGTGAACATTCAATTCTGGAATCTATTTTCTTCTTTCTTATAATAGGCTTTTATTTGGGATAACTTGTAAGACTTATTTTTATTATTAAATATGCTAGAAATTGTAAACTGAGTGCACCTTCTTCTACTGTGTCTTCCTTCTATAAAACACAGTGAAAATGAGTGCTTGTAATTTTGCATACATCAGCTTTGAGAGTGAAATAAAATATATCGCTCCCTGTATGAAACCTCGCGCACACCATGTCACTATCATGTTCACATCAAAATCTATGATTTTGGCATTGGTTGTCCATTGTGCAATTGAAAGAAACCCCCGGTATATATATATATATATATATATATATATATATATTATGGTGTTGCGATTAATTGTTGAAAGAGCTTTGAAGACTCGAATTTAATGTTCCATAATTAAGTACACTATTGGACACTGCAGAATTATAAATCTGCTTAATGCACGCTCTAATTTAAAAATTCTTAGGTCCTATTTAATGGTGGGATAGGAAAGAATAAAAATAAAAATTAAGAATAAAATAAAATATTGTTATTAAAATTATATTTAGTATAATATGAAAAAAAAGATTGAATAAAAAAAGACAAAAATATTATTGAAAAATAAGATTATTAAAATAATATATTTTTAATTTAAAAAATTATTTCAAATAAAAAATAAAATAAATTATTAGTAATATAAAAATTTAAATTAAATTTTGTTAAATAATATTAAAAATTTTAATTTAAATATATATATTTTAAATTATAAAAAAATTTATAAATAAATAAAATAGTAAGAGACATTTTAATTTTTTTTTATTTTTCTTTTCATTGTTCTGATCAATTTATATTTATTTTTTAAAATAATATCAATTTCTTTACATAAAATAATCAATATTCTATGAAATTCACATTTTTTATCAATTTCGTCAACCAAACATAAAAATGAAATGAAAATTCTCGTTGCTTCACCTTAAATTCACCAACTAAATTGGACCTTATATGTTAGATGAAATGTCTCGTATATAGATGAGTTCTTTAGAGACAAAATTAGAATTTTGATTATTTTAATGGTAAACAAATGTCACGTATTAATTGGCTATTGATTCTACGAATTATAATACAAACAATATATACTAGAATAATGTCTTAAATTTTCTTTCAGTCTTCGAATAACTTTCTCAAATTAACTTGAGTGTCGGAAAACTTGCTAGAGACATTACTCTTGCATGGTGCTGATCACTGTTTTCTTCCTTTACAAGAGTTCAGTGTCTCGGCCTTGCGCCATCGATCGGTTTACCCATTTAATATTCACCTAATCTATATAAAGAAAATTTTAAACATAGATAAAAAATTTCCCTATCTAACTTATTTTTAATATTTTAATGTCTTAAACTTTTGACGGTATCTAATTTTGATCATATCTACGTACTCATTTGTGACTTTAACTTTTTAAAACTTCAATTAATTATATTTAACTTCCCATTGGCCATTTTAAAATTACTTTATCATTGAATTGGTCATTTGTTACTAAATTGATTATTTATTTATTATGAGCATTAATTATTTCAATAAACTTATTAATATTGTAGGATGTCGTCAAAACAGTTATTGTTTATATAAGATATATTTTGAAAATAATATATTTAATAAATCATTTGAATTTTTTACCATTTAGTCACATCTGGTCATCTAAACCCTAGTAACAAAACGAGCAGAATATTAAAATGCAAAGCCTCCTCGGCAAGCAAAGGGGAATCCAGCCAAAGTATTATTTCTAAAAGAAGATTATATTTTTAAAATTTTAAGTATAGACTTATATTTTAAAGATAAAAATAAAATATTTAGTAATAAAACATCAATGATTTAAATTTATATATTTCATATAATATAATAGAATAATATATTATAAATATTTGAGAATCAAATTTCAATTTTTTTTATTAAAATTATATATATTACATTTTATTCTTTGGAATATGCAATTTAAAATTCTGGATTATTCATAAAAAAAAAGGGGAAAAAGAGAATAAAGAGAAAAAGTAAAATTAAAAAAAAAAGGCAAAGCGTGTTGTTAAAGTAAAGTAAAATGCTTTATGAAGTATGCATATAATATATGACTCTTTGTTGGTTTTAGCATCAAATATGAAGCACCGCTTGGCCAAATAGATTTCGTCACCGTTGATTAGAGAAAGTCGCCACTTGGAGTACAAGGTAATTATCACTGCCCATCGGCTTGTAATTTCGTCATCATCTTCATTCTCTGCCATATTTAATCACAGTTTTTTATGATGCATTTGATTAGATAACAGTGGAAGTTGAAAAATATTTGTGAAATTTTTTGAGGAAATTTTATTTTTATTTGTGATAAAAAATGAATTTTTAATCTAATTTCTCATAAATTAATTTTTTTAATTTAATCTCTTATAAATTATTTTTTTGTTTTAATTTAGTTTCTTAAAAATAAAAGTGTTCGCAATATCACTTATTAATTAATTCACTGTGTTTATCAAAAAAATAAAATAAAATTTTTGTTTAAAATTTGATATTTTATTTATCTAACTTAATATGTGAATTAATACTAACTTAATGACTCAGTACTAACATAGTACTTATAGATAAAATTAACTTCAAATTTTTATTTATGAGTATCACATACACATTAATTTAATATTGAATAAGTATCAATTTATATGTTAAATTAAAAGAGTATGACAAAAAAATTATAATATTATCAATAAATTAATTTTAATATTAAATTTTAAACGACAACTTAAATAAGATATGAAATTGAAAGTATTTTTATACGTGAATGCTTAAATTTGAAATTAACTCATTTGTCATGAAAAAAAGTATATTATTTTAAAAAATTATTCTATGAAGGTAGAAAAATATATTAGTAAATAAAAATGGAGTCACATTATTGCATTCCAACTTCAGTGTAATAAAATAACTATTTTGACTTATTTTTTAAAATTAAATATATCAAATTTATATTAAAAATTTTAAAAAGATTAAATAGACATATTTTTAAATTTAAAAATTAAAATACAATTAAACCTTTTTTATAACATAAAACAATGATTTATTTTGCCTTAAATTATAATTTAAAATAATAGTGTTGGTGTATGTAAATGTGTGTATGTGGGACAAAATAACCGAAGAAAATGAACAGTTTTTCCATAATATCATATATGTACAGTAATTGCAAATAGCTAGTGTTTGAATTTAGCATATCTGATAAAGACATGTTTGTATACAACAGCTTTGCAACCACCTCGGGCGAGGGAAGAGCATAAAGCAAACACATAATGGAAGCTTCAAAGCCAGATAGGGTCCCTTCAGAGGCATCTGATAAAATCGAAACGATAGAGAAAAAGCCCGGGGGTAGTTTCGAGAGTAAGTCCCATCCCATGTAGCTATGGTCACATAGTTTTGGTCACTTTCGAATCTTTTAAAAAAAAATTAATAATTTATTTATAAATTTATATATTTATTTAATTTTAGTTAATACATTTTGTTGAATATACAAATCTATCGTTAAAAATATTAAATTTATTATATGTTAACTTTTTTTCAAGTGTTTAAAATTAATATATAATAAATTTAATATTTTTAATAATAATTATTTAACAATAATTTAAAAATTAAAATTAAGTGCTTATAAATTTAAAAATCAAATTATTAATTTAACCCCAAAAAATTATTTCTCTCTATCAATTTTATGTAGTCTCAAGTTGCATCTTTATTGACTTACCTACAGAGTCTATTTTTGCATTACTATATTTTTTTTTCTATTATATTCCCATGGATAGAAGAACTGTATTTATCATCATTTTTAGATAGATAAATACAAATTAATTAATTACAAAAATGATAAAAAAAATATTTTTTCAAAATCTCTCTTACTCGACTTTCTGAAATATGAAAAAAAAAATTCAAAAATAAGATAAAAATAATTAATCTAACTATAGTAATTAAATTATTTTTATAAATAAATTGAATTAACTGGACAGTTGAAATTTTGAATGAATGACTCAATAATTGAACCAAGTCAAATCTTCTTTTATTTTCTTTTTTTAAATTTAATTTTGATATTATTATTTCTTATAAATTTGATAATAAATTTTCCTATAACTTTGTATTTACCTATCAATTATCAAAATAAAACATATTATATATATGCATTGCCATTTTTAAAAAATATATATTACCATGTAGGGTTCGCGAGCACACAAAAACGAGAGGTGTACGTGGCTGCGTTCACAGGGGATTGGCGATTAGCAAAATTGGTGTTGAAGTACTGTCCCCAGCTAGCCACTCATCCTCTGACCTACAAGCGAGACACGGCTCTCCACGTGGCGACCAGCGTGACGAACCTAGGTTTCGTGACGGCGATGTTGAAAATCCTCAGCTCGCAAGACTTGGAGATCCGAAACCGCGACGGAAACACAGCGTTTTGCTTGGCTGCACTTTCTGGGAATGTCCGAATCGCTCACTTGATGTTCTTGAGAAATCAACAGCTCCCATACATTCACGGACAAGACAAAATGCTGCCAATCAATCTGGCGACAATGGCTGGCCACGGCGAAATGGTTCTGTACTTGTTTGGAGTCACTGATTTTAATAAACTCCAACCTGAGGACATTTCTAGCCTCTTTTACATGACCATTTCAAGCAGCATGTACGGTATGCCTTATATTCTTTGGCCCCCCTTAAAGAATAGGGTTATTTTAAAAAGTTTTATATTTTTGGTTTTAATAAATAATTGAATTTTTAATTTAATTCATCATAAATAAAAATATTTTTAATATTACTTTTAACTAAATTATTATTTAAAATTTGATATCAAATTTAATTTATCACTGAAATCATAATTTTTTATTATATTTATCTAATTTAGTATATGAATTATTATTTATTTAATATTAATTTAAAATTTTTTCATATAAATAATTATTTAATAGAGTTACTTTAATTAAAAAATTAAGATTTTTATCTATATAAATGTCACAAAAGTGTTAAATCAATATTGATTAAATGTAAATTCATATTTTAAATTAAATAAATATGATTAGAAATATTAATTTAATTAGTGACTAAAATTTGATATTAAATTTAGACAATGAAGATTAATTAACTAAGAAATGAAATTTTAAATACTTTTATTTGTGATAATTAAATTGAAAATTTATCTATCTATTAGAAATAAAAATATGAATTTTCTCTCAAAAGATAAAATGTCAATAAATAAGTATTGTTATATGAGACTACCTAAGTGATTAGGGATGAAAATTTGAGCAAAGGATCACCTTTAAAAATGATGCTCGATTTATTGAATAAATTTGGTAAGACAAATAAACTAATTTATAAGTTTGTTTGACCAAATTAGAGGTGTTTGATAAACAAACTTATTTAAATAATTTAAACTAACTGAAAAGTTTATAAGTTTTAAGTTAACTTATAAGCTAATTTTATCAAACATAGCCATTGTCTAAAAGAAAAAAATAGAATTAAGATTTAAAGTATGAATTAATTTAAATATTCATGATTTGATCCTAAATTTAATTCGGGCCAGATATTTGAGCAATGTTTTTTTCTCAAATATTTCAAAAATTTTGGTCAGATATTTCGTTGGATTTGTTGGGGAGATACCCAACTTTGGCCACTTCGCGAGACCGTGATGGACTTACACCTATGCATTTGCTGGCTAGAAAGCCTTACGATGAATTAGGTTAGTTCTTTATATTTTGGTTGCTTCTTCGCGTGTCTGAGTTATGCTATTTTGTTTTTAAATTAATGTTGCTATGTTAATTAAAAAAAAAGTATTTTTTTTAAAGGTGCACCATTTTAGTCTACAGTATATTTAGAATTGAAGAATAAATTTATTTAAGTGCAAGCAGCCTCGAGATTTAAACTCAAATAATCAAAATAAAAAAAATAATTTTTTTGTTTTTTACTATCGGGCTAGCCTCCTTAGATTTTAATCTTGAATGATCTAAGAAATTGAATACTGTATATAAGGATCATACTAAAATTTTAATTGTTTCAAGTTAATTTGAGGGAGTTCACCCTTAAAATTATTTAAAGAGAAGATTAAATAATATTAACAAAACACGAGAATATCTTTGATCATAATACCAAAATAAAAAAAAACTACGCAGTGATTAATTACAATCAAAATATAATTCAATTTAAAATATCTCCTCAAGCATATTGAATTAATTAAAGTTTAACAGAATGATTTCAAGAATATAGCTCAGACTTAGCTTTATTGTATATATATAAACCTCACAATTTTTTTTTTCAAAAAAAAAAACAAGAAGCAAAAACTAGAGTTTAAAATATAATGCATTGAATATTTCAGACTTGGTGTATTTGTATGTATCCAAACATCAATATTTAATTCGAAGGCGATTGTATTGAATTATTTGCATTTGTAGAATTTTTACACTTGCTACAAAAAAATTAAATTTTCAATAATAATTTTTTTCTGACCACTTTAAAGCTAAAAGTATACTTTTAGTAACAATTATTGAAGTCGTCATTAAAAAAAAATGCTGTATTTTCAACAATAATAATTGACATTTGTACGTAAATGAAAATACTGGATGTGGATAATTAAAATATTTTCATTTAATCTAATTATTTATTATTTATTTTCACTTTTGGAAGGTTTTAGTGATGACGTATAAATATCTCACCAAAGCCTATTTTTCATTTGATTTGTGACGATTTATTTGCACTTGCAGAATCTATACAAAGAACCATGAGAATGCTTGATTGGAGAGCAGAAGCGAAGAGATTGGCTGGCCATATACCCTCAGGTTACACGTTGAAATTAATGATATATATTTACACAAAGTTTTTATATGCTTAGCAAATTAATTAGATAATCAAATTAATTATTAAAATAATTGGATTTTGTTCATTTTGGGGATTTACCCGCACATTTAATTGATTTACTATTTTTTATTTCCAATATATATTAGGGCCAATTTTTTAAAAAGAAAAAAAATAATTTGAGTTTAATTTTTATATCAGGATCCGAGCACAACCTAAATAATTTAAATAATTCTGATGCTGGCCAATTAAAAAATTTATATACATTTTACATTAATTTGAAAAAAATTAAAAATTAAATGAAAGAGAAAATATCATTTTTTTCAAATTTTTTTATTATAAAATAATACAAATTTTTAAACACCAAAATATCTCAAAGATACTAAATTACATATTTCTTACAACAACAAAAATTCAACTAATATATATTTGACATTTTTTTAAAAAAATTGTGTTATTCAAGCTACCTATTTTGAAATAAAATTTTTAGCCTGACCAAAAAGTTTGTGTTTACTATGAATTTAATTTTTTGAAACCACACTTGGTCGGGTCGGGTTGGACTAACGGGCCCATGATTAAATAACTAAAAAGGTATTAATAGTTGCGTTGTTTTTTATTTGTAATATGCATTTTTCCCCGTAGTCTCCGAAGTATCAGGCCATCAATTAGTTCAAGCCCTATGGGAGAAGGTTCTGCTTTTGGAAGATGAGGACGTTAAGAATTTAATAACCAACCCATCAGGGATTCTATTTGATGCTGCAAAATCAGGGAACGTTATGTTCATGAACTTGGTTCTTCGGTTCAATCCTTACTTGATAATGGAAGTGGATGATCATAAGCGGAACCTATTACACATTGCAGTCTTAAATAGAAAAGAAGGTATATTTAGTGTACTACAAAGCCTTGGGGTGGTCAAGGATCTGATAATGAATGCTGTTGATAAAGAGGGTAATAATATCCTTCATTTTGCTGGAAAGCTAGCAGATTCTACAGATAAGTTTGTTACTTTACGGGCAAGCCTTCAAATGCAACGAGAGATATTGTGGTTCAAGGTACGTCAACTTAATTACATCAATATCATAAATCATATTTGAGTGGATTATTATAATAGTATCTTACATATTATGGTATTAATAATTTTATTATTCAATATAATAATTAAAAGTTATTAAAAAAAGTATGATGATCTTGATATTTTAGATAACGTGTGTCATTAAACTCTGTTTAGTACTTTAAAATTATGGATATTTTTTGTTTTGTTAACTTTTATAAAATATCAATTATATTATTTATATAATAACTTTCAATTTTAATACTAAACATATTAATTTTAAATAATATAATATCTTATACCATAGTATCTAAGATCATGATATATTAAATGCCTCTTCAAAAAGTTGCTAGAAAGCTAAGATTGTGTCTATATGAAGAATCTTAGAAATTTATGGAATTTGAAATGCAAGGAAATTTTTTTTGTAACTCATTCTTAGTTAGTTGAATTTTTTTTAAATAACTAATCAAAATAATAGAATTTCCAATTTTTTTTTTGCAATTTTTATAATATTGTTTTATAGTCGTATGATGCTAGGGTCTTTGCTCGAGTCCAAGCTAAGGTAGGGTATATCTAGAGTCTAGGGTCCAAATCTACATTTTATTCAATGATTAGGTTTAAACTTGGGTCAAGTTTGAGGTCGACTTTTTGGTATAGGTTGAGAGTTGGGTGTAGGTCCTGGTAAAAGGTCAAGTTTAGATTCAAGGCATGGGTTTACGTGAGGTTGGATGGCCGAGGTTGAGGTTCATCTTATGGTTGGTTTGTTCTTAGTTCGAGGTCTTGGTCTGACTTGAGTTTCGGGTTTGGGTCAAAGTCTTGGGTCTAGGCTCAATTTGGTGGTTAGAATCTAATTTGAAGCCGAAGTTTACATTCAGTTCAATGGTTAAAATTTAAGGTTTGTATTCAACATGAGTCGATTGATAGTAAATCTTGCCTTGTCTTTTTAAAGCCTAGCTAGTAAAATAGAATTGAAAGAGGAATTTGAAATTCTACCTAAAAGTGAAGTATTTAAAATTATCTAATTTTAACTGACAAATTCCACTAATGAATCACATGAAACTTCTTTGATTATTATTCAAATAAAATATTTTGCATTAGAAAATTTATACTTAGATATCAATATTTAATTATTTTAAATATATCGATATTTAATCATTTTAAATATATCGATACATCAGATATTTGAACTCACTCTGTATCAAAAAAAGTATTCGTAATTATCTTAAGAAAATTATAATTTTTTCTATGTAATTTTACTCTTATAAATCATATACTCTTTATGGTTTAACGAGTGTTATTGCAACTTTTTCTTGTTCGTTTTATTGTCACTTAATTAACATGTAATATTTTCGATTCTACTTTTGATAAAGATATAAAAATTGTTCTTTATTTTGAAATTCATATATTTTACCTTTAAAATTTGGATAAGAGAATATGCTTAAATATAATTTTTTATGTCTATTTTAGCAAATAATTTAATCTGGTCCTTTCATTTTAAAATTAACTAATTTAGTCCCTCAAATTTTTTACAATGTTACAATCGATCAGTACCTACATATAAAAAAAAAAGTTATGTTCATGTATAAATGACTTTAAATGATGTACTTGTTAAAGATTTTACATGGACCACCTAATTGCCATATATTTTGATTTATTGTCAACATGAAATGACATTATAGGTTGTATTATTTGTGAATTATTTAATGGCCATTTAATCAAAAACTGCTTATACATAAATAGATTTTTTACAGGACCTACCACTACAAGAAAAACGGGATTTAACGATGGTTTTTTAGTGGCTTTAACGACGGTTTTGAAAACCGTGGGTATTCCGTCGTTAAACCATATTTAACGACGGTTTTAGAACCGTCGTTAAATTTTTTTGTGTGACGCCGTTTTAGCTACGATTTTTTAGCGACGGTTTTAAACCGTCGCTAAACCTATCTTTTGCTTTAACATTTTTTAGAACGAAATCAAATAGTCAATCCTTTAACCATGGACAGAGATTAAGCTACACCTTCTGCCTTTCGCTTATAGATTGTTAGTTTATTTTAATATTTTTTAAGATTCTTATAATTGTATCTCCAATAATAATAATATCCATAAAAGAAAAATTCAACAATAAAAAATTAACTAAACTTTAGAATTACAACTGATATTTAAAAAGAGAGAAGATGAGGGAGAAGTATTCTTCATAAAGACTTATATCATTGTTGCTTCTTCGTGAAAAAAATAGAGACAAAATAAAAAGAGAAGCATTCTTTACAACAAATCTAATAGCCTAATCGAAAGGAGAAATCTTCTCTAAATGAAAAATAAAGGAGGGAAGATGAGAGTGAAAAATGGGGGGAAGATGTGTGAGATTTATAGAAAAATTAGAGTATTTAACGACGGTTTTTTAAAAATCGTCGTTAAAAACGCGCCAGAATTAACATTCAAATAACAATTTTTAGCGACGATTTTTAGAAAACCGTTGCTAAATAACGAAGGTTTTTAGAAAACCGTCGCTAAATAACGACGGTATTTAGAAAACCGTCGCTAAATAACGACGGTTTTCTAAAAACCGTCGCTAAAGAACGACAATTTTCTAAAAACCGTCGTTACAAACGCGCCAACATTAACATTCAAATTATAATTTTTAGCGACGATTTTTAGAAAACCGTCGTTATTTAACGACGATTTTGTAAAAACTATCGTTAAAAACGCGCCAGAATTAATATTTTTAGCGACGATTTTTAAAAACCGTCGCTAAAAACTGACAGATTTAAAATATAAGCAGAAATAACAATTTTTAGCGACGGTTTTCAGAAAATCGTCGCTAAATAACGACGGTTTTCTGAAAACCGTCGCTAAATAACGACGATTTTCTGAAAATCGTCGCTAAAAGTTGAAAATTTTAAAAAATAGCAAAAATTAATAATATTTAACGACAGTTGTTTGAAAAACCGTTGCTAAATAGAGACGATTTTTTAAAAACCGTTGTTAAATTTATTTAGCGACGGTTTTTTTAATAACCGTCGCTAAATAACCACGGTTTTCAAAATCGTCGTTATTTTATGTGTTAGAGACGGTTTTTTCTAACCGTCGTTAAAATTCTGTCGCTAAAACCTACTTTTGTTGTAGTGTACTTGTAACATAAAGGACTAAATTTGTGTATTTTAAAATAAAAAGATCAAATTGAATATTTTTTAAATTAAACTAGAAGAATCTAAAATATATTTAAGCTTAAAAAATATTACAAGGGAATTAAGTAACTATAGAACAAACCACATGAGAAAATGTCACGCTTTAAACTATAGGTATAAGAATTTTTGGTCCAGTTGTATTAAAAATTATTTTAACTCAAGTTTAATTATTGAATAAAAGTCATGAATAATTTTATTATAATTTTTAATACACATATGCAGAAGTCCTTTCAACTTAAAATATGGACAAATTATAAATCAATTATACTTTTATTAAAACTTACTTTTTTTAAGAGAACGAGGGTTAGTAATAATTGAATTTTTGACTATTTAGTCTTAGAGAATCTGATATCATATAAAAAATTATTTTAACTGAATTTATAAATAATTTTATTATAATATCTAATCAAATGTTATAAGAATAAACTATAATTTTTTTCTTGTCATTCGTGGTTAGTTTTACCATTTTATTAATAGTGTTTGGGCCTAAATCATATTCATTACTAATCGCAGGAAGTGGAAAAAATAGTACCACCTGCATGCAAAATTATGAGAAACCACAATGGTTTGACACCAAGGGATTTGTTTTACTCAGACCATAAAGATCTATTTGCACAAAGTGAAAGTGTAGTTAAAGAGACAGCAAACCAAGGCATGGTAGTAGCAGCTCTCATAGCTACACTACTAGAAAAATGAGATTTAGAGACGGAAATTAGAGACGGAACTTATTCCGTCTCTAACAGAGACGGAAATAGAGACGGATTTGGGAAGTTGGAGACGGAAGGAAATATTTGTTATTTAGAGACGGAATTTAGAGACGGAATATTTCCGTCTCTAAAAATCCGTCTCTAAATCGGTCTCTAAATGAGTTTAGAGACGGAATTAGAGACGGAATATGTTCCGTCTCTTTTTTAGAGACGGAATATTCCGTCTCTGACTCCCGAGTTGTACAGAGACGGAATATTCCGTCTCTAATTCCGTCTCTAAACTCATTTAGAGACCGATTTAGAGACGGATAA